>OY755088.1:3622500-4074803 GCA_963576655.1 Gastrophysa polygoni | reverse complement strand
AATAATTTTTACATTTTTTTCATATTTTATATTGTATAATCTTATCCTGAATCACTTAAATTGCTCATTTGGCTTATTTTTCCAATACCTTCAATATTGTCCTATCCAACATTACATAAAGAATCATTTATTTCAATGTCAGTTACTTGATCTCTCAGTGAAATGCATTTCTTGTTTAGTTTTCATTGGGCAACCCTGTATAATAAAGACATTTGTTGACAGCATCAGAAAAGTATATATTCACGAATTCCGATATAGTCGTAGAAGAATATCGTTGAAAATGCACCAGACACACACATAAACCACTTATTGCGAGCTTCCGATGAAAGGAGATTGAGATATGAAGTCTTGGCTTTGTGCATACTTGCGCAAAGTGAATAGCTGAAGACTGAGGAGGATTGTCGATAATCTGAGTTGATCCAGTGGCATTGCTTCGATGTGATATGCATTATAAAGAAAATTCGATAAAGGATAGGTGAGTGAAGCTCTCATCCTAGCCTATTGTCGATTTCTTGCTGTCTTTTTTCTTTTCGAACAAGGGTTTTCCTAGCTTGACCCTAAAGCTAGCAGAACCAATTTTGAAGGACGAAATACTCATGATCACGTCGAAGATCACGTCATGATTTGAGGCTGCCTACTTTTGCCAACTGAAGATTCTCTGCTCTCAATTTACGCTAGAAAAAAAAATAAGGATTCCTCTAGAATTCCTCCTTCATACAAACGAAGCAATATTACTTGAAATATGGAAAAATGAATGGAAATATTCATCAAGGCTCTCGTTTTTATGTATCTTCGATCTCTTTCTGATGCTGAAAATCGCTAGTTCCGAAATATTATATAATAACTCCATAATTTGAGGCTATTATGAGGATTATTCATTACCCCATTACCGAATTGATTGCTCTTCATTACTTGCATAAAAATGCGAATTTTCATTCATCATTCCATATTTTGAGTGATATTCCTCTAGAGCGAAGACTAGAAAAATCTCCAATGGGCTCTAGTAGAAGCGTTTGAATAGCCTCCAATCATGACGTGATCAAATTTTTCAAAAACTTCGTTTTTTGGAACTGGTTTGTTAATTATTCATTTATTTACAAGACTTGAGCTAAGTAACAATATAATATGTAATAATAATTAGTGCTCAACGGAAATATCATCTATCATGCCACCACGTGCGATTCCTAGTAGACAAACCAGACGAGCTCAGGCTGATCACCCCTACACTGTCAGGCTCGAGACCTGTCAAACATCGCTATACCAAGCATCATTCATCAATAGAACGGCGAAGTTGTGGAATTCTTTGCCTAGTGAAGTGTTTTCTGATGCTTACAACCTCCAAACTTTCAAGAAAAATTCCAACACCTTCCTTCTCTCCCAAAATTCCAACGCTGGCTAACACGTTGTTCCTCGAACATTATAGGTTTCCCTTTCGTGTTGTCCACAAATAAACAAAAAATTAACAGTAAGATATATAATTTGTACTGAAAATCAAAAACATTTTTTGTTCAAAGAATTCTTGAGTTGATTCAGGTTGATGGAAAGATAAATTGGGGTCATTACAGTATAAGTTGAACGATCTCTGCATACGAACTAATGAGGAGTTCTGTGCTAAATTTCTTCTACAATAAGAAATGTTGGAGGTGACATATCTCTTATCTTAAACGGGAACATTGAAAACTAATTTCGCAAGTAAATTTGGTGATAAATAATTTCGTAGAGTGTGAGTATATCTGACCTTGTTCGTCTTTTACAGAGTGGCATAATTTCAAATTGTGTCTGTATCGATTATGGTAATTATAGTCCTGGTTTGTAATGTTGGTTTCGACACCAAGAAAGCTTAATAATTCAGCTAGCAAAATCTACAAAAAACTTGAGGCAAAAAATATGGGGATCGGCTTAAATGAGAGCCTTAAACTAGCACTCGATTGAAAACAGTGTTTTTAAAATCGGTTTTGCTAGCTTTACAGAATCAGCGTTTTTTCTCATGAAACAAAAAGCAACAGGGTGATAAATTAGCCTTGAATTGTGGCTGGAAAACCGATTGAAATTTCCAACGTGGTTCTTTTAGTTTCAGATGATTTTTCAACTCGATACCCTGTCGCGATATCTCTTCTCCGTACGCCACTGGTTGCAGCAATAGGAACGACACGAATCCCGGTAGGGAACAATAGAATAGATCGGAATGAACGAGGGGGGGCCGTGATCGAAAAAGGAAGTGGATTTCGCAGAGGCACGGAGATGTATGGCGTTTTTATACCGAATTTGTTTGAGATGTGTCGAGAAAGTAAAATTTCCGAGGGATTTCGAAATTAGGAAAGCGCTCTCGTAGAATATCAAGTGAAAGATAACGGAGTTCAATGCAGATGTTTCATTCCATTCGGAGACGATGAAAAGGGATTTTCGGATGAGAGTAATCGGAGAAATTACCTGCGAATGGATTATTTGTATCTACCGGTTATTTTTCTGAATTCGATTCATGAGCTTTCTGAAGTTATCCTCATCGAGGTACTCTAATTTACCCTGAACCGGACTTTTTTTAGTACACGTCTCTTTCTAATTTGAGAAGTTAAATACGAGTTGATTCAAAATGCAATTCGAAAATTAGTGTTTTTGAAACGAATATCAACGTTACCGGTTGTATGAATCCTAAAAGCCATAAATTGCGTCAATTCCAAATGAATTTAGGATAGCGCTGATGATTGCATTTTGTTTTATTAGAAAATGGAAAAAAAATTTAATCCAGAATTCAGTTCAATAGGGACAGTTGTCTCCTCACGGGGTAACTTCCCCATCTGTAAACTTCCAAATGTAAAATCCTAAAGCTGTAGCTACTCTAAAGTTTCGAAATTGACACACTGTATTCTTATCGAGTGTGGATCAAAATGAGACATCACTGAGTGAAATTTCACAATCGTTTTTCAGTGAATGAACCTTATTGGAATATCATAGTTGTAGGAGAAATACAGTACATAACTTGTTGGGAATTTTTTGCACTTTCACAATGTCTAAAATCGTCAGAAGATATCTAAAACGCAAACTGTTGTTTATAATGCCACCTAAAATACAGTCGACAATAATTTTTCATCAGAAAAATACATAACAATTTATTTTCAGTTCCAAACTCTGTCATTCGACGAATCATCTGAGTCGGTGGAGTTTTACCTCCGAAAAAAATACCAATATAGAAAAAGGTATCTTGATCGAGATCAAAATCGACGGCAGTCCGAAGACTCAGTATTTTTATGTTTTCCACATATTCATGTTGATCGTTCACATAAAACGGTTCTCCATATCGCTTCCCGAACTTGTTATAAAATATTCCACATACAGAACAAGTTTTTTTTCCTGAAGTTCAAAAAGATGTCAATTTCAGCAACTTTATGGTTTTATTATGCATTCTGAGATTTATTCGTCCAACTCTCTCCTCCGAAATTGCTAGGTGTGTGATATTTGGAGTTGAAATAACTTGATTTTATTCCCTCACTTGATGCTTTCCAGGTTTTTGTACATTTTTTCCATATCTCTCAAGTTTTTTCTTGTCAAATCTGGATATTTCTCACAACGGTCCTCGTCCAAATTCTTCCAGTTCTGAAAATATTCCATTGAATGAGGAAAAAATAGAAAAAAATAGAAAAAAAATAGAAAAAATATACTGGGTGGCCCCATGAAAACGAAACATGTCCAATTTGACATAGTTATTGTTCTCAGAGAAAAAAAAACGCTCGAACCGGTCGTTTTTTATTTCGAGGAGGGAAATATTTTGTGCATGTTTTCAACTTTTCCACTTCAAACCCCTCGGAGGGATGAGCTCCAGCCCTTGAATCCCAAATGAGATAAGGGGTCAAGTGTTACATCATTTTGAGGGTAATCGAAATCTCTTACCAACGCTTTCTTGCTTTCGGAATTAAGAATCATTTATTTTAATGTCACTTTCTTGATCTCTCTGATTTCATTGGGCCACCCTATATATGAACTATGACAGTTATGAAAGTACACTGAGCAAAACTGGTCAATGCAATCCGTCAGTTCGTATTTTCTTACTGCTTCGACAGAGTCGGAAAATTTGCAGTTTTTTGATGTGCATAGAAATGAAATACGTGAGCTTTCGACCTTTGGACTGGACTCGACTAGACAAACTCATTTGCATAAGTGTCACTAATGATCGTGTTTTTCTCCTGCATTTGAGGTTATCTTTTTGTTTCCACAAAAATATTTCTCACCTATAATATAACCACTAATTGTCATAACAATCACTGTGAGTTCTGCCAACTAAGTGTGGACAATTGTGGTCAATGAAAGTGGATGGTTTCCGTAACTGATGCTGATTAGTTACCACAACAAACTTGTCTTAGAATCAACTAAACTGTTCATCTGAGACCAATAAAATAACGTAGCTGTACAATATCGTATTTTTGTTGGCTATAGTAACTATTTTTTCATAGTAACGACAACGAATTTCTCTCTGCAATCTAGATTCAATCTGTTTTGGAATCTGGAATGTTTGTTTCCGCTTATTAATTATCAAATCATAAATTCACGTGACCGAAATCTCGAAAATGGAAACAATTAATATTGTCAACCCATAGAGACGAAATATTCGTCGATACAAACGACCCTGAGGTATACAATTATGTTCCAATTATTTCACTAATGAATTCATATTCAATTCATCTCAATCGGCGTTTGTTAATGGGACAATAAAAGTTCGTCGATCCAAGTCAGCGGAACTTCGATAATGATCGAATGGCGAGAAATGTTTCGAATAATTGTTCGTTATCAGGAAAATGACAAATCTGGGGTGAAAATTTTCAGATTTTATTGGGACACTCGGAATTTTGTCACGAACGGGGTTTCTTTTTTTCAGGGTGTTACGTGATGAATAAATTCACACTCAAAATCACACAAAATATTCGTGAATGTCCTCGAATATATAGTTACAGAATGACACAGAAATATTAGTCAAAAATGTCTCAATTTCTGAAAGGAGTTGAATTGAACTCTGTGACTTTATTAAATCGGCGATCAAAATTGATATACTTTCCGTCATTTTTGAGTTCTCTGTGACTTTTATCGAACTCATCGTGGATTGTATAATTGAGTTTTTCCTTTATCTGTTGACAACACGTGAAGGAAACCTATGATGTTCAAGGAACATCGTGTCAGTCAGCGGTGGAATTTTGGAATTTTGGAAATGTTGGAATTTTTCTTGAATGTTCGGAGGTTCTAAGCATCAGGAAAGACTTCACAAGGCGAAGAATTTCACAGCTTTGCCGTTCTTGACCAGCCTGAGCTCGTCTGGTTTGTCTACTAGGAATCGCACGTGGTGGATTAAAATCATTTTTGAGTGGACAGGGTGTCTCAAAAAAAGGTGGCCCTGTTGCTAGCATACTTAAAACACTGCAAAAAAGTTGGGTTTGCTCAAAGAGAAGTTCACGTAACGGCCTCCGTATTCAAGATACAGGGTGTCGAAAAAACAAATTGTACTCATTTTCCATGATTATGTCGAAACTACTGGCAACAGTTTGATGATTGATGAAGCTGATACATCGCATTGATTCATTTTTATACCTGACTCTCATAGAGGGAGCTACTCACACGGTTCATACCGAGTAGTTCCAAACATAACATTTTTGAGGTTAGATTTTCTAGTCCAAATTTCATGTGAACTTCAACATCATTCAGTTCTATACCAGAGAGGTACTCTCGGTAAAACTCGATATTCAGTCAAATTTATTTTGATTCCATTTTCAAATGATAACTCCAGCACTAGAATAATGTTACTGTTCTTGGTTTTCTATAAATTGGTAATTGTTCATCTTTGACACTCATTTCATACCAGCACCAGTTATTACTATCGTTTCCGAAACAAATTATTTCGAAAACGGTACAATGATGGATGGAGGTGATGGAGATTGTGCGCATATGTGTGACTATTATTGCGATAGCGTGGATGAACCATATAATCTCCTCTTTAGTTCATCCCAATATTTCGCAGAGAACTTTCGCTGTTATTAACACATTCAGGCAATGGATATAGAAGAAGTTAACATAAAAAAGTTGGCAAGTTTGTTCTCAGCTTCATTTCTGTCATGAGAGGAAAAAAAATGTGGATGGGTACAATGAATCATAGATCAGTAATGTCATTGTTTCTACTTTTGTTTGAACTTTTCCTGTACCTGCTCTCATCTGACATGATTTTCGATGACAACATTTCTGACACCCTGTACACGTTTTCGAATCAGCTCTGCCCCAAATCTTGTCGCTCGCTCTGTTCACCAGCAATCCAGTGTAACCGGAAAATTCTTGCTGAACTCCTAGATACCGAAGTTTTTGAGGGCTTCGAGAGCGTAATCTCTTTGCACGTAGAGCTGCTGACAGCCTAGGCACGCGGTGTTGCCACGTTACGAATAATTCCAGTACTGCCTGACTTTCTGATGATCAATAGATTCATTCAATTGACAGGCTGATTTTTGTTGGAATGTACCTGATGTATGTGAAAGGTTTGCCATTGAACCCAATTAGACCCAATCTAACGATTATGATTGGAAGTGAATGCGAGTGAATTTGTGAATCTCAGACGTGAGTAAGTCAACCAATGCTCATGAATGAATCGAAAATATTCAGCAGAATGGAATTTTTCAAAGAGTTTTCGGAAGTCTCCAATATTATTCAAAATCATCTAACAATTGAAGGAGCCTGAATTGACAATGAACATACTACCTATATTATTCGAAAAATATTAAATTTATATTTATCACGATTACGATTCATAATGTTTTCTTCTACAAACGTCAGTCAGAGTATGATTTTTAACGAATGCTCTCAGTGTGTAAAATGCCATTCCATGACACTGGTCTCAAAACTGTAAATACAATTTTTGACTCATACAAAACCGAAAAATGAAGAACAATCATCAAAAAATTGTATCTACAGTATACCATGTGTTTGTGGAAAATATTATACCGGTGAAACTAGCAGTAAGGATGAAAGAGCATAAGAACAATGTAAAGAAAAGATATACTGACAAATCAAAATTAGCTGAACATATCCTTACTGGAAATGGACAACATATGGCCGATTGGGGTGATATTAAGATCATAGGAAAAGAAGACAACAACCAAAAACGGAAATCAAAGAGTCTGCTTGCATTCTCCTGAACAGAGACAATAATATTGCTTCTTGTTCAGTTGATATAGATAGAACTTGGCATCCACTTCTGAAACTTGAATATGAAAATGGAAAATTCGATATCAATTAATGAAAACACCTCGTAACCAGAATTCCTCCATCTACCAAATTGTCACTTTTCAGTGTCAAAACCGACAACATATTGAAAAAATTTTGCGAAGAGAGAAATATTTTAATTGTGTTGATAACGGGATCAGATTCGTTCTCGAAACGTCCACCAAGATGAGTAGAGGTTTTATTCTTATTAAATATATTTGTATTTTCAAATTTTTAAAAATCATGGTGTCACTGACCAATAGAGAATTTCTCTTCTAGGTACCTAAAGGTTTAATTTCAAGCGCAGTGACATTTTGGGGCAGATCCCAAATCTGGCCTTACTAAAAATATAATTAAATAATTTTTAATAACTTCTACTCTATTTTTCAGAAACGAGGAGAGAAAATCCCACGAAAAGCTGAAAAAAAAAATACATGTTCCTGGTGCAGAAAAAACTGTGGGAGAGTAAAAGCAGCAAGGCTTTATGTCATTTCATTTCGACATTTCAAGAAGTCATCATGCAAGACTTCGATACTCCTGATGATATATTAGCTGCAGCCAACACTATGAGATTGAAGTTGCTTTCGAACAAATCTGGAATCCGTTATGAAAAAAAATTACTGCAGTTTTGTGAGCAGCGACACAAAGTACATGTTCAAGGTGTTGCTGGCGTATTTCGCAAAACTCTCTAAGGAATATTTTGCTTTATCCTTGTGGCCGAAATATTGTATATTACGAGCAACTTTGAAACTGAAGGAGAAAGTGGAAATCGGCAAATACGGTGTCTTGATACGTTTCATCGAGAAGAGAAACGTTGGTTATAGAGCAAAAGAATCAAGAGTATTTCCAAGAGAACATGTCAAAGAGTTTGTGCTTTCTTGCTCAGACGAGGAGTTTTCAATCATGAAAATTACCAAGATGACCAAGACAGATGTGGTCGTTCCAGAGGACAACCTGATTCTAATATTCTTGGTTCTAATATTTATCATTTGGTGTTTAACGGTAATACGTCCACCTTTCGTAACCAAGGTTTTATGTAGGTTTTGGTACGTTCATGATTCAATTTGATTCAATTTTACTCACATACCATAATTTAGAGTATTCACATGTTATAATTTATAATATTATATTCCACTTCGAGAACAAAACAAACCACCTAAGCAACTCAAATGCTTGTGTTGTGGCTTTGAAATGTATTTGAAGTGTATCAAGTGTTTCATCAAGATTAAGCGGTAACGCATTAAGTACATTAATATTGAGAATACAAACAGAAATGATGAAAATTTGAATGAGAATGGGTATTCAAGATTATGCAGATAATAACAGTGAACGAAAAACAAAAAAAAAAAGAATACAACGGCAAGAGAGAATGAGATGTGTGTCGAGGATTTGGTTCAACCAAACGAGAAAGTGAAGAGATGATATTAATGAGAGATGATTTGTTTTTTGTTAGATGATTTTCAGCAAGTTCTCATTCTCATATATGAATTTTTCCATAGTGTTTTCGTACTTTGGTGAGGAGTTTATAGTTTTTATGTCATGTGACAGGAAATTGATGTTCAAAGACTTCATATAAAACTGTCTTGATTTTCAATGTTACGATAAAATTTCCAACATGACATCGAAAAGGAATGCGCGCTTCTGTCGTATTTTTTTTTTCCATCTGTGGACAACACGAAAGGGAAACCTATGATGTTCGAGGAACATCGTGTTAGCCAGCGGTGGAATTTTGGGAAAGAAGGAAGGTGTTGGAATTTTTCTTGAATGTTTGGAGGTTGTAAGCATCAGGAAAGACTTCATCGTGCTGACAACTAATCAGTTCGACAAACAGGGTGTTATTCCGTTCCGTGATCGAATCGGGCGCGTGTAAATCACTGCGAGTAGTTGGCAACGCCGGACCCGCTTCGATTTCCGCAATTAGCTGCTAACTTGTGTGTGTTTCACATTAGGAAATTACGGCGACGCGCCGGCGATTAAACTTTTTGGAAAAAAATCAGGCGCTGCCGCTTGTCGGCTCAGAACCGAAATGCGATTTATGCCTTTTCACTTTGCTGATTCCCGAAATGCACGGTCGACGGGCTGGATGTTTACAGGATGAGTAGGTGTGAACTGGAAAACTCAATATCTGTTCGAAAAGTAGAGAGTAATGAATCTACATTGAATCGTGTTGAGAAAGTATAGGCCAAAACTTACTCTCATAGTAATATTCACTAATTTACTCTGTGAAAGTTATCACAATAACTATTTATACAGGGTTTATCACTATAAGAATGTTGGTTGAAAGTTTTCGATGAAACGATAACTGATGAGAATCAATCAATCGTATACAATTCGAATTCTTAAAGGTTTTTATAAAGGAACCTTTATGACGAGAACACTTTTGTAATGAGGTATAGGAAACCCATCATCAGGTGAAGCATAATTTCAATTATTCGATAATATACAAGGCGTTTGATTTGTAGAAACATACTTTCAAAAAGATGTTTTCGACGACACTGTGTAAGATTCGGTCAAATTCTTAATCGGAGACCATCATGGATACTGGCTATGGAAGAGATTTGGAAGATGAAACTTCGAAAATTTTCAATATATGCATTTTCATAGATACTAGTGCGAATTCAAATTTTCGAAATGATAATTCGAAAACGGTCAGAAATCACTTCAGGCATATGTAACACGATTTTTTTCAATTCAATACGTGAATTTCGAAGATGTGATGAAATCAAAGGTGTTTCATTTGAAATTAGGTTGTTTGTGTTTCGTTCCAACCGGAAGTGCTACGCATTTGGCGATATTTCACAAAGATTTTTTTCATTTTGACTAAATATGAATATATATACAACAATCACCAAATCATTGACCTCTCTAGATCATCGTAGAAAAGTCGGCGATCTCTGCCTTTTTTATAGGTACTTTCACGGTCGGTGCTCGACAGAAATATCATCTATTATGCCATCACGAGCGATTCCTTTTAGACAAACCAGACGAGCTCAAGCTGGTCACCCCTACACTGTCAGGCTCGAGACCTGTCGAACATCGCTATACCAAGCATCATTCATCAATAGAACGGCAAAGTTGTGGAATTCTTTGCCTAGTGAAGTCTTTCCTGATGCTTACAACCTCCAAACTTTCAAGAAAAATTCCAACACCTTCCTCCTCTTCCAAAATTCCACCGCTGGCTAACACGTTGTTCCTCGAACATTATTGGTTTCCCTTTCGTGTTGTCCACAGATAAAAAAAGAAAAGAAAATCAAATTTATCTTCATTGCTTCATAGGCGTATCTTTGAGGATTATTTATGAATAAATACACCTCTCCATGGGACTTTTGGGAAATATGTGATGATATAATTCAGAAATATGATTTCATACGAAGAAAGAATTCATTTCAAAATTCCAGTTCAGCGTGAGATTTTGTTTTCGAAAAGAAGTATGACCTACCCGGTCGTGGTCACGTGACATCAACTACCTGTTCAAAATTATCTTTTGGATATTAGTAATCGCCTTGAATGGATTCATTCGTTAGAATTCAAAAAAGAAAATAACAATGAAAAGCTGATTCTTTCAATTCGATTTTTGATGCGAAACAGCGAAATCACGAAGTCACGGATATTGTTGAAAATTAAATATATATTGCTTCCAGCATGTTTTTATTCATTTCGAAGACAAAGATTGGAGAACAGTACTCAAGATTGTTGTCCTCAAAACAATGTTGATCATTTCTGTTCGATGTTTACTGCCGTTCACTATTTGGTGGAAACAGATAAATACATAGAACAGATGGAAAAGTTGTCGAGACCACACATTTTGAGGTTAGGTCTTGTTCTTTATTTGTTTTGCCTCTTGCAAGCTAATACTCGTGCTCATGAAATAGTATTATCGCCTCTGTCAGAAACCATGAATATGACAGACATGCTAATGGATACGTATGTCGTGATAAATAAGGAATCTTCCAGTGAATTTTGATTAGTAGTTAATAAATGGCAGATTGGCTCGGGCTAATAGTGAAATCGCTATTCTCAATACTCATTAATGAACCGTCTGAAATACTTAGAAGAGAAAAACGTTGTGCTAAGGCGATATTTTCCGAAAATCATAGTTTTCGCGCAATCGAAAACATTTGCTAATGTTATCATGCCGCAAACGTTCGTGTAGCTTCCGAGGTCACATCCCGAAACCACAACGCAACACAGAAACTAGCAGGTGGGATTCACGATGTCATCCCTTTCGCTACCTCCACCCCCTAGCACCCCTAGGAACAGAAACACGCGGCGATGTTTACACACCGGTGTGCATACGATTCCGTCGTAGCAGGCTATTAAAATACCCGGGATTTATGTATTTGTTTCTGTTATTTACTTCTCCCTTCCGAAGACACTTCTGCGTCCTACAGACGACGTAATGATGCCATTAGAGTTGATTTCTCTCCGGGGGAATCCTCGCCTATTCTGCATGAGTGACGCAGTCTTTTTTTTGTTTTTTTTTTTGGTGTTCGCATTTGTTCAAGTGGCGGTTTATATTCGGTTTCGGTGGTGTTTTGCAAGGCAACCCTTCGGGTCATCTTGTACAGGGTTTCCCACGTAGCATGTGTCACCCCCTCATGGAAAACTGATAGAAATACAACAAAATATCGAATGAAAAAGTCGTACAGACTCATATAAACTTTTCTATTCTGATATCATCGACTATACATAATAATAATAATAATAATAATTTCTTTATTCGTGTGAGAAAAGGCGGAATTCAGTCACCTCCTTCCAAGGAAGAAGGCAGCTGCTCTTCCATTCAACCCAAGAAAGCGGCAACATAGGTTTACATTCATTAAAATACATTGAAGTCATTTTTCAGCTCTTCATGGGATTTTCTCTCCTCGTTTCTAAAAAATAGAGTAGAAGATATTAAAAATTATTCAGATTTAGGATCTGCCCCAAAATGTCACTGCGCTCGAAATTAAACCTTTAGATACCTAAAAGAGAAATTCTCTATTGGTCAGTGTTTTTGGAAAAATTTTGGAAATACAAATATATTTGATAACAATAAAACATCTACTTATCTTGGTGGACGTTTCGGGAACGAATCTGCTTCCGTTCTCAACACAATTAAAATATTTTCCTCTTAATGAAGAGAAAAATGTCTCCAAAATACCAAAGAATTCTATGTTAAAACTGAATGAATATCAGTTATATTCGATCTCCATAAAATAACTCAACATTCACATATTTAAATTCTCATAGTGAATGTTCCATATGTATTTCTCATTTCGATATGTCCAATTCTAGTTGCTAACGAAACAAGGCCGATTTGAAATATTTGTCGTTGTCAGAAAAAAAAACGCTGGAACCAGTCGATTTTTATCACTAGGGGGAAATATTTTGTGCATGTTTTCAACTTTTTCACTTCAAACCCCTCGGAGGGGTGAGCTACAACCCTTGAATCTCAAATGGGATAAGGGGTCAAGTGATCCATCATTTTGAAGGTAATCGAAATCTCTTACCAACGCTTCCTTGTTTTTGGAATTCAATGCACTAGTTCTCGAGAAACACGTTCATGAAAATAATCGGTTAGTGATGGAAACGCCTTTTTTTAATTTAATCACTATTTCTCATTTTGTAGTTGAAACGAAGTTCATCTGAGAAGTGCCTCATGTGTTTCTTTCAAATCCTGTCCTATCCAATATTACATAAATCATCATTCATTTCATTGTCAGTTCCTTGATCTCACAGTAAAATGCATAAAATGCTGAATGTTACTAGATCGTATCCATGAATTCATTACGAAAAATGATGAGCAATATGCGTTGATCTTTGACTATTATATCTGAAGAAGGTCGTGAATAAGTCCGAAACGAGAGATTACACATGCACGTGATGACAAATGAATGAACTATTCTTATAGAGCTCTATCAAAAAATGTCACGGAATACAGAATGTTTCATTTTTAATGTGCTTGCGGTGAGGTCGATCAATCCTGATATATATGTTGAATGATTTTTTCCAGATCAGGATGTTGCCAAGACGTTCACGGTCAACATCTCAATGTTCGCAATGAGCTTGAGAACGATAACATTCTTGGAAAAAGAATGAACAGACCTCCAGAACGATATATCACAAGACTATACTTCCCATTTAAAAAATTGGAGGTTGTACCTGTCATTTGAAGAGGGTTGTTCAGGGATTTTCCGTCAATATGTACAGTAACCGAGATAATGAATTCATTTCGTTCGGTTTTAACCATAGACTTATTATCCTAAGGAGACGGAACATCTCATTCATAAAACTGCTTTTGTTTTGAAGCAATGATTGAAAATGAACTGCACGCGTATGAGAAAGACTACCGATCGAACCTCTTTGTCTTCACCAACTCGTTGGCAACGCTGTTATGTTTATGTGTCTTGTTTCCCTGATTTCAGCCAGTGGCGTACCGTTCTAATGGTTCCATAACTTGGAAATATATTTTATCTATAACTCTATTATTGAATATTGTTCTGTACGGAGTCGAAGCGTCGTGTTTGTTAGTTAGGAAGACAAACAAATTCCGTTTGATTATGAACAAGCTACGAATGTACTCTCAATGAAAACATGTAATTTCTCTATGTATATGTCAATCAACATTCTGAAAAATGATACATCATTGGCAATATATAACCAGATTCTTGTCAGTACCTGTAATTCCCGATATTATGTTCAACTGAAATAAGTGCAATATCATATGCATTCAGACAGTTGTATAAAATTGAATTTCCTTATAATTTGTACACAATAAATTTTTCTGTTTTGATAAAAACAAGAAACACAGCTTTCACACTTTTAATATTCATAAAATACAACAAATTTATCCGGATAATGATGACACATTTCGATTCATTACTGGAAAAAAGGTGTTGGATTTGCATCTGGCCTCAATAAGTATTTGGTGCCACTTTTCTTTGTTATAACATCACTTGAATCGAAATGATCAGAATATACATAAAGATGTTTGCTCAGACGATTCTCCTGCCAGCCAAGAAGAGATGCCCAAATTTTTCTTCTTTCACTATCAGCGGGAAACCTGAAGTAATACAGAAATAGGTATACTAAGTTGCTTAGAATTTTTGATGCGATGAACAAGAAAGTCTATGCCATGAAAACATGAACACTACCTAAATCATTAACAATCATGAATAAACAGTACCTAAACATCATATATTCACGCCACTGGAATAACAAACAAATTTGGAGGTTATGTATTCCAACTTACTTGTGAAAAGAAACATGAGGGCTGGAATTGTCAAGTTTTTTCCACACTTGGCAATGACGAACCATATTGTCCAAAAATCCACTCTGAATTCCACAATATTTATTCAAAGTCACTAAAAACAACACTTCAAAACACAAGCTCACTCGTCTGCAACACCGCAACGAGAAATGGGCAGGTCGCAGTTTCGTAGTAAAAATCATTCATACAATAGGCGTGGCCTGGACGCGCCGATGTCGCTTTGTGTGTAACAAATCCTATGATGCTACAATGTAATAGTTCACAAAATGAATATTCGGTAATTCCAACGTGTACTTTTCAGGTTTTCATGATATATAAAATACCGTTCAGAAAAATGTTCCATTGAGACTGTATTACTTGCAATACAATGAAAAAATGATATGAACGTATCAATAATTATTGCGAATCTCGTTCTCAAACTGGAAATATGGCAACGACACTTTCCAATCGGTCACACTAGTATCCTACAGTGGACCAGATATTGGCAATGTTTGATCTTCTTTGAATGTAAATAGTTCCGTCTCCTCAGGATAATAAGTCTATGGTTTTAACACACTGTATCAAAAGCGAAGGTGGTATTATTTTTCAGCAATATAATGTGTTCTCCATTTCTCTCTGTGGATATAGTATTTCATCTCAGGTCTTCATAACTTTTCCTTATTTTTCCATTTTCATGTCCGCTGCATCTACTCCTATTCAAGATACACGTTTTTCCCAAATATTGACTTAGCTTATTCGGGTGAAACCAGTAATCAAACCTTCATACATCGTATTTTCTGGTCGTGATTCGACCTCACTACCTCGGGCAGAATTCGACAACTATGCCAAGCAAGCACGTACTGGCCTAATTCAATAATTTGTGTCCTACCTACCCAATTTCCATCAGCATATTTGCGAAACGGGCAACTCGCCCTAGAGCACAATCCCTCGTGCTCATTAATCTCGGTCGGTCTCGATTGGAGAAACTATACAGGACGTTTCAGGACTGCAACCAACATCTGTTTCGAATATACACAATTTTCAACTGAGTCGTGTTGAGCAATCGCATGGCGAACACTCTGTATGGATCGAGATAGGGGATATTTGAAAAAAAAACATATAATTATAGTGCTGTCGCCATTTTTCCGAATGCTCGAGAACCTGTAAAACCAGATGGTATTTCATTGTTGCATTTTGTGAGCATGACGAACACTCTGTATGGACCTAGTGGCTCACAATTAAGATCCTATGAAACCTGAATGGATGCCAGAATGAACAAACCAAAGATATTTAAAGATACGCAGCGAAGAAAAATCACATGACTGACGGCATTGTCAAAACATTTTGATGTGTCATGATGATGTGTATTGAGAAATTCGACATTTTTATCCGAATCGCCTTCATAGTGTGAGACTGTTCACTCAAACTAAGACATGAATTTTATATTATCTCATCTTGTTCGCCTAGATATTGATCTATCAAGCACACGGAAAGAATAATGGATAAAAGTTGGGAACACTAAAAATGGCGAATGCGCACAAACTTTTAGAATCGCATTCGCCAAAATAAAATCTATGACACTCTGAGTGTGAAGTTTCTGATTATTCGTGTCTGAATGGTGAACACTCTGTATGGACCGAGCACCCATATGCAGGAGTATCATGGAAATGATTCTTAATTGAAGAATATGACGCAGATCATCGATTCTACTACAGTATAAGATTATGATCTTCATAATCTTATACTGTATATACATCAATAACTGGATCATGAAAAAATGCATTCTCAAAAAATTGAAAACGTAAGAAAATTGAAATTGTGGTGGATGCGCAAAATACATCATGACGCTCCCGCCATTTTGTGCAAATACTGAAACCCATGAAATCAACTATCATGGTGCATTCGATATTTGTGCGAAGAAAACACCAGGTCGTGATTTTTTTACATGCGCAAATATGACAAATTCAAAAACCATGAAATTATTGAAACGTTCAAATTATGCCGGTCGCGCAAAAGTATTTGTCTCGCATCCGCCATTTGCGACGCATATTGAAACCTTTCAAACAGCTTTGTCTCAGTCACAGTATTCTCCGACAATGCGACATTGCATATTCTCCTAGAAACTAGATTTACGATATTTCAAATCGAACATCTGAGAGAAAATCTTATGTATTATATGTTTGATTTTCTTCCCTTCAAAAATTGCTATGCCTCACAATCAGGAAACGCGTGAACTTCTGACGATTTTGTTGATATTCAATGATGTTATGGACTAACATTTTTTTTTGTTTGTTGCAGGTATGGATATCAGGTTGCTATAGGAAAATGTATCGTCGATGTTCGTAAGTAGGATAAAGATAAAATATCGTTGATTAGATGAAAGGTCGCATTCTCAACTAGTTTTCCACACTGTATACTCAAATTTAGTAGCTCAATTCAGGTGGTTTCCAATATCTATCGAGATATTTTTCTGATATCTATATGACTTCCTATTCTTGCTTACGATTCTGACATTCCTTTGAATATTAGAATATAATATTATTTTCTGATAGATGCAGTATATAATCACCTCTTGATTCTGAACGTATTCGAACACCTGCGATATTTTTATGCGGAAGGTAATTATCCAAAAAGATAATCATCATGATCAGTTTCAAATTTTGAATGTTTGTAAAAAATAATCCGCTTTGATGTAATGGAACTGAAATTACAGTTACTGTTCGGAGACTGTTGTTAAATACTCAAATACAAAATAAATACATACCCAAGTATATATTTATACAGGGTGGCCCAATGAAAACGAAACATGGTATGCATTTTACTGAGAGATCAAGGAAAATAAATGATTCTTTATGTAATGTTGGATGGGACAGGATTAAAAAAAAAACACATGAGGCACTTCTTAGATGAACATCGTTCTAACTACAAAATGAGAAATAGTGATGAAAGGGAAAAAAGCGTTACTTTGAATCATTAGCCGATCATTTTCATAAACGTGTTTTTTCGATAACTACTGCATATTGAATTCCAAAAACAAGGAACCGTTGGTAAGAGATTTCGATTACCTTCAAAATGATGTATAACTTGACCCCTTATCCCATTTGAGATTCAAGGGTTGGAGCTCACCCCTCCGAGGGGTTTGAAGTGAAAAAGTTGAAAACATGCGCAAAATATTTTCCCCTCGAAATAAAAATCGACCGGTTTGTCGTTTATTTTTTTTCTGAGACGGATAACTATGTCGAATCGGACTTGTTTCGTTTTCATTAGGCCACCCAGTATATAGCCTGAATAGTTATTTCGGAAACTAAGCTGTCGTTTTCATCAGCGACTTTCAGATATACTGATGTTGGCAACACATACGTATCCAGACTTTCCTAACTATTATTTTTTTTTGTTTCTATTCATTTTGTATCCAACTGGAATTGTCTAAGTACATTTCTATCTATCTTGCTTGTAACATCAAGATTCCTCCGAAACATCTGAACACATTTCTATCTATCATGCTTGTAACTTCTATTCTATTCTATTCTATTTGTTTTTCACTGATTGTGTAGTATATCGTTGTCGTTGAACAATTCCTACATTAGACAATAATAAATTAGTCTTTTTTGGAATTGGGATCATGAACAAAGTGAGCGATGCGTGTCCGGTCGTATTCCGTGAAAAGGGGTGGTTCACCCTACTGATGAATGGCCAAAATAGCGGACGGTTGGTCCAACATGCGTTCGCCTGACGGTTCTTGCCATTATCGGTTTCAAATGGTCGATCTTTAAGTATCAACCTCAGAATACAAAACTGGAAGGTAGGGCTTAGTACCCATCCGTTGAAACACCCTGTACCTGCACGGTAATCATCGCCTTGGGACATTGTATCAACTCATTTCAACTTCTCCGATTTCTGCTGGATCAACCAGTTTTAAGTTCTCCAGTTTATTCATTCATAAAGGGTTTTGAACGAAAAGAACAATATTTTTGAAAATTTGAAGGTGAGTGCAATGGAACGAATTGCATGTGATGTACATTTTTTGTTGATAATATACTTCCGGTTTAACGGGAACTGCCACCAACTTCTTTGATTTAAATGGAACACCCTGTATATATCTACAGATTTTGGAAGAGCTTGTTATTTTGGATTCAAACATACTGAGTTCAGTTTAAAAAAATTGTGAAAACGAGGAATATAGCACTTTAATCAACCTCTTTCGAGTTTTCTGCATAAGAGCAAAAAACTATTTAGATGAACTAATTTATGTTGTTTGTATGCATAGTGATAAATGTACGAGTACTGTTAAGTACGTCTTTTGTTCTCCAAGTGTCAAATTCTGTTGAAACTGTTGAACAAAATATTGAATTGATTCAGAAGAACCAACTCAACCAATCACCACAAATTTGGTGCTAAACCGAAGACGGTTGATAAAGTTGCTATATTCTTAGGTTCTACAATTTTTTTTACAATAAATTCAGTATGTATGAATTCGAAATAACGAGCTCGTTCAAAATCTGTGAAAATATATAGGGTGAGCCATTTGAATTGAAGGAGTTGATGGCATTTCTGGTTCAACAGGAAGTTATATTATTAACAAAAAAAAATGTACATTAAATTCATTCTGTTCCATTGCATTCACCTGCGAATTTTCATAAATATCGTTTTTTCTGTTTGAAAGATTCTCACTTGGTTCCATACTTCATACCATCCCTGTTTATCTACGAGAAAACTCCACCACAAACATGTAAATTTTTTCATAATCTGACAAAAAAATGACAAACAATTTTTTCTCTACGTGAACAGTAGGACTACATATACACTAATAAAATGGATTGTTACATACCCACATACATAAATTATGTATTTATATTCCTCAAAATCAATATCCTAACATGTAAAAAGCTAAATTCAAGATCAAATCAATGCATTCATAGTTTGGAAGGTATAGAACTACTACAAAAACTAAATAAAGAACTCACTATCAAGATATTTTCACAACCATTGATCCACATTCTGAAATCTCAAGATACAATGTCGAACTTTCTTCTCCAGATGACATCGAAAGTGGCATTTCAATGACTCTTGACAGGCATAAAGGGTGTATTCGTACTGAACAGTTAGAAAAAGTGGACTTATTCTGCCCAGGCAGAAAAAGTTTTCTTTAATCCATGAATCTGCTGTAAGTTCATAAAAGGTCTTGACTTATCCAGTAATATATTCAATTCCACATCTCGCACCTGGTCTCTTATCTCAACTTTCTCTCTAAACTTTCAATTGAATCCATTTCGAACAGTTACTTGACAATTTTTTTCAATTGACAATGAATAGAATAGAATAGAATAGAATAGAACTTTATTGGCCACGTTACATATCAGAAAATACATTTGTAGCAGGTCAGCGTTCCTCCTTTCGGAACAAAATTAGATTAATGTACAATTAATAAAAGTAGTATTGTATATACACACACACACACACGTGCCAATATATATACATACATATACCTACCTACGCACTTACATATACATATCCTAAAGTAAAAATACATAAGTATTATCCATGGTCAATATCTTAAATTATCTACTCCCATACTGCACATCAATATATTCTGGCGTTGTCGTTCCAAGGAGCTTTGAGAAATTCATTGATAGTATAAAAACAATATTTTAGCAATAGTAATTTACATTTACTCTTGAATAATCCCAGTGGAAGTTGTTTCAGATTAGCCGGTAAGTTGTTGTATAAGTGCAGTTTGGGTGAGTTATTCCTGGACACGTTCAGTCGATAAAAAGGTATTTTAATCAAATCCGATGATCTTGTATTATGATGATGAGGTTCAGATATGTTCGAATAGTAATTTTTGTTTTTATGAATGTCTATCAAAGCATAATAGACAAACAGGCAAGGTAGAGGCAAAATACCATATTTTTCGAAAATTGGCTTGCAATGAGCATTGTAGTCCGCACCATCAATTATCCTAATTGTTTTTTTTTGTAGAGTAAATACTTTCAGAGCATGGCTCGAGTTTCCCCACAGAAGAATCCCATACGTGATCTGTGAGTGTATTAATGAGTAGTACGTTGAGAGCAGAGTGTTGATGTTAAGAACCTTTTTTAGTTGTCGTATTAGATAAATGTAGCTAGATACTTTCTTACTAAGTTGTTCGATGTGCCTGGACCAGTTCAATTTATCATCCAAGACAACCCCAAGCAATGTGACATCATTGCCAGTAGTCACGTTATGATTTGTTGAGATAAGGAGATTTTGAGTTTTTTCCCTATTTAGTTTTAAATTATTAGAATTGTACCATAGTTCAGCTTGATTTTCGGCATGTTCAATAATAATCTTCAAGTTTTCTATATTTTTATCGGCGTTTATAAGAGTTGCATCATCAGCAAACATAACTATATTATTAGGAAACAAATGGAAGAACAGATCATTAATGTAGATAATAAACAAAAGTGGTCCAAGAACTGACCCTTGTGGTACACCGTGTGAAACTGGCTTGGAACTAGAGTATCTGTGGTTAACAAAAACAATCTGCTCCCTGTTTGTGAGATACGATTCAAAAAATTTCAGCGGTAGTCCTCTTATACCATAATGGGACAATTTTTTCAACAAGAAAGCATGGGATACACAGTCGAAGGCCTTGCTTAGATCACACAACGTAATAGCAGTATGCTTACCCTCCTCAAGGCCTTCTACAATATCTTCCACAATTTTACATATAGCATCTATTGTGGAGCAATTGCTCCTGAATCCAAATTGATTTTTGTGCAATAGACCATATTTTTCGAAATACCTTGACAACTTGATCTTAATTATTTTCTCTATTATTTTTGATAAAACTGGAATTATTGAAATTGGTCTGTAATTTTCAGGAGATGTCCTCTGACCTTTTTTGAAAATTGGAATTACTTTTGATAATTTAAGAATATCTGGAAAAACTCCTTCCATAAAACCCGCATTGATAATGTTAGTCAAGGGTGCTATCAAAAAGTGCATAGTCTCTTTTATGATATGAGAGTTAAGATCGTAAATGTCGTACGTGTGTGTATTTTTTATAGATTTGATTGCGTCCTCAACCTCTTCGGGTGTGACAGGATCTAGAAAAAAAGAAGTGCTTGTATTTGGGGTTGGGACACTTTTCAGAAACTGCGTAACTTCGGTATTGGTAACAGGGAGTGTATTTATCAGGTTATCTGCAACTGTGGCAAAGTAGTCGACAAAGACATCAGCATTTATATGATCATCACCTGATTGTTTGTGTGAGGAATTCCTTTCATAATTTATAATCTTCCAACTATCTCTAGCCTTGTTTTCCGAGATTGCAATGAAATTGTTATATGCATTTTTTTTGGTTTGATTAATAGTGTTCCTGTAATTTTTTTTGTATCCATTGAATATGGCCTTATCAGTTTCACTTTTACTCACGTCATATACAGTTTTCAACCTAGATAGTGTTTCTCTCATTTGCCGGAGCTCTTGATTAAACCATTCTACGGGTGGTTTGTTTTGCTCCTCAACTTTTTTAAGAGGAAAGTGTTTCGTAACCAGAGTCTGGTAGGTTTGTATCAGAGTATTCATTAAATCATTAGGATCTGAGTTTTCATTATTGTGATAAATAGACCAGTCAACTTTGTCGAGGGAGATTTTGAATTCTTCCATCCTGGAATTATTTAGCAGCCGTTTCCAATTATGTTTTTTTACCCTTTGTTGTTCCGTAGTTATCGCTATTGACTGCGCATAGTGATCTGATAGAAATGGATCAAAAACTTTAGTAGTGTAGATGCCTTCGGGGAGGGTCGTAAGAATATTGTCAATACACGTTGAAGACGTATTTGTAACTCTAGTGTTTTCAAAAATTGTTATGTTCACCCCAAAAGAAGTGATTATAGTTTTCAGTTCTGTTAGAACTGAGGAATTAGAAGAAAAATTTATGTTAAAATCTCCAAGGATTATTAGTTTACTGAATTGTTTAGAATAATACTCCAGCATTTTTTCAAAATTTTCAAGAAATATAGATGGGTCTCCTATACACGATCTATATAAAGTAATCAGCAAAATTTTTTGGTCTGTTATTTCCAATGCACAAAATTCTGAGTGAATAGAAATATTGAACTTACTCACATCAATTGATTCGACCTTAGTATCAGATCTTGCAAATATGGCAACGCCACCATGCCTGTTTGTCTCTCTACAAGATTGGGAAATTAGCTTGAATTTTTTGATATTAACAAATTGAATTTGGGCTTGGTCAAGCCAATGTTCAGAAATGCAACAGATATTAAACTCTGCCTCTTCTAGGTATAGTTGTCAATGACATTGAAGTAAACAGAAACAATTGAACGAACGTCATCAGCGGGAAACATAGTAACGACGAGCCAGATACCTCTGTACAAAAAAAAATTTAATTATTTAAAAATGGGTTGAATTTAATCTTTTGCATTTTTGCAATCGGAGAACAAGATTCATATGAAACACTAGCCTCGGCATCAAATCTTGTACTTTTGTGCCTAGTAAAACAAATAAATATTTTTCTCTACAGCCCAAACGGTTCATTTGTGGACATATGTTTATATGTCTTTATTACCCAAATTTCTCCTAGCAATTGTACAATTTAGGTTAAGTGTAAGAGTAGCCCTAGCTAAACTTCGCCTACTTTGTATTGATGAAAAATGAAGATGATTTATTATTATTATTATTATTATTATTTGTTGATATTCCAGCCCAAATTCGATAAGATGCTTGCATGAATACATCCTGAGATGATAACAGGGCATTTCGAGAAATCGACTCATTCCCATTAAATTTGGACATGCCCTTCTAGACAATTTATCATTTTCTTCATGGCGAATATCTCGGTAGAATTCGGTAATCGAATCTGACCAACCCCTGGCCGTAGCCGTCACCAGCCAATACACCATTTGTCAAGTGACAACTGACACGTTTCAATTGTTCGCGCCGCAATGAACTCCACTGACTCGGCTATTAAAAGAGGGTCATCGAAATCGTTGAGTACAAAGGTGAAAGGAACTGTGTTTTCCGACTGTTTGTAGGATTTTTGGGATTATACAGGGTATATCTTCAATATTTCCACCATAGGGTCCTTTTTAATATGATCAGAGTTTTTTATCAACTTCTTCCGGTTTTCCTGAAATGACATCAACTTCAATTCTTTGGGTTAGCATAACTTGAATCATTTAGGGTGATTTTAGGGGGTTCATGGTCATCTAGATCGAACAGTGAATTGTGTGTTCGGAAGGAGAAAATTTTGTGTCACCCGGTATACTGATATGATATAAATGATCTCCTTCTGAATTGGTAACAAACGTGAATAAGTTATCACAACCTGGTGTTTGGGAGTACCTTTGGACAGTGATATGAAGTGGAAATCACATGTTGAACACATCTGCAAAAAACTGAATTCTTCAACTGAAATCAATATTTACTCCTAATCAGTTACTGAATGTTTACTACGCTCTAGTATATTCACCTATGTCCTACAATATCATACTTTGGGGAGATGTGTAATAAAGTTTTCATTCCACAGAAGAGAATAATTAGAATGATATTCAATATAGAAAGGATACAAACCTGTAGAATATACATTTCAGAAGCCATAATATTTCAACACTTCCTTCCATATATATTCATAAAATTCTCTTTTACGTCAAACGTAATGTAGAAAAATTCACATCCAACTCGGATTACCATAAATACTCAACCAGGAAGAGAAGCTTTCTAACAGTACCGAAGCATTCAACAGCACTTTTTGAAAGATCACCAGATTTTATTGGTGTCAAGTTTTACAACCACCTAGCAGAAAATATCAAATCAACAATCAAATCAATGAAAATCTTGGCGTAATCATAGATAGCTCTTTGTCTTTCGATGAACATGTGAAAAACATTTTTAAAGTATCATTCTTTAAACTCAAATCGCTATATGAATTCAAGTATCAGTTATCTGAAGAAATGAAACTCAGGCTAGTTAAAACTCTTATTTACCCCCATATCGAGTATTGTTGTTCGGTGTATTACAATTTTTTGCCGCAATATAACAAATTGAAGTTAGTTACAACGCATACAAAATGCTTGCATGCGATTCGTATGCTGCATTCCATATGGTGAACATGTCACGCCATTTTTGTTAAAAACGAAGGAGTTGAATGTGAGGTACAGAGTCCAATATTTGATAACAATTTTTCTGTTTAAGTTGCTCCAAACTAAAACTCCTAGTTATTTATATTGTCTATTAAGCAGGCATTCTGACATACATTCGGTCAATTTGAGAATTAACTCATTCAACATACCTAGGCACCGTACTTTCAAATATGAAGGATGTTTTTCAAATATTGCCCCTAGTTATCTGAATGAAATTTTACCAATTTTACATCATAATATTCATCAATTCAAGAAAAAAATAAAATCACAGCTGCTCACTGCTCAGTGCTAATATAAGACTCAATGTATAATATTGTAATGTATTCGTTAAGTTGACCAATGGAATGTCAAGGATATTAATAGCTATTAGCACATTTATGATTGTATAAATTTTGTTTTGTTCTTTCTTTCTCTCTTCATTATTGATTTCTTCCTTTTTTTTCTCTAACATTGTTTTTTCTCTAACATTGTTTTTTTCTCTAACATTGTTTTGGTAGTGAATAAGTATTTTTCTTTTTAATTTTATCATTATTTTCTTACACACACTATTTAATTTTTAGGAGGGGTGGAAGATAGCCTTTGGCTAACCCTTTTCCTTTCATGTATAAAATGTACTTTATGCATAATAAACGATATTATTATTATTATTATAATAAAGAATAGCAATATTTTCAAAACAAAACTGTAATCTTTTTTAGTGGATGCGTGTTTTAATGATGTTGATGAATATCATCGAGCTGTTCATAATCACCATGTATTTTATTTTATTTCGTATTTATGAATGTTGTGTCAATTTTTAGTTTATACAGTTTCATATACCTCTATTCATTTACTTCTTGTGTATACATATACTTCTCACTCTAGTGACGTGTATCTATACATATATGACTTATCCTATATCATGTAAATGATCTTGAAGGACGAATGAATATAATTATTATTATTATTATTATTATCATATAGATAACGTGAAGTAGCATGATACTGAGAATCTGTAGATACAGTAAAGTAAACATGGAGAACAATTATAATATTTCATTCCGAGTTTTCTTCATTGTGAAGCTTTCGGTTTTGTTATTTTATTATTAGGATATGGATTTCTCTTATGATTATGATTCAGTTCATTCATGGACAAAATTACATTTCACGAGTTGAAGAGAGAAATCCCCCACCAGAAATATCTCAAAGTTCTTCTCCTAATGATCCTGATCCTAAATTCCGTGCTCCAAAGTTAGTTCGCGACACTCTGTAGGAGGAAAATCCACCGACGGATTTTCCGAGACAGAGCATCGTAACCCAAGATTGTTCTGTCGACACTCCAGAGGAATCTTTTTTTCCTTAGGGAGTCCAATCAGCGCAGAAGAGAATGTTTGCTTAGGACGTCAGTCTTGAAAGGGCTTGTTTGGTTTTTCAACTGATTTGGACATCGTCTGTGTGTTCGCTTCCCGTTTACGACCTAACAACGTTCTGGGGCGAAAAAACGGAATTTGATTAAGTCGCAACTTCGTCGATAGAATATTAGATGGGAAACAACACTCTCCTAGGACCGCCTAAATGAATTCAGCTACGAACTTTTTGGGAGACTTGTAATGCTCTATTAGTTAACTTCATAACAAACAAGGTTGTCTTATGAAAAATTACGCAGGATCCACATCGTTGACACTTCCTAACTCTGAGTCGCGATGTCATAAATTTGCTCACACCAATGTGGTGTGACAATTGTCTATATCCAATCAGAAATCGTCCTGGTGAACCTATCCATAAATTCACGGAAGAAAACTTATCTTAACTTTGATAGGTACACGCTTTGTAGAAGCTAGCAGACCCAATATTACTTCGCAATTCAAGTTGTAACAATTTGCTCGACATCTCAAACGAAACTGGAGGTCATCGCCTATATCTATATGACCCTATATCCTGTTGCTTCTGATGCGTTGGCAACACCGGGAAATCGCTTGAAGTAAACTGTATTAGTCTGTGTTTTGAAATGGAAAGTGCTCTGCCATTCACTCACATAAATCCACTCGAATTTCTATGAAATTTTGCAGGCACTTTCTCTAGTGCGTTACTGATACGCAATTTTTTTCTTTGCATTCTTAGATGAAATCAGATACACATACAGTATATTTCTTATCGCCCTGTAGGACTCTTTCGTCGACTTTTTCTGAATTCAACGATGTACCACAACTCTATAATTGATTTAATTTATCAAATTTTGTGTCGAAATACCGTCAGGAATGTCAGGGTTCGCATATTGATAATATTTATTGAAATCCTATTTTGTGTTATCCTCACTTTTGACTTTTGCATTCGATATTCCTGTGAGCTTCGGTTGATATTGAAAAAAATACATCGATAGCACTCATTGATTTCAGTATATTCATATGCTAAGGATTTTGTGCAAGTAAAAATTATATTTGAATTTCCTTCTCTCATTTTTTTCGCGATAAGCTGATTTTCGAGAAGAAAAATCTTACAATGTTAACGACTTTCTTATATATTTTCCAATTGTAGTTCAGAAAGAGTTGTATTCGAAATCATCAATTTAATTTCAAGAACTGATAATTTGATGTCCAAAATAGTCATTTTCATATCCTAATATTTCAAATGTATTTCATAAAGTATCATTCATATTCATGAAAAATTCTGGCGAAGGTTTGTAAGGTGCTATGTTTAATATGTGACTGAGATGTTATTTAATATTCAGTCACCGTGTAATTACTACATATACAGATTATAGTAGTGTTTAGACTATTGTAGACCGCTTTTGAGATCAAAATAATGATTCATGATTGAAACAATGAATGACATTTTTTTCAAAATGATTTGACGAAATTGAATTGACAATTTTGAGATACATATGATACTTTTTAGAATTGAATCAAGTGATTTGTTATACAATTGACGCATTTTGAGATAGAATAGAATAGAATGGTTAATAGTTTTTGTCAGCTTATTGTTCTCAATACTCGGTTTTTCGTAACGGAACATTTTTCACCACACCCTCAAATATTCGCATATGGCTGAGGAACACCCTGTATGTGATCGTGAATCGTTGACCACCAAGTTTCCAATATTGAATCTAGAAGAGTCGAAGTCAACAAAGAATTTCGATTTCGATAGAATCATAATCACGATGTCGAGATAACGTTATTGTTAGCTCACAATTTACATAAACGGTCTGTAAATTTGCGAGGGAAGTTTGCCAAAGGACGTTTGTTGAAGCGAACGGAATATGCCCGAGTAAATATCTGTGGTCTTTCCCAGTTTTGAAATCCTCTGAAAAGCCGATTTGATTTAGTCACCGATCGAACAACTCGAACCGTATCCAGTTCTGTCTATTTGACGATCGTGTTTGCCAGGTAACCTGTTCCATTCCATTCATACACCCATATTCGATTATGGCAGCGTTTCCCAACCTTTCAGTATCCGAGCCACAATTTTCGATAACAATTTTTCTCCACTACTAACCTGAGGAATCAGCATTATTCGAGGTGGTAATTTTGCACTTATCATGCGATGGGTTTTTTCGATTTTTTTTTCTTGGTACTTACGTATTTCGACCTCAGGAATCCGAATTTCACAATAAAAACGTGCGCAAACTTATATTTTTCGAGATAATTCAGAAAAAAGTATGAAAATTAACCTTATTCCTTCGGCTCGTTTTGGGTAGGCATGGAGTTTATTCTCTCACATAGGATACTTTTTTTACCTTCCTCGACAATTCGAGAAGTCAAAAAGAAGAGAAAACATCCTCGAATTACCTAAATCAACGTTCTTCATCATCTTGGAGGAAGGTGGATCCAGCATTTTTTATATGGACGGCGCTGTCAAATGAGAATCTACGTCAGAATCACTAGTTCTGTGAGTCAAAATATCACAAATGCACATTTGACAGCGCCGTCCATATGAAAGAAGGATCCATCAAAGATGCTGAAGACGATAAATTGAACTTTTCAGAGGAGTTTTCTCCTTCTGTTTAGCTTCTAAAATGTTTAAGAAAGATATAAAGAGTATTTTATGTGAGAAATGAAACTTCGAATGGCTATGGTGCCTACCCAAAACAGGCCGAAACAAGAAAGGTTATTTTCAAACTTTTTCCTGGACTATCTCGAAAAATATAAGTTTTCGCACGTTTCTATAGTGAAATTCGGGTTCCTGAGGTCGAAATACGTAAGTACCTAGAAAAAAACCCATCGCATGATAAGTGCAAAATTACCTTCGAGGTTTTCATCTGATGTAAAGCAATACTTTTTCGAAATTCCTTCATCATCATTTATCTAGGTAAATCAGTAGCATCGATGATATTTAAGTAGCATGCACACGTAGATCCTGATGCTTATGCAACCAACGAAACATTCATTATCAACCTTAACGTAAAAGAAATTCACTACAGCCCAAAGCGATTTCTGCGGTTATAAAAAATGGTCTGAACTATGAATAATTATCAATTCTGAAAATGTCACGAATCGTACGTGAGCTGAGCTGTCACTGTCATTTGCTATTTGGTTATTTCATATTGGTATATTGGTTTGGATATTTCAAATCATTTCGATGAACACTGTATTTTAGATATTATATACTTACGATATATATCAGTACCGACATGGACTATATATATATATATATATACATATATATATATATATATATATTATAATTCCAATGTCTTGTGTCCGAACGCATCTCTAGTCAATGTTTATGTTTTAGTAACATACTGAATGGCATTTCTCCATCAGTGGTAATGAAAATCGGAATAATAAAAATGGAGGCATTTCAGTGTTAGTAGTGGAAAAATATCTATATACCTCGGGTGAAAATGCTATTATATGGCTCGCAGGGTTGGGATAAGGTATGGAATCAAGTAAATATCTTTCAAACGAAAAGAACGATATTTATGAGAATATGCAGGTGAGTGCAATAGAACAAAATGCTTCTGATGTACATTTTTTGTTAATAAGATACTTCCGGTTCAACCGGAAATGCCATCAACTTCTCAAATTTAAATGGGGCACCCTATATATTTTTACACATTTCGAAAGAGCTTGTTATTTTGAATTCATATATACTGAGTTCAGTGTAAAAAAAATGTAAAAACGAGGAATATAGCACTTAAATTGACCCTTTGAGTTTTTTTCATCAGAGACAAAAACTATTTAGATGAACTGATTGATGTTGTTTGTATGCATAGTGATGAATAAAGGTACAATTCACAAATTGTACAATTCAGAATGGTTCAATCAAGTGAGAAAGAGCGTATTGAAATTTTAATGATGATCGGTTATGGTGATTGTGAAATTTATTTCCGTCAATTAGAATTTGACACTTGGAGAACGAAAGAGTACTCGTTTATTCATTACTATGCATACAAACATCATCAATTATTTTTCCATTATTTTCACACTCAACTCAATTCACAATAACAAGCTCTTTCAGAATCTGTGAAAATATATAGGGTGTCCCATTTAAGGTAAAGAAGTCGATGGCATTTCCAGTTGAACCGGAAGTATATTATCAACAAAAAAATGTACATCAGATGCATCTTGTTTCATGGCACTTACTTGCGAATATTCATTAATTTCGTTCGTTCCGTTATGGTGATTGTGAAATTCATTTCCGTCAATTAGAATTTGACACTTTCATAGTATTATAGAGTAGTAGAGAAAACTTTCTTCCCTGTATTATTTTCGGTGAAAAAACAGGAGCATTCGATGGAGCGAAGAAAATTACATGAAAAAGGTGATCTCATTCAAATACAAAAAATTGAGCCGTTCGTGAGATATTTGAGTTTTTGTAGTTACATGATATCAGCAGATTGATTTTATTCATCGCGAGATTCATCGGTATAACGATATTTCAGCAGCATTTGCATTTCCGAAGCACTCGCCAAGCATTAGAAGCATATCAGTTTGTTCAGAGAACGAATAACCTGCCATATTTCTTAAAATCTCAGTTGATAATCGCAGTGATAAATGACACAGAAAAACCACACGAACAAATCGACTACAACAATGTTGACTCGAATGTTGATGACATGAACGTCAAAATTGAGAACAAAATTATTCATCATGGCCTGCTAAAATATTCATCATCAAACTACACCTATTTTTCAATGTTCTATCACCCCCAGAAAGCTCGGTACACATTTTTGACTCACCCTGTATATTAGATCTCACCTTATATTAGATTAGCGTCGATGGGGCTTACGTGCAGTATGCAAGTCTACACCGTGAATTTTTCAGATCTATTGTGTTCTCTGTCCAGCTCCATTTTTACTTCGAGACTCCAAATGCTAAGACTTCAGATCCTCCATACATGTGGGAGCTCTTGGTTTCTTCTCACATTGTTAGATATCTCTGATTCCTCTTCTTCCTGGCCAAATCTACACAGTGGTTCTTCTGATAGGCTGTTTTTTGAGCTTACAATGCCCTGTCAGGAGGCAAAATAGTACTCTGACTCAGTAGATAGTGTGTGAATGTTGGCATGGGTTTTTTTTTGTTAACACTGCTGAGATATTATCCATGCTTTGGTGCTCATTTTTCGTATGATTTTTTGCACCGCAAGACGGTTCGGTTTATCCCAATTGGATTCGAGTGTACCAGCAGTCACAAAACATGTTTCCTAGAGCGCCATTTCAAAGAATGTCCGTACTGAAATCGATTAATGATTATTATTATTATATTATCGATTAAAATATCTTCGGTCCTTTCAAATAAACTTCCTATGGTTGAGGAAATGTTAGACCACTCGGAAATATCGTGAAATAGACTGAAGCTTTCAATTAGAAAAGGTATGGCTGACAGGACTGTATAACAATTCTCGTGGAAATATACGCTTAGCCACATACCTCCCTAGGGAACACGAAATCTCACTCGAAATTTCCATGTCTAGTTATCTATTCAGCCGCTATGTTGAATGTTTAATGCCCTCTAAAATGTTCGGGATATTGATTGCGTTCAGACTCGTATCTATACGTGATGCTTTATGCGTGAGTAGTTGATAATCAGCATTTACATACTTAGATCTCAGTGTTATTACATCTGATGAGTACCTCGAAACATCTTTTATGTCGCTAGGCAAGGCAATGAATCATCGTTATTTGAGCGTGCTAGTGCGATATCAGAGATTATTGGTGGATTATATTGTGTTCTCATTATATTTGTAGATCTGTGTGTCGAGCGGACTCCAAAAGTAGAACTTTAAGCGAATAATTTTTGGGATAACCCAAACTCGAAAGGTATCCACAGGAATGAAATTATGCTTTGGGTACTTTCATCAAGGATTTCATCGAGGATTGAGATACTCAAAATAATAATGAGTGGAGAACCGAGTCAAAATACTGGCACAACTAGGAAGACATTGCATAACACTAACTGTTATGTTTAAAACTGTATTCTTCCAGGAAAAATAAATATAGGACATTTCCATGCGTTTCCAAGGAGGATGCTTCTAAAGTCCATGTCAAGAATGATTATGATATACTTGAGAAAGTTGATCGAAGAAAAGCATGGACAAATGCTTTGTTGATCGGAAAACCTGTGACTCACTTCATTCGAGTTTGTTTCTTTCATTTTGTTCGTTTTATTAGGCATTGCAAAGCGTTACATTACCTCACAATATGATAGTTGTCACAATTGTCCAAAACACACACGAAAATCCAAGATATCACTTGTTCAACGTTCGAAAACAACTAAAACATACACACAATAACCACGCCGAACAGAGAGATTACTTACTATCCGCCATATTTGTTTATGTATCGTAGCGCCCTCTTCGGTAGTTGAAAGCGCTAATTGTTGATTGATTGTATATGGGACAGCACTGTTTCATTCATACTACATCCAGTCACCTTTTTTTTTTCGCATTTCTGCCGCCAGTGGGAATTGAACCCACGATCGAGAAGTGGCTACCTTGTAATCACTGCGCCTTTGCGCTCATCGCCACCTCGGTGACCTTGACATGAAATATAGCTGGTCAACCATGAGATTGACAGATGTATGGATATTTCCGTTCAATAACGTCCTCATACATTTATTTTGCGAGACCTGTAATGCGCTGATATGTTCTGAGCTAGTCAATAAACCGAGGATGTATAATCGTATTGTATAGGTGCTAACATTCCCGACCAAATGAATGCGATAAATTCGATGATATCCTTCTGAAGATGCCAACTTTTCCACATAAATCATCTCTTAGAGCTCTTGGATGTTGAGTTTTTTTCGTATTCCTATTGAATTATTAGGACAGTTTGGAAAGTATGATTCCATAACATTTGTTACAATGAAAATTTCATTCATCCACATTGGATTCAAAATAAATCGATACGCTATCTGTCACTGAAATACTCATTGGTTGCAGACATAGGAAGCAATTAATCACGTTCTGAGAATGTGGAAATCATTCTTCAAATCGTTCCTTGTTCAAAACTGTTCGCTTGCCGTTCAAATCATGATTATCATGTTTCTGAAAACACGTGATACATGATATTTCTGAACTCATTGCACAGTTTTCAAGGGTGTATATTTTTCAGGCGAAATGAGACTTCTTCTCATAAAATCGCATGAAAATTTGCAAACTGTAGCTCTATAATTTTTTCACCTCGAAAATAGAGTTGAACTGATTTAGTTAGCAGAGATTGAAGACGATATATACCAAGGTCTATACAAATTGATACCTCTGTGACAAGATTCCATCTACACCTTTCCTCCAATTGTAGCGATATGTCGATTTCAAAAAGTATCAATTGTATTGTAAATTAGTTACTCAAATTACGAAATATGTCGAATGTTTTTCTTTATCATCAATTCTATTTCAAAATGCGTCAATTGTATTCCAAATTTGTTGATTTTATTTCAAAAAGTGTCGTATGTATTCCATAAAAATACTAAGAAAAAAATGCTAAGAAATTCGACCTTTCAAGGATGTGATTCTACCTCACATTCTACGCATGAAAAACTATTGATATGAGTTTGCTTCATGAAGTATGATTCAAAAATGTTCCGTTTTGAACAACCGATTGTTGAGAACAATAAGTTGACAGAAATTTTTAGCTACTTCAAAAATTATTAATTGTATTTCAAATCAAATTCAATGAAGTTTTCGAAAAATGCCAAATGTTCGTCAAAATTATCAATGCTGTTGTAAAATGCGTCAATTGTATTAGTTAGAATTAGTTGATTCAATTCCAAATAGTCACCATATTTTCGAAATTATCAATCGATTTTCAAAACGCGTCATATTATTTCCAAAAAATGTCATTTCAATTTCAAAATTCATCATTTCCGTATCATTTCCATTTCCAAAAGCCGTCTGAATACTACTGCAGTCTGTATATGTAGTAACTACAGGGTGATTGAATATTACATAACACCTCAGTCACATATTTCACATAGTACCTTAAAAACCTGATGTGTCAGTATTTTCTCTAAATATAAATGATGCATTTAACATTGTCGAGATGAAAATGAATATTTCGGAAATTGAATTGTTGAATCCAAAATTATACAGCTGATACTTCTTGAAATTCGACTAATTGCAAAATTCAATTGAAGCTTCTTGAAACACAAATGATTATTTGGAATTGCTACTGACTATTTCTGAACTACAACTGAAAAAGGTGTGGTCGCATTTCAAAAAATCCAATATTTTGATTACCTTTTAGTTGTTTCAAATACAACGAACTTTTTTCGAGAAAATAATTGATTGTACAGAAAAACAGTACAGAGTACAATCAAAATATCATGAACAAGAACCTAGTTTATTTCTTTTCATCAACTTCTCGACGTTCCGCTCCAAGCTACGCCTATGGCCTCTCGCATGTTGAAATGGAAATGTGAATGGACCTTCTTTGTTTGCGAATATTTCGATGAAAGCTTTTCATTACGCGACGACCGATTTACGTTTATGCATATTGACGAAAATTAATTGCCTGTACTTGGAGGCACTGATTCGATACGTTTCTAAATGAGAGCCATTCGAATGGGAAGATCGATTGTCTGGTTCGGTGATGCTCAAAAAATTGTATTTACAGTATACCATGTGTTTGTGGAAAATATTATACCGGTGAAACCAGCAGGCCTCTATCAGTAAGGATGAAAGAAGCATAAGAACAATATGAAGAAAACATATACTGACAAATCAAAATTAGCTGAACATATCCTTATTGAAAATGGACAACATATGGCCGATTGGGGTAATATTAAGATCATAGGAAAATAAGACAACCAAAAACGGAAAATCAAAGAGTCTACTCGCATTCTCCTGCACGGAGACAATAATATTGCTTCTTGTTCAGTTGATATAGATAGAACTTGGCATCCACTTCTGAAAATTGAATATGAAAATGGAAAATTCAATATCAATCAATAAAAACACCTTGTAACCAGAATTCCTCCGTCTACCAAATTGTCACTTTTCAGTGTCAAAACCGACAACATCTTGAAAAAAATTGTGAAGAGAAAAATATTTCAATTGTGTTGAGAACGGGAGCAGATTCCACCAAGATAAGTAGAGGTTTTATTCTCATTAAATATATTTGTATTTCCAAATTTCTCAAAAGGTGTCACTGACAAATAGAGAATTCCTCTTTTAGGTATCTAAAGGTTTAATTTCAAGCGTAGTGACATTTTGGGGTAGATCACAAAATATGCCCTTACTACAAATATGTTGAAATAATTTTCAATAAATTCTACTCTATTTTTTAGAAACGAGGAGAGAAAATCCCACAAAAAGCTGGAAAATGAATGTACCACCTCATCGAAAAACTTACAGACAGTATTCAAGTCACTGAATTTGAATGGAATGGATCTACAGTCCCACACCGACTTGTTTGTTTCATATATCACTACTAACAAACACGTTTTTCTTTCATGTTTTCACAACGCGTGAGGAAAAACTTCACAGAATGAGTCGGTATAATTCACGGAAGCGTAGTAGCGGTACTTTCCGTTGCAACTCGGAATTTCACTAAATTCTGAATGAAAAAAAAAGAGTGTGCTTTTCGCCGTTTTCATAGACGATCGTAAGAACAATACCTTAATCGTTCTGGTTTCTGTGTTTTCATTGTCTTTACTTTTTTGCAACTTCAATGGACTCGAATTTAGTGAAAATCTATCGATGCGCATTCCTTCCCGCATCCCGCCGACTTGATTATTTTCTTATTCGTCAGACATTAAATAGAAACGCAATTTTCTATTCGAATCTCTCCGCTCGTAAATCCACTCGGGAAAATATATATTTGTATGGAGAAATCATCTTACGCTTCGCGAAAATTGCATCAAATTATGAACACGCGCCTTTCCGAAATGAAACCAATTACCGAAGAACGATGTTCTGAATTTTCGAAATAAATCTCCGGGTAATTACCCCTCTTCGCAACATCCGTTATCCGATACCGATTGGCTATTGTGAAAAGCGTTTTCTATGAAAATTATTTAGCGTCCGAGACTTCGAGGAGGATAATCTAGTGTGCAAGCTTAAAGCTGAAGGTTCATCCATAAACTATGAGATTAATCTCGAGCTAAGGCAGTGGCGTGCATGTGTGCTAATTTTTTTTCTACTTCCACAACCATGTAGCGGAATGAACGAAAAGGAATTATTTATATATTCATATAGATTTTGATCTTTCCGCCCGAATATAAAAGCGACTCTGGAAAGTGGAGTCTAATAGAAGTCCAGCTATCGAGGCCGATTCCCCATCTTCATTGTGGGTTGACTTTCATACCCAAAACTAATGAATTTACAATGATAATAATATATTTATTCCTTAAAATGTTCATTCTACAATGATATATGAATCGTCACTTTGAATATGAAACATATAAATGTCGATAACTAGCACTACTGGGTGGCCCAATGAAAACGAAACAAGGCCGATTCGACATGGTTTTCGTTCTCAGAAAAAAAAAACGCTGGAAACGGTCGATTTTCATATCGAGGGGAAAATATTTTGCGCATGTTTTCAACTTTTTCACTTCAAACCCCTCGGAGGGGTGAGCTCCAACCCTTGAATCTCAGATGGGATAAGGGGTCAAGTTATACATCATTTTGAAGGTAATCGAAATCTCTTACCAACGCTTCCTTGTTTGTGGAATTAAATGCAGTAGTTCTCGAGAAAACACGTTCATAAAAATAATGGGCTAGTGATGGAAAGTAACGCTTTTTTTCCTTTCATCACTATTTCCCTTTCTGTAGTTAAAACGATGTTCATCGAAGAAGTGCCTTATCTGTTTTTTTATCCTGTCCTATCCAACATTACATAAACATTTATTCCAATGTCAGTTCCTTGATCTCTCAGAAAAATGCATACCTTGTTTCGTTTTCATTGGGCCGCCCTGTATGAGCTCTCAAAATACTTACGGTGGCGTGGAGTAGAAACAACCACCCAAAAGATATTCTTCGACATTTCGTTCGAAGGTGTAGAAAATTGTGAAAATCTTGATACGTGAAGGCGGACAATTGAATGGCTTAGAACCAAAAAGGGAAGGTGACTTTTGAAAAAATGTTGTTTGATTTCATTGTAGTTCGATCAGATTAGCGTACTTTGTTGGATACTTGTGGCAATTTGAATTGGTTTCATAGTCATTCGTGCTGGTGACTGTTCAAAATGTTATAAGAAAATTCCTTGGCAATTAGAAAGCTGAAAAATATATAGAGTTGGTTTCAGAACTATAACAAAATTATTGAGATCTGGCATGTAACATTTTGCTAAAAATACATTTTCTGGATTCGTTCCTGGACTCATTTCCTGAAAATCCAAGTGATGTGAGCTGTGAACAATGGGAACACGTTTCAAGGGAAAATTGAGAACAATCATGCTTGCAGACCATTGTTAGTCACTCAGGAGGGATGTTCCTCAAGCAAAATACTGCAGAAAATTGTCAAAAACTACATTTTATTCCAGATTAGCCCTTGTGAGTGAATTCAATGAATCTAATTACTTTACAAAGTGTGATTTTGTATTACAAAATACCTTACTCGTTACAAACAAATGGTAAGCAAATTGCAAATCACGACAAGAAATGCTATGAGAAACAGCTATTCAAATCAATTAAACATACGAAAAGTTGAGTTTTGTCGTCCAGTGAATCAAGTCAATTTAAAATCTGTTTTTGAGATACTGAAAATATTACTCGTTTCCCAGCTTCTTGTAAGATTTTCTCTCCTCGTTTCTAAAAAATAAAGTAGTAAGTAGTAAAGTTATTGCTAATCGTTTCAATATATTTGTAGTAAGGACAGATTTTGTGATCTGCCCCAAAATGTCACTGCGCTTGAAATTAAACCTTTAGAAACCTATAAAAGAGAAATTCTCTATTTGTCAGTGACACCTCGGTTCTGAAAAATTCGGAAATACCAATATATTTGATAAGAATAAAACTTCTACTCATCTTGGCGGACGTTTCGGGAACGAATCTGCTCCCGTTCTCAACACAGTTAGAACACTTTTCTTCGCCAAATTTTCCAATGTGCAGTTGGTTTTGACACTGAAAAGTGACAATTTGGCAGACGGAGGAATTCTGGTTACAAGGTAGTTCTCATTAATTGATAATGAATTTTCCATTTTCATATTCAATTTTCAGAAGTGGGTGCCATGTTCTATTTATATCAACTGAACAAGAAGCAATATCATTGTCTCCGTTCAGGATACTCTTTGATTTTCCGTTTTTGGTTGTTGTCTTCTTTTCCTATGATCTTAATATTACCCCAATCGGCCATATGTTGTCCATTTTCAGTAAGGATATGTTCAGCTAATTTTGATTCGTCATGATATCTTTTCTTGCAAACAGTATTTGGAAATATTACCACCATTAAAAATACATTACTTTCATTATTATCCTGCCTGTTCCTTTGACATACGAATATTCAAGAGTGTGATTCTACATGAAAAATGGAATGGAATCGCCTCTTTATTCCGTTCCTCTAGTAGGCTTTGTGAAAACATCGGATTCTGCGGGCTTTTCATTCCAGATTCAAATCCTGTTCGACATTTCCCAAGAAGCAGCAAATACATTTTCAATCTAGCGGACACAATAAATGCCTCAGCAATCGTAAAACCGATATGATGCTTTCATGTTGAATCGACAAAGGAATTTCGTGGTCAGCAATGATTGATCTTGCGGATAGCTTTGGAACCACTTTGATGGAAAGCAATTGCTTTCCCGATATTTCCTTTCGCGTCATCATTTGTGCAAAATCGACTAATCAAAGACGAATAATAGTTTTGCGTTAGATTCTGGGTCAACGGAGATCACAGTTCATTTTCCGTACGACTGCAAGAATGCCATCATAATGTTCAATAACAATTCATTAAACTTCTCTTTATACTTATAGGCTCATCTCGCAATTGGTACAGAATAGAAGGCTAGATGAATCTGGTTATTTCGCCATGGCTCTTGCCTTTCCTGATTCTGATCTCTTAGGATATCAAAAAATACTCAGGAAACATTACCGTTCACGACAACGTTGTATCAGTCGACTCAAGTCGATTACCAAAGACGATAGGTGAAATACCCGAAGGTTGCCGAACTTGTGACAATCCATAGGCGCACACACTCATTCCAATGAATTGACTGCTGTATTTTGGATTGGACAATGGACAGTGGGTGCAACTTGGGATAATAATGATTCAAATATTAATGGTCGTAGGAAAAATAGTGTAGCTGAATCACTTTTTTCTTTATCTGTTGACAACACGAAAGGGAAACCTGTGATGTGCGAGGAACATCGTGTTAGCCAGCGGTGGAATTTTGGGAGAGAAGGAAGGTGTTGAAAGTTTGGAGGTCAATAATTACATAGACCGAGACGTTGCACTTCAAACTGATCTTATTGGAACAGTCAAACAGTTAATGGGTTCTTGAATGACAAAACCGGGTCAACAAACACACGCATACTATCAAGGTATAACTGTACTGTCTGAAAAAGTAAAAATAAACCGCCATAAAAATTCCAATTAGCGCCAGCGATTCTCAGTCAACTGAACCGTCTTCCGTATGCACTTTATTGTTCAGATTGTATTGTAGTAGATCATTTTTCACTCAGTGTTCATTGTGTGAAATTGTGTGAAAAACCGTGTATCTTCAATTTAAAATTCTTCTGGGATACGATTTTTCTAGAATGCTATCGCATCATGTACGCCACTGGAGGCACTTCACTGTCTACCTTGTGAATTGATTAGATGGTGTTTGGTATTCGATGAACAGGCTTGTTTAACCTCATCACGAAAGCTGATAGCAGTATGAATAGAAATACAATATGTTATGCCCGTAGGCGACATGTTTAATTAGCATTTGATAGAGCGGTCAAAACTAGGTAGTTGACATCCGGGGAATTAATCTGTTCATTTATGAGAATCATCCTCGGAAAAATCAACTGATTATTTGGGATTTTTCTTTCACTATCAATTCTAGATGTAACCGTTGTGGAAACGTAATGTTTTTTAGCGAATAAAATGGTGTTGAAAGTGTTCTTTTATTCCGTCAAAGACAATAAAATAAATTCACTTCATTGTAAAACTATCACTGAAAGCCATGAATTTGTATAATAAAAAAAAAGTGCGCATCTGTACGAAATTTTGGTATATTCAACCAAGCTGCCTAAGTTCAGAAGGAATTATATCGAGAGTGTACACGCCTATCGAACTGAAACCACCTTTGCAATGATGTTTTCATACAAAAATATCGGCATCATTCGTTCTGAAAGTTTCACAAGCTTTATTTCGAAACTCAAACTACAACACTTTCCAAAAATTCAATTGAACTGGTGACGTAATCACCTGAATCATTTGGCACATTCCAATTTTCTCAGAGACCAATAATAAATAATAAATTTGATACCATAATCTTGGAGGTGAATGACAAAAGGTCAAGAAAGAGACCAGGGATTATGAGGTTAGGTCTTCTTCGTTTTCATTCCAATTGCCTCTTGCTCATATTGTCGTCTCTATCAGAAAGTCTGAATGTGATAGACATATACAGGGTGATTCAAAAGTAAGCGGCATCCTCGCAAAAAATAAGGCAAAAAATTCTATCGAAAATGTTTCAAATAGGACACCTTGAAGGCGATTTTTTTTCGATAACTTTAAACCATTTGCAATTGTATTTAGAAAATCGATGTACGTTATGAAGAACATTTGATGGCAGTTAAGATTCTGAATTCTGAGTGATTTTATTATTGCTGAATATACGCAAATCAGAAAGTCGATTTTCTCGTAAATGGTGCTTTATCGAACTGAACTGAAAGTAACTTTTTCACGTGAAAAACTTCTATAATTCAAAACGAAATCACAATAACCTCCCCTCCCCCACATGTGACGACCCTGAAGTGTCAAATTTTGAATTCAGGATCTCACTAACAGTCAATTGTTCATAACATACACCAACTTTCAAAATTCAATTGTAAAGTGTAGCTTCCTTAGGAAACATTTTCAGACCCATGATAATGGGAATTTTTCACCTTATTTTCTGCAAGGATTACGCCTCCGAAAGAATGCCACTTACTTCTGAATCACCCTGTATAGTGGATACGGAGGTCGTGACGAATGATGAATTTTCTCATGAATTTCGAGTTGATACTATAACAGTTTATCTTTTTTCCGAGAGTGGCAGCTCGATGGTAGACGATACTAAATGTGTTTTTTTCCTATTTACGTTAATTTGAGAAAAAAGGTTTGAGACATGCAGCTAGCTTAGATCCAATCTATCTGATCGATCATTATCGAATGTTGAGATTTTTTTCTGCTAAACATGCCCATTGTTTTGCTCAAATTGTATCTCAGATATGGTGAGTTTTGTTGAGAGTCTTCATAGACGTCCACGTCCAAAAAGCAGGAAAATTTTGTCGAAAATTTCCTCGAAAATTTCCAAACATTCCATGTATTTATCAGGTGGTAGCTTTCCGCCCTCCAAAAATACCGAAGGAATCCATCATATTTCCCTTGAAATACGTTTCTGTGGCGTGGCTCTGATTTCCCTATTCGGGGGGGGATGATTTATGTCCTGCGACTGGAATTTTATTGGGACTCGCCCCGTCGTCGTTTTGTTTTCACTTTTCGCCGATAGCGGGATTTCGATGTCGCCATACGTCACTGGGGTTGTATACGAGTTTATTGTCGCGACAGGGTCGAGGGTGAGTTTTCGAGCCAGGGGGGTGGTTAAGCGACTGGTCCGCTTATTATCGCTAATGTTTCATGAATCGTTTTTCCTTTGGAACAGTTTCGTCAGAAGCGGGCTGAAAAAGGGCGAAGGGGGTTGAAGCACCCTCCACCCCGTAATTCAACAACGTCATTGTATCTGAATACCTAAATGACTAATTCACTTTTCGGAGAGATGGAGAACATATTTTATTGTAGAGTAACTCCAGCATCTTTCCATCGAAACCTATATATACCTAGTTCATCGTAACTAACTTTCTGTCTAAAAAAAACGGTATCTCAGTTTCACACTAAGGATATGCTCGTATTCCATTGTCAACCCTTACATCTATGGTCAATAAATATGCACGTCTTGAAATGAAATAACGTTTTCTCCTATTAGCACAATATGTATGCTAAAAATTGTCTCTACACCATACAGTATTCCACAGTGTTCGATCTTAGGTATTGACTGATCTATGCTTCGTAGGGAAAATTAACCACATTGATATATATATTCACATATTCAGATTGTACAGTGTCTGATACAGAATTTACAGCTTGTAATCATCGTGAAAAGTCGTGAGTATCAAACGAAACAATGACGATTTGACATAGTTATCGTTCTCAGAAAAAAAAAACACTCAAACCGGTCGATTTTTATTTCGAGGGGGAAATATTTTGCGCATGTTTTCAACTTTTTCACTTCAAACCCCTCGGAGGGGCGAGCTCCAACCCTTGATTCTAAAATGGGATAAGGGGTCAAATGATACATAATTTCCAAGGTGATCGAAATCTCGTACCAACGCTTCCTTGTTTTTGGAATTCAATGCAGTAGTTCACGAGAAAACCCTTCATGAAAAAAATGATGGAAAGTAACGATTTTTTTCCTTTCATCACTATTTCTCATTTTGTAGTTAGAATGATGTTCATCTAAGGAGTGCCTTATGTATTTTGTTTGAATCCTGTCCTATCCAACATTACATAAAGAATCATTTATTATAATGTCAGTTCCTTGATCTCTCAGTATAACGCATACCTTGTTTCGTTTTCATTGGGCCACCCTGTATAATATTTCCATATGCTTTACAATAATTTGTGTTTGTGCTCACAACATTCCTCTCTCATTTTTCGGTTTCCAATGATCACCACAATTAATTTTTGTCAAATATAGTACGAAAAATTTTGATATAGATTAACATTTCTGTCGTATCATCCACTATACATTTTTCTCCGATATAAAAGCTTGAAATCATATTTTGAAGCATTCTTCATAAGATTCATGGCCATATCCTGGAATTTAAGAAATTCATCATGATTCAACAGTTTTTGTAAGACTCTTCAGGTTCATGAAGAATTGTTTGAGATTTCCAAAAGATTTGCAAGCTTCGCTGTAGAATCAACACGATGTCTCATATGAAATATTCTTCTACAATACTGAAATCATCTGAATTCTTCGCGCAGTATTTTCTCGAAGTATTCGTTCGATTCGAAAATAAAAACTCAATATATGTTATACTCCATTATGATTCGACTTCTACTTTTTATGCATGTTACGTGTGGAGGAGAAAACTACTAAAAACAGTTTTCCTTCGTGGTGTCGACGAAAAATAAATGTACTCTACAAAATATGGCTTTACCAGTTGCGGATAAATGATTTTGCGAAACTTCCGGTCTCTATCATGGCATACAAGTATGTGAGGGACCGAATCGCCCTGTATAGGGAAGCAGTAAAAGCAACGTCTATAATCCGAGCCGACTGGGGATTAGACGTAAAACCCTCCGGTGCGAGGAGGGTGCGTAATTTACCCTGTTCAGAGCCGATATCTGTTGGCGTTTCGCAATCCGGGAAATAAAATTCCGGCACTGAGAAAAGAAACGGCCGATTTTCGTTGATATGAAGCCGTACAGTTTACTTCGAGGTAGGGCGAATGAAATTGAGCTTTTCGGCAGGTTATCTTCATAGCCGTATGAGTAAAATGCCCTCAAAACCTGCCACAGACCAAAACGAACCGAAATCAAGCCGCAAACACGTGTTCATGGGCCGACAAAATTGCGAAAAAAAAGTTTTCGCGATAGCCGATATGGCAAACGATACGTTACGACTCGAGCGTGTTATCCCCCCTATGTGTCTCTATACCGTAAGTTTCAGAAAAACAAATGAATTGTGTTTCTGTATACAGGGTGTAATTCATTTGATGGCCAAAAATATAGGATATGGTTTCGTTTTCTTATTATAACTTCAATACTGTCCTAGATATTTTCATGAAATTTGACAATCACCTACAAAGCACCGATAGGCATTCACCCTTGTTTGTTTCGCAACAATTTGCCCCCTAATTTTTTTCCGTCCGACGCACCGTTTTCGCTCAAAAGAATAAAAATCATTTTTATGCATTTGTGGGATATTTTTTCAGAAGATTCCCCAGTATACTTCCCATACGGACGTCACTGGGGGACAATCTCCTGCAATAAAAAATGCCTATTGGTGCTCAGTAGGTACATGTCAAGTTTCATGAAAATATCTCGAACGGTCTTGAAGTTATGATAAGAAAACGAATATTTTCCTAAAATCTTAACTAAGGAACCATATCCTATATTTTCAGCCATCAATCGAATTACACCCTGTTACAGGGTGTTTTTTAAACATGAGGCGAAAATTCGAGGGGTTGTTTCTTGGACTTTTCTGAAAATATATCTTCCTTTGAATTGATTTTCGAATACTCACTCGTGTACGAACACGGCTGGCTATAGAAGCGTCACGAAGCGTCGACAAGAGTCTATCGTCTAGCGGTAACGCATGAAGAGGAAAGACAACAGCAGGATAATTACGTCACCAGTTCGAATGGTTTATTGGATGTGGCTGTAATTTGAAATCGACAATGAGTTATGTGACTTATTTTTCGGAACGAATGATGAATGTTGATGAAAATTCGATCGGTGTACACACCCCCATCGTCTTCAATATCTTCCGATAACTTCCGCAGGTGGGGTGCAAAAAAACTGAACAACCCCGTACACGGTTAACTATAGAGCATTCAATAAATTATGTACAAATAGTTTCCTTATCCCTTCAACGTCGATCGCATTATTTATGAGATCAGTTCCGTTCATTACCGGCCGGCTTTTCCCGCTCCGAAAGGGCCTAATCCTCTTCGAAGGCATAGAGGGCGCTGCTAGCGTTCCGATAGCAAAAAGGAACTGAAAACTCTCACTACCGGAATCAGGACTAATCCGGAATAACAAGTTCCCTCGGGATAAATAGCGGTGAGGCGTTTTCTTTTCGAGGTAGGAAAGTGCTCCTTCCTACAGGGCGATCCACTTCAATAATAATTGTACAGGGTGTCCGGGACATATGTGAGGAATATCTCGGATTCAGAGAGGACCTGAAAAAATACGATGACAAGTTGCCGTATTTTTTTTTCCTACAGGCCCTCTTCACGGAGACATCCTGTATGATAAATAACATCCTGTATGTAAAAGAGCTGGAGGATTCAATTTTGGTAGCTTGAACCTCAAATTTAAAAGGACTCTCATGTTACTGTCGATGAAATAAACAGTTTCCGAGACAAGAAAATCGAATCGAATGAAACGTTCATTTGTTCATCAATATTTACCTCGAGAACGTTTCATTTTATCGACAATAAACAAGAGTCCATTTTTCCAGTTCAAGGTTTGAGCTATCCGAATTCATTTTTTTCTAGGCCTTCATCTCACATGGTGTTGAAAAATTGAGCAGCAAAGATGAATCGTATTTTCGAAACATGGAATAACTTACGTGAACTCTGACTAAGTGGATAGTTTTGAAAACAAAATAGATATTTGCTTATTTATTCAGTTATTTCTATGCATATACTCATTATCTAGAAGTACGCTTGCTTACATACAGGGTGAGTCAAAAATGTGTACCGAGCTTTCTGGGGGTGATAGAACATTGAAAAATAAGTGTAGTTTGATGATTAAACTCATGGCCCAAAATGCATATCAAGGGAGATATATCCTTCCAAAGTTGATAAAATTAAAATAATTTCTCCGCATAACTTCTGAACGATGAAAGTCACCTGATTGAAATTTTGTGCATGAATTTATGTTGTTATTATGTTGTTATTATTATGTTGTTGTTATGTTTTTCAGAGGGTGAGTTATGATTTTTTGTAGAAAACTTTTTTACCAGTATTATTTTCGGTGAAAAAATAGGAGCATTCGATGGAGCGAAGAAAATTACATGAAAAAGGTACTCTTATTCAAATACAAAAAATTGAGCCGTTCTTGAGATATTTGAGTTTTTGTAGTTACATGATATCAGCAGACTGATTTTATTCATCGCGAGATTCATCGGTAACAATATTTTAGCAGGCCATGATGAATAATTTTGTTCTCAATTTTGACGTTCATGTCATCAACATTCGAGTCAACATTGTTGTAGTCGATTTGTTCGTGTGGTTTTTCTGTGTCATTTATCACTGCGATTATCAACTGATATGCTTCTAATGCTTGGCGAGTGCTTCGGAAATGCAAATGCTGCTGAAATATCGTTATACCGATGAATCTCGCGATGAATAAAATCAATCTGCTGATATCATGTAACTACAAAAACTCAAATATCTCACGAACGGCTCAATTTTTTGTATTTGAATAAGAGTACCTTTTTCATGTAATTTTCTTCGCTCCATCGAATGCTCCTGTTTTTTCACCGAAAATAATACAGGGAAAAAAGTTTTTTTACAAAAAATCATGACTCACCCTCTGAACACACCCTTTATAACAATATCAGAAATGTGGAAGTGTGACGAAAAAATGTATTTTGACAACATACATTCATGCACAAAATTTCAATCAGGTGGCTTTCATCGTTCAGAAGTTATGCGGAGAAATTATTTTAATTTTATCAACTTTGGAAGGATATATCTCCCTTAATATGCATTTTGGGCCATGAGTTTAATCATCAAACTACACTTATTCTTCAATGTTCTATCACCCCCAGAAAGCTCGGTACACATTTTTGACTCACCCTGTGTATTCAAAGATATCGCTGTGTTTATTCATATCACTGTTAGGACCTATAACAAAATATAAACAAATCTCGCACCATACAGAAAATCAGCGAAAACACATTGGAATTCAAAAATTTTGGTTTGGTTGAATCATAATTGATTTATTTCTGCTCTCCTGGTAGATCTGTTGATAGAGCTGTTCAAGTTCAATCTTTATTTGTTTCATGACCCTGTTTGTCCGGATATTTCACGAAAACCCTGTATTCGGTTGAGAGTATACCAACTAACCACTTTTTCCAGTGTGAAAATCAATCACTGATTATTCAAATAATCATTGACAAGTAATTAATCACCGATATTCATTTATAATTCTCTCAAAGTATTCTATCTTGACGAGGTATCGTCTTTCCTCAGTTCTTATTGAAACTCTCGCCATATTTTGAAACAGCTTTCAATGTCAACCTTTATTATGACTGAAATCCAAACATTGTGGTTTGTGACGGAATTTCAGAGATTAAAAATCAATCAGAGAGTGAATTTCAGGACGATGATGGCAAGCAATCGATTACGTTCACAGTTTTCAGGCATATTTTGTCCGTAAATTGATGACTACATATAAATGTTTGTTAAATAATGTCTGTAAGATTTCCAGGAGGTGGTACATTCATTTTCCGGCTTTTTGTGGGATTTTCTCTCCTTGTTTTTGAAAAATGAGGTAGAAGTTATTGAAAAATATTTTAATATATTTGCAGTAAGGACAGATTTTGTGATCTGCCCCAAAATGTCACTGCGCTCGAAATTAAATCTGCAGATACCTAAAAGAGAAATTCTCTATCTGTCAGTGACACCTCGTTTTTTGAAAAATTTGGAAATATAAATGAATTCAATAAGAATGAAAATTCCTCCTGCTCCCGTTCTCTACACAATTTACAGATGACAGATCACAAAATCTGTCCTTACATTCAATAACTTCTACTCTATTTTTCAGAAACGAGGAGAGAAAACCCATAAAGCTGGCAAATGAATATACATATAAAGGGTTAGTTGAAAGATCCGGATTGGTTGATCATGGTTCTGCTCTCCTAGTAGTAATAATATCAGGATTATTCCGTTATCTGGCTGTAAAGCAACAAATTGAGGCGATGTAATAAAAGTGTCACCTCAAGTGTCACTTCGAAAATAAATAAATCAAAATGATCAGATTCTCACACTTATCCACCCACAAACTCGTCTATCTAATCACATCAGCTGAAGCTGAAGCATTACATTCCGTTCAATTCTGTGAATCATGAGAACAATCCGTTCGTGAAGAAGGTTGATGCATCCGTTCATGGTGAGCATTATCATTTCTATTAGCGTTAATGGCGCTTCACCAGCGAGCATATCAAGCAGGAGTTTTAATTAATTGAGAGATTCTGCCACCGCTTCGAATATTAAGCAAGGAACGTTTTCGCATCTCAATCAGCTAAAGAACTATCACTCTCCAGTTGGTGCAGCGTTACTCTTCTTTACGGTATCGTTGAAAGAATTTATGTACAGAAGTGTGAGCTGAACAACGAAGCATCTCATTTTTTTTAATGCCATGTTGGAAGCCTTCTGGAGAAATAAATTAAATGCCTTGAAATCCCAGCACGTGGAAGGAACAGTCTGTCGTTTTTCCAGTCGAGTGTTGTGACTTTTGTCATAGATAATAGAATTTTTATTGCGAACTTGTGTTTTCACACACGCGCATTCATTGCCTTGATGATGACAGAAAGAACTGTCGAAACGTCGGCTTGCGACTATATAGTTTCTGTAACTCAAGACCTGAACTCTCGCCCAAACCCAAAAGAAGTCATTGGAAGTGATATGAAATATTTTGAATCATCATACAGCTGACTATTGTTGGAGATCAGAAGCCAAGTACTCTGCCGGAAACAAATCAAAACTGGAATGTGACACCCTGTATTGGTCGGTTGCACCTTTCGATTCTATATCGATTCGCTATAATTTTCCCTACAAGCTTTACATGTTTGTTTGTTTCGAGATGCAAACATTTTCGATGCCAATAACCACATCGAAATAGAAGACATGAAGATATTCAATGATGTGGTTGGCTTAATTGTAAACGGTCAGACATGTTTCGGACATATATATGTCCATCCTCAGTCTTAAATCTACAAGAAATTAAGTAAGGTGAAAAAATAATTTTTGCTCAACGCGTGGTAGATTCACGCCGATTGTTAAGACTGAAGATGGACATATATATGTCCGAAATCATCTCGGACATATATATGTCCGAGATGACTTCGAGTTTTCCTACTCTAATCTACTAACTCCACTTCGACAATGGACTACTTCCTTCAATTCACAGTTCATTTCCTTTAAAAGATATTCACTTGTTTCCACACTTTATCCCAACCCTGTATATTTTGCCATCCTCAGGGCTCTAATATTATATGAAATAATTTGATAATGAATCCATAATGCCAGAGCCCAAACTGGTTTCTAACTGGTATTTCTATTGGAGACCTAACCTCACCAACTTCTTTTCAGTTCTCGAGAATAGGCATTGCACATTCAGAACAATTATAATTTGACAGTTGGATGAGGAATAATACTCGATTCGAATCGCATCATCATCATTCTCTCTTTTCGCTATTACCGTTTAGCCGCAAAAGCGAAACTCGCTGGCACAAGATAGATTGCTCCCAAGGCTCATATTTAATAGTCGCGCCATCTGGTGCCCGGGTGTCGTGTTAGGCGGTTATAAATTAATTTTCGGCCCGGGAAAATATTAATATATATTTCCAGATTCGGGCTCGGATTTATGGTTCTTTCATTTTATCGAACTTTCATGAAGTTCCGCGATGGGTTCGAACTGACGCGCCGTTTCCTTTGAGTATAATATAAGTTCACCTACTATTTCTCTGATTTATGAAATTACTCTTGTTTGTATCTCGTGAAATCACCGTCGGTTTTTCTTCATAAATTTCCCGAGAGTGTGAGAACTAAAGATTCATTTTATAATGTAAATGAAGAAAGTAAGTTGTAATTCGTGTATGACTTCATTATGCGTGATGAAAAATACAACCTACAAGGTGAAAAATGAATGATGATATCACAAGTAATACACTAATATGCAGAAAAACGCAACGAGTTGATATTTGGTAAAGTTTGGAGTTTCATATTTTGTTCATTTGTAATTCAACTTCCAAGCATTTTTTAGCAAACTGACAACTGATATCAACTTGCATATCTAGTATCTTGTTCATCGATTGTATATTCATCATAATATAAGGTTGATGAAGAAATATCGGAACACCCTGTGCCCCTCGCTGTGCCCTGTGTGATATGCCAAATGGTCTCAAAATATCAATTATTCCTGTGCTAATTTTTTTTTTTTTTGGTTCATGTCTTCAAGTGCACTGGTTCATTTTCAAAAGCATAAGAACTAGTCGTACCAACAGTTTACTTTGAGAAATGTTATTTTTTTGGCGAGATGGCGTTGCTCATTGTTCTCCTATTGTCAGTTTTTGACAGTAATATATTGTTCAGTTTCAAAAAGCAATCATCGCCACATACAACAAAAATGATACGTTCCATCAATGCAAACTTCACCTTCAAAATCAAGCGTGAAATTCAACTGTGACTTATGCGGCATACTTGCAATATATTCATATTCACGTCAATCTTCAACAAGAGCAATTTTGAGGAATTCTTCGCTTTTGAAACCGAAACCAAAGTCACCTCATGAAAGAAATAGCATTTATTGAAGTTCATTTAACTATCAAAAACGTACCTATACACCTAGAGACATCAGGCAATACAACAAGATGTAGAATTTGGACTACGATATTATCTCAGATTGAAGTGTTTTGAGGTTGAGGTTATGCAACAACCTTCCAATCAACCCTGTACAACGACTGAGATGCCATCATTCAATAAAAGTCTCTATATGCAGAATAAAATTAGATATTTTATCTATAGACTGATGAAAAATTAGGGAAATCGAACTAAAAATTCAAAAAATAACGAGACCAAAAATTTTACGGAATATAACATTTGTGAGAGTATGTTACTCTATCCCAATATATCTGGTACTGGATATCATATTATTGGAGGATCCACAATTAATTAGATTCTCTTTTCTTGTTCTTGAATATAGATTGAAATATATTTCAGATACAATATCAGTGTTTTCGTATGGATATTGAGGTTGCATCTTGTCTTCAGGAACTGATTTGGACTTCTTGAAGGTGATATTTGAGTCGATACAATACAATATTGTAGTCTGAGCTTCCTGTAGCTACTGATTAAACTGAGACTAGTTTCAAGTTCAATCTTTTTTGTTTCATCACCCTGTTTGTCCAGATATTTCATGAACGCACTGTATCTGGTTGAGAGTATACCAACTAACCACTTTTTCCAGTGTGGAAATCAATCACTGATTATTCAAATAATTATTGACAAGTAATTAATCACTGATATTCATTCATAATTCTCTCAAAGCATTTTATCTTGACGAGGTATCGACTTTCCTCAGTTCTTATTGAAACTCTCGCCATATTTTGAAACTGCTTTCAATGTCAACCTTTATTATGACTGAAATCCAAACATTGTGGTTCGCGACGGAATTTCAGAAATTAAACATCAATCAGAGAGTGAATTTCAGGGCGATGATGGCAAGCAATCGATTATGTTCAGGCATATTTTGTCCGGAAATTGACAACATATACTGGGTTAAGTGGAAGATCCGGATCGGTTGTATACCTCTGGAATCACTCGTACCACAAAATAGTTCATTATGTACTGTAATCTGTTATATGTTGTCTATTTTCAGTAAGGATATTTTCAGCTAATTTTGATTTGTCGGTATATTTTTTCTTTATATTGTTCTTATGCTCTTTCATCCTTACTGATAGATGTCTGCAACAGTTTTTCCATGATGTATGAGTTGAAATCGATTTCACTGTATTTTCTGTCTTGAACACTGTTTTCACTTGAAACTTGTCACTTGTATTTAAAAAAGAAAGGTACAATTTTACTAACAGTCAGCTGATCACTGTAAAATCGTCAGTTTCAATCATTCCCATGATAGTCCTGCATATGGGTGCTCGGTCTAAACAGAGTATTTTTGTTTTCATACACGAATAATCAGAAACTTCATACTCAGAGTTATAGATTTCAATTTTCGATATAATGGCGAATGCGCTGCACCTAGTTTGCGCATTCGCCATTTTCTTCTGTTCCCAACTTTTATCCATTTTCATTCTTTTCGTGTGCTCGGAAAATCAGTATCCAGGCGAACAAGATGAGATAATATTAAATCCATGTTCTAGTTTGGGAGTTTTCAAAAAAATAAGAATATTGCGACAGTACAGCACACAAAGTTGGCGCGTCCGCCATAATTGTCTTTTTCATTTTTCCATTGACTTTTCTGATTTGGCTGTGTGTATAATGTTAGTGATGATTTCCTAGGTTTGAATGTCCTTCGGAAAATGGCGAATGACAAAGAAACAATTTCATATGTCAATCATGATTTTTAGTTTGATAGTGATCATTCTATGACAATCAGATTTTAATGTTCTCGGTTCATTCCAAAGATATGATGTCAAACTCATCACTATTTCTCAATTCGTAGTTAGAACGATGTTCATCTAAGAAGTGCCTTGTATGCGTTTTTTAAATCTTGTCCTATCCAACATCACATAAAGATTCGTTTATTTCAATGTCAGTTCCTTGATCTCTCAGTGAAATGCATACCTCGTTTCGTTTTCATTGGGCCACCCTGTATAATAGCACAGCTAATGGGTGGATGCTAGCAAAGTAATCCGAAAGCTTATAATAACCCCACACGGGCCGTAATCGACGAAGTTTCTACTCTAAAACCACAAGTCAAAATTCGCTCGCGTATCCTGCCAGAGTTCTTGATTTCTAACAATAGCTAGCTGAAAGTTTCCTCGGTATAGGATTACTTCATTTCTGAGGCGAACTTTAGTACCCAAATCCGAGAATCCTAATGATAGTGCTATCATTTATCGTTTCTCAAGGTCAATAGCGAACGGTAGCTGGAGTCATTATACGCGAGTTGAATACTATACTTCATCTACAACTGTTTTAATATTGGAGGAGATTCAAGAGATCGTACCATTTGGCGTAGAGGCAGTCGAAACATTATAGTATGATTTTTGAATTGAGATACAAGATACAAGGGATCCATAAATTGGTGTGAGCCAGGAACATGATATGACTAAATTTATGGATTTTTGGTGAGATTGATCTATGGTAGGCATTCGGCCAATGATCGTCAAGGGAGTTGGCGTAAGTATCTCATGAAATCAAAAGCTCAGTATCTTCTGAAGGATTTCATTCATCATCAATTGTGCATCATTTGTGCATATATACTGTGATTATTCGTGTCAATGAATTTTATATATTCTACTTGTGAATGTTTCATACTTGTTCCACTTTCTTCATCTATACTTTCTCAGTAATCAGTGACATTTTATGTTTCATATGAAACTTTCATTACATCGCCTCAAATTTTGACTCCTGATTGGTTTCAATGTTTTCGAATTATAATGTTGAATGTTATGAAATGTAACAAACAAAACAGAAAAAAAAAAGACACATCATGTTCATCTAATTACTGTGAATCCAAAGACTTCGAGATTGGTTCTGTGAAAGTTGATTTCATTTGGATTTGACATATCGATTGAGTTATGCATGGCATTATTCAATCGAACTGTCATTATTATTCAATTCATCAGTAATAAATGCCATCAGCTGGTCAAAATTGCTTTCCTATACACATTATGAAATTATATACTTACAAGTTTTATTACCACTCGCCATTAAACTTCAATATAATTAGGCATGTATATTTATCTAAAACAAATTATCTCTTGTGTATTAATCCTCGAAAAAAAAAAAGAAATATTATCATCGATAATGGAATAACTTTGATGAACGAATTACGAAAATCGACCGATAAATATATTCCATCCGATTCCATACCCAATAACTACTCAATCAGGTGCAAAATCAGGTATCAATGATCAGTTGTCTGCCTAGTGATTGATTATTCATGATACTGCAGATTTTCAATACAATAAAAAAATGTTTTCATGGCTCACTGAATTTCTCTATATGAATTGTTGATGAAGTCGTTGTTTTTTACGTGATTTTGATATTTTGTACAGATTGTTCTTGATTGCTCATGATTTCCGGGCTTAATGGAATAGTATCATGTACAGGGTGTGCTACCAAGGCTTCCTACGACAGAGTTGCGAGTTTCTTAGAAACATATTGTTACTTGTTTCCGGTAAGAAACATATCCCATAATAATTTTCATTGCTGTCAGAGAGCTCAAGTATCTCAACTCGACATGAAAATTCTCGAAAATGTCCGAAAAATTAGGAAATCAGGGAAAACTTCCTCATGTTTCGTATACTGAGTCTCAATCGGAAACGGATCTTCTGATTTCAGACAGTATCGCAAATTCAGACCATAGCGGTGATGGTTCCACTTTACGAATCTGTAACCTGTGTAATAATAGTAATAATAATGATATTCTTCATTTGATCATTCGAATGCACAGAAGTTACATGAATGATTGAAAATGTCAAAATTACAGTTACTTTGATCAAGGACATGTCAACAATCACAGAAATACTCATACAGGTCTATATGAAATGATAATGATAATACTGTCTGTAAGTTTTTCCAGGAGGTGGTACATCCATTTTCCAGCTTTTTTTGGGATTATTTCTCCTCGTTTCTAAAAAATAAATTAGAAGTTATTGAAAATTATTTCAATATATTTGTAGTATAAGGACAGATTTTGTGATCTGCCCCAAAATGTCACTGCGCTTGAAATTATACCCAAAAGAGAAATTCTCTATCTGTCAGTGACACCTCGTTTTTTGAAAAATTTGGAAACATAAATTTATTTGATAAGAATGAAAATTCCTTCTGCTCCCGTTCTCAACACAATTAAAACACTTTTCTTCGTAAAATTTTCCGACGTACAGTTGGTTTTTTGACACTGAAAATTGAAACAAGGAGAGAGAATGAAGCTGGAAAATAATAATAATTTTTCTTTATTTCATCATTAAAATGCACAAAAGTTGCATAAATCAATGAAACCGTCAAATTACATTCACATTGTAAGTTTCATTCTTCTGATCTCTTCACATTAATATAGCTGTTTCTGGGGTCAATCAAACATTATATCTGATACCAAAACCGTAAGTGAATCAGGTACTTTTGTAAAAAAATATGCAATCATGGTCTATACTAACTATTATTTTAGTTGACGAGTCAATTCCGGTTGTAGTGGAACACCTTGTATATCTTATAATTCTTTGATTCCTCCTCCAATTACAACTGAAGTTTGGATAGAAATGGGTTTTTCATCGATTATTGGTTGAATCTAAGACACCCTGTATATCCCATAGGCGTAGCCAAAGAGGGGCAGAGGTGAGCGCTAGACAGGGAAAATATCAATGAAAGTTTTCTGCGATAGAAAAGTTCATATGAAATGGGGGTCTCGATCCAGAAAAATGTATAGTTAATGATAAAACGGATAATATGATAATAGAAAACTATGATATAGTATATAGTAGTATCGACATGCTTTAATGTGCAGATCATATGGAAAAACTACTTCTTCTCGTGAAAAATCATTGGAAACAGCAGACAATGTCTCTGAACGCAGCGCAAACTCTTTGCGAACTCTCCACAGATTTTGCAAGCATCTAATATCCTAGACACGACAGAAGAGTTTCTCAGAAAATCACAACTTTTCTCCAATCATTATAATGTCGTAATGTCGACAGATTTTCTAATGAAGACGAATTATGGTATATCTTATGGACAGAAAAAAAATGCGAAAGAGAAGTTAAAAGATACTTGGAGAAAGCAGAATTGGTGGATGGAACTGTTTTTTCATCCAGCAACTAAACGGGCTCTGTTAAATTCATTTGCACAACGATCACGCAAGCTCGTTTTTGAATAATTTCACTCAGTAATTTCATTTCTACTCAGATTTATTGTATCATTCTTATTTGTTTGTTTCTTTATTCAAAAAAAAAGTTGTACTTCTGCCCCCTCCTAAATGAAATCCAGTCTACGCCCATCATCCCGTATCAGAAAATTCCTCATAATTCATGGAAAACACTTCGGTTTGGCGCCACTGACTGACTTCCAGCTCCAACAGATAATATTTATGTTTATTTGCGACACGCCATGTTAACAGCGAACTCCAAATTTTATCGCTGCGAAGTTTCTTTTTAAAGCGAAACTAATGGGATTTGCGGAAAGCGACGGGACTTCGACGACCCCCCTCGTGTGAGTTATGGATAGCTCCGGATAGTTCCGGAACAACTCCTCTTGATTAAATTCTTCTCGGAGAAGTTTTCGTCGCGATTTGTTCCGATTAGATTTTATCGATGATATCTGATAAAGAAAGAAACAAAACATCAATATTAATTCGTCAAATAATTGTAATAGAATGTCACACCAACCCAATTTCACTTAATGATTTTTTTTATCTCGTATTGTTCAAGTACGCACTGTATATCTAGTCCAGAGTTTACTTACTTGCAATTCAATGACCACTTGGTATATCGATATCGGTACGGTATACCAATGTTGTCATCTGCAAATAATTCTGAATTCTTTCTCAATTCTGAAGCCGACAATGAATTGATGTATGTCGAGAAAAGAATCGGCCCTAAAACAGAACCTTGGGGTACACCACACCTGATAATCAAAAAAATTAAAAATAAAATGACAATCAAAATCACAAAGGATGATGAAAGGAATTGAAAAATAACTTATAATCATCAGACAATGCACGCCCGTGATGGTAAAGTTGACCTTGCAGGGACTTCGGCGACTGCCGATACGTGATGTAGGTATACGTGTAGTATGTGTGTACGCCTTATTCGGTTCATAACGTTGTCACTTTCCAGTTCTGAGTCACGATATCGTAGATTTGCGCATACCGAACTTCATGTAACTTCACAAATGGAGATCCATATGAGATCAACTTTTGTCTTGGATACGCGTTGTGGCAGAGTAGACACAACTGTTTTCATTAGTTCGGCGATTTTTCAACACTCACTCTAGACACTATCTTTTCCGGAATTTCTCATACATGAAAGTTTCCACATACGAATATATGAAAAGGTATTGAACGAGGATAATTATGGGATATTGTAAGAAGTAGTTGATTTTATTACATTTCCGTCGTGAAATTTTTCTTGTTATCGATTGCTTCATCAGATTTCTATTTATTTTGATGCTCAGACCCTATATTCCGTTGCTAATGATGCAGTTGTCAACATCGGAGGTCACTCGAAAGGGAAATTTACTCAGATTGATCTGGAATTTTGCAGGCACTTTCTCTGATCCCATCCTCGTACACAGTTTTTCTCTTTGCACTCATGGGTAAATCATCCTGTACGGGATGATGATGATAATAATCGAATTTATTCACGGTCTATCAATTTGGAGAACAAAAAAAGGAAGTTAGGCAAGTTCATGAAGTGATATATTTATTTTTTTCAGACTGTCTACATCTGCAGCTGTACCGAGACTCCAAAGATCGATACAAACAAGGCCAAACCAAAGCATCACTATCCCTTCAACATTTCCTAGGATTGGAGACTGGTTTTACATTAGATAAGGAATCCAATACTGTAGCTATATTATGCGAAGACGTGGTTGTAGTTTTAGCATTTGACAATCGCGAGAGGCTTATGCAATGGCAGGTGAGATTGAAAAACATAGTTTTTTTTCAGCTTTTTTTGGAATTTCCTTCCTCGCTTCTAAAAAATAAAGGAGATCTGTGAAATGCCCCAAAATGTCACTGCGCTTGAAATTAAACCGTCAGATACCTGAAAGTGTCTCCATTTGACAGGGACACCTTGTTTTTTAAAAAAATTTGGAAATACAAATATATTTTTGATCAAAATAAAACTTCTACTTATCTCAGTGGACGTTTCGGGAACGAATCTGCTCCCGTTCTCAACACAATCGAAACACTTTTCTTCGCAAAATTTTTTCAATGTGCAGTTGGTTTTGACACTGAAAATTGCCAATTTGGCAGACGGAAGAATTCTGGTTACGAGGTGTTTTTATCAAGTGGGTGCCAAGTTCTATCTATATCAACTGAACAAGAAGCAATATTATTGCCTCCGTTCAGGAGAATGCAAGCAGACTCTTCGATTTTCCGTTGTCTTCTTTTCCTATGATCTCAATATTACCCCCAATTGGCCATATGTTGTCCATTTTCAGTAAGGATATGTTCATCTAATTTTGATTTGTCAGTATAACTTTTCTTTATATTGTTCTCATGCTCTTCCATCCTTACTGCTAGTTTCACCGGTATAATATTTTCCACAAACACATGGTATACTGTAGATACAATTTTCTGATGATTGTTCTTATTGTACCACCTCCTCGAATAAGTCACAGACAGTATTTAAAAAACATGGTGTCGTGCGAAAAACTTCAAAATATCGGTAGTAAATTCGTCGTCCAAGTCTAGTAACTACTATGAGACACTTTGTCGCTACATTTAATTCAGCTCACTCGATTTTATTTTCTGATACACTTAATTCGGACTTAACGATGTGTGAAACGTTACGAAATTTCTGAGCAGAAAGTTTCCCAGTCATAAAAATAGTCGAGGAAGAGGAAATCGGGAAAATCAATGTTTTACGATGTTACAGATTGTTGCACGAAGTTTACGTACAATATACACATTCTCGTAGTGTGTTTCATTGTCGAGAGATAAATAGGAACATACTGGAAGATATTCATCATTTTTGAGCATTCTTTTTGTGTAGCAGAAATGAATAATGGAAGACTTCGTGTGATAAATCTATACTGATAAGGTAGCCTGAACCAGAAGAAAGTAATTATTTCTGACAGAGAATGAAAACAATCAATTGAAAAATATCATCATGGTTCTCATCCGAATTTCTCCTTGTGTCTATGTCTTATACGAAATGAAATGATGAAAACACGGTGGGTGGTCCAAAAATGCCTTTTAGACGACATTAGACTGACACCATCTATGTGCATGTCGAATCAAACATTGGCGACTTCGCCAAAACTCGTCAAAACTAGCGTAGTGCGACTTTTGACGTCAACGTGGCATTTTTCATGTCTTTGACGTTGACAGATTCACTCCGCATACATGAAAAATTTGAAGTACGTCACGCAAACATTAAAACGTAAAATAGAAGACGTCAGGCGGGCTTCACTAGGTGTGATGCTTTTTGGCGAAGTCGCCAATGTAAAGTCATACTACTTCTACGTCGTAGAAACATACCGACTCAAAATAAATATGTCTCTTTTTATTTATCGTCGCAATGTCGAAACTTCATTCATTCAAGTCGATTATTGGTTGTCACGGAGACTAATGGTGATTTAGTAAGTGTAACTGAGTTTGATAATTGTACCAAATGTTCATTATATAGAGTTGTTTTCCTTTTTTTAAATTTCTTTATCATTATTTACGCAAAGCGTCGAGGTTAGGTACGATCTCGAGACCGGAATGAAACTTCCTACCGAGGTTTGTACACTATTTTATTCACAACCATCGTATTTCAATTAAAATTAATAAATATCTGTTTCGTTCTGAACAAACCTAAAATATTACATTCAACGACAAATTACCGAGAACGCGGTTTTCTCAGGATAATCTAGTAGATATATTGTTACCGTGACTATACGGGGTATACAATATGTCACCAATATGAATAAATGTCAGACAGAGTCAATAAATGTCCGATAAAGTCAGATACTAAATTTGCGGGAAATAAGAGCGGGAAGTGAGGTTAGGATGTTGAGGTGTGTAATGTGAGACTTCCCAACCTTCGATGACGTCAATAATGACAGCATTACACATATGGTTGTGAATTAAAATTCAGTATTGATCGAAACAGCGTAAGAGAAATATAGATAAGATTGCAAAATTCATTACAACCTATAATGAGCTTGCTATAGTATAGCTCACTTCTCACCCTAGGTATATAATATACTATTATTGAAATGTTGGAATAGCTAAGTAGGTATAAATAACATAGGGGTGTATCATCAATATTGTGAGAAATCCTGCTAAAAGATGAAAAAATAGTTCTCTAGCTATATGTTTTCAAGATGCTCGGTATACAAACACGGGTCTTCAGCAATTTCTGAAAAATACCTCCTCTAGATTCTCCTGAATTTCGGTAAGTTCATTGGCAGTATTGATAATGATACGCAAAATGTTAATTTCTATTCATTTGGTTTTCGTTATTAATTGGTTCGTAGACGAAAAAATCAGTGATTAAATGACATTTTCTCTATATTATTGAATGGTAGAAAGCCCTTCGAATAATTGCAAATAACACACTGGAAAAATAAACGTCGGAACTTGATTCACTATCAAAAATATCGGATCAAAACACGTTCATCAATCGAACAACTTTCAATGATTTCTTGTCTGTTTGACGTCTCACATATACTGAGAATAATTCATATATGAAACAAATCGGGGAAAATGTAAAAGAGAAATCATCGATTTCAACACAAGCACAGTGAGACCCTTTTTTGAATAGAAAGGCTTGAACTACGATGGAAAAATCGAGGCCGATGGTTGGCAGTCAACGTTCCTGTCTCTACACCTTCTCCAATTGTGGTTTAACATCGAACCACGAAAAACATCCGTCTCGAAGGACCAAAAAAAATGTATACACAAACGTAATAGCACAGTGACACCATTTTTTGAAGAGAAAAGCTTGAACTGCGATGAAAAAATGGGGGGCGATGTTTGGCAGTCAACGTTCCTGTCACTACACCTTTTCCAATAATCGAACCTCGAAAAACATCCCGCTCGAAGGACCAAAAAAAAATGTACACACAAACGTAATAGGCACAGTGAGACCCTTTTTTGAAGAGAAAGGCTTGTACACACAAACGTAATAGGCACACTGAGATCCTTTTTTGAAGAGAAAGGCTTGAATTGCGATGAAAAAATCGGAGGCGATGGTTGGCAGTCAACGTTCCTGTCACTACACCTTCTCCAATTGTGGTTCAAAATCGAACCACGAAAAACATCCGGCTCGAAGGACCAAAAAAAATGTACACACAAACGTAATAGGCCCAGTGAGACCCTTTTTTGAATAGAAAGGCTTGAATTGCGATGGAAAAATCGGGGGCGATGGTTGGCAGTCAACGTTCCTGTCACTACACCTTCTCCAATTGTGGTTCAAAATTGAACTACGAAAAACATCCGGCTCGAAGGACCAAAAAAAATGTATACACAAACGTAATAGGCCCAGTGAGACCCTTTTTTGAAGACAAAGGCTTGAGCTGCGATGAAAAAATCGGGGCCGATGGTTGGCAGTCAACGTTCCTGTCACTACACCTTCTCCAATTGTGGTTCAAAATCGAACCACGAAAAACATCCGGCTCGAAGGACCAAAAAATGTACACACAAACGTAATAGGCACAGTGAGACCCTTTTTTGAAGAGAAAGGCTTGTACACACAAACGTAATAGGCACACTGAGATCCTTTTTTGAAGAGAAAGGCTTGAATTGCGATGAAAAAATCGGAGGCGATGGTTGGCAGTCAACGTTCCTGTCACTACACCTTCTCCAATTGTGGTTCAAAATCGAACCACGAAAAACATCCGGCTCGAAGGACCAAAAAAAATGTACACACAAACGTAATAGGCCCAGTGAGACCCTTTTTTGAAGAGAAAGGCTTGAGCTGCGATGAAAAAATCGGGGCCGATGGTTGGCAGTCAACGTTCCTGTCACTACACCTTTTCCAATTGTGGTTCAAAATCGAACCACGAAAAACATCCGGCTCGAAGGACCAAAAAATGTACACACAAACGTAATGGGCACAGTGAGACCTTTTTTTAAAGAGAAAGGCTTGAACTGCGATGAAAAAATCAGGGGCGATGGTTGGCAGTCAACGTTCCTGTCACTACACCTTCTCCAATTGTGGTTCAAAATCGAACCACGAAAAACATCCGGCTCGAAGGACCAGAAAATGTACACACAAACGTAATAGGCACAGTGAGACCCTTTTTTGAAGAGAAAGGCTTGAACTGCGATAAAAAAATCGAGGCCGATGGTTGGCAGTCAACGTTCCTGTCACTACACCTTCTCCAATTGTGGTTCAAAATCGAACCACGAAAAACATCCGGCTCGAAGGACCAGAAAATGTACACACAAACGTAATAGGCACACTGAGACCCTTTTTTGAAGAGACAGGCTTGAACTGCGATAAAAAAATCGGGGCCGATGGTTGGCAGTCAACGTTCCTGTTACTACATCTTCTCCAATTGTGGTTCAAAATCGAACCACGAAAAACAACCGGCTCGAAGGACCAAAAAATGTACACACAAACGTAATAGGCACAGTGAGACCCTTTTTTGAAGAGAAAGGCTTGAACTGCGATGAAAAAATCAGGGGCGATGGTTGGCAGTCAACGTTCCTGTCACTACACCTTTTCCAATTGTGGTTCAAAATCAAACCACGAAAAACATCCGGCTCGAAGGACCAAAAAAAAATGTACACACAAACGTAATAGGCACAGTGAGACCCTTTTTGAAAGAGAAAGGCTCACCGGTATTGCTGAGTGGACTGTAGATTTGCCTGATGATATAATTGCTTCAGGGCTGGTATAAATGCCAGTTGAAATTGTTGACCCGAATAATGTATATACTCGAGCACGAAGTTTGATAGAATCTCCCACACGATAAAAATGGCCTTCCAAGTGAAAAAGTCTCATTGGCAACAAAAGAGTTTTTTAGAACGCAGAAATATTTATCATCAATACAGAATATCAAGGCTACTTAACATTAAGGTTCACAAAACAAAATTTATTGTAGAACGATTTTTGAGTGCGATCGAAAATCGAAAACTAACGAAAATAAAATCAATCCTAATTTGACGAAACAGTTTTCATGTTCACCAGGTGAAGCTGAGCACGCACCTGAACGACGGCCCCCACTACCTCGTCCTGCTGTCGTCGGCGCCGCCCCGCTCGCGCCTCCCACCCGGCCCCGCCCGCCTCCACGTCCGCCCGCGCGGCTTTTGCGTGACGGCAGGCGTGCCGCCGCGCGTCGCCGGGCGGTGGGCGATCGCCGACCTGCGCCGCTACGGCGTCGTCGAGGGGCGGTTCTGCTTCGAGGGCGGGTCGCGCTGCGGCCGCGGGGAGGGGCTGTACGTCGTGCTGACCGACCGGGGGGAGGAGATCGCCGACGCGCTGCGATTGGCCGCCACCGGGGGGAATCCGCACCCCGCCGCCGCGAGAAGGAAGCCCGTGTCTAGGAACATGTCGGGTGAGTGGGAATTACTATTATTATTATTATTATTATATACAGTGTGGAACAGCCAAATGGAATAAATTCGATAATATCGAATAAATGGCCTCTAATATATTTTTGTGATGTATGTATTCAATATTCTCAAAACATGGAAATGAATGAGCATAAGAAAATTGATCGATAATAATAATATCGATAATATTGATAATATCGATAATGTCGATATATAGATATTTTTTTTCACGAATTATCATCAATATCATCGATAATTGTGAATAATAATCTCTACATTAGCATAAGCTCTCAAGTATAAATAAAATAGTGTAAAGAAATAAAATAGTATAAATAAAATACAGAATACACATAGATACAATACATCTACAAGTTAAATTAGCAGTATAAATCTGAAAGCTTAAGGGAAGATATTACAATAATGGGTTATAGATCTTCTATATATTTTACACACTGGCTTTTGAATTTTCTAAATGATGAGCATTCTTTCAATTCTCTTGGTAAAGCTGTACGCCTTTGATGAACACTGTGTTTGTAGCAGCATCAACAATATTGATATAGAAATCATTTGAAGCATGTGATCTGGTATTGTGATTATGTATTTCTTGGAGATATATTAATTCTTCCGTTAGGTAGGTTGGTAAGCATCCTGACTTTAGTTTATATACAAACTTGAGCATATTATGAGCAGCTCTTTGTCGAACATTCAATAAATTCAAGGATTTCAACATGTGAGCTATTGGTGTTCGTTTCCTACATAATAGAATGGCTCTCATAGCACGATTTTGTATTTTTTGTAATGTATCAATTTGTTCATTATTCTTCAAGATGAGGAGACATAATGGTTTTGTATATAGTTAACTCAGTGAAAGATTACACCTTATTATTCAATCTATATAGGAAATTATTTTTTTGCCATTTTCTTCTTATTATACTCACAATGTGATTTAAAATTCTGTTCATTATCTATCATGAAGCCCAAGTACTTGAAATGTTTAGCTTCTTCGATAACATCATTATCTATGAATAAGTGGCTGGATGAGACATTTTTCAATTTGTTCAAATTATGTTTATTCGATATAACCATGTACTTGGTTTTGTTTATGTTTAATTTCGAATTGTCGATAATTATCGATATATCGATAATTATCGACACATGACACACTCCCCTACACATGACACACTCTATATAATTTAAATTCTCGAAGAAAATGCGTATTCAAAAATACAAATCGACGTGTCCGAACGTTTTTCCCAACACACCCTCATTTATTTGTTGTCGAATTTATTCCATTTAGCTGTTCCACACTGTATGTTCCAAAGCATGAAAAACGTCGTGCATCCATGATCAACGTTGAAAGCGTCTGCAAGAAGCCTCAATCATTCTTCCATGGAGAAACTGGGAAAGTGTCACGCATTCTTCATAAAGCGTGAAAAAAGTGTCACACATCGGCAAAAAAACGTCACACGTCCATTATAAACGTTGAAAGCGTCCGCGAAAAGCATCATTCTTCCATAGAAAACCTGAAAAAGTGTCACACATTTCTGTGTGACATATTCTTTGAGCGTGTAAACAACGTCACTTTTTCGTCGAAAACGCGAAGAAGCAAGAGAGAGCGTTACACATCAACGTGAAATTAAAAAAAAATTGACACATCCGCAAAAAATTATCACGTCCATTATGAACGTGAACAAGCTATTAAAAAGTTCTATTCATTTGTGAAAACGTGAAAAATGTATCCGTCACAATCCTGAAAATGCGTAGGAAAAGCGTAATCGACCAAAACTCGTGGAAAAAACATGAAAAGGCGTTACGTGAAGAAGCTAGATCGGGAAAAAGCATAAAAAATAAAACGTAAGCATCGTAGCTTTGAAAAAGCATTGAAAACGTGTCACGGATTCTCGAAAACTCGAAAAAGCTTCGAAAGCTTCAAAAAAAGCTTGAATAACATAAAAAAAAGGCAGACATCTTGTGCCTGAAGAAACTCTTGACAAAATCTCATTAAACTGTCGAAACAACACGTTATAAATGAGTCACGCATAATAGAACGTCACGAATCTATGATAAAGTGAAAAAGAAGACGTTAAAATAGCGTCATTCATCCGTCGAAAACGTGAGGAAGCATGGAAAATCGTCACGCATCTCCCAAAAATTTGAACAAGCTGGATCCTGAGAAAGCGTCGACCTCAAAACACAGTGTAAAAATCGTCGCGCATCTGTAAAAAATGTGAAATAGCTTTCAAAAAGCTTTCATTTATCTCTGAAACGTTGGAATGTCTTTGGACATGCACGGGTTCCTCGAAAATTTGAAATAATTTAAAAAAAAGCTTGGAAAGCTCCACTCATTCTTCAATAACATAAAAAAGGCAGGCATCTTTGTAAGGTCTGAAGAAACTTTCCACGAAACCTCATTCAACTGGCGAAACTTAAAGAAAAATCGTTATAAAAGAGTCACGTATGAATAGAACGTCACGAATCTATGATAAGGTGAAAAAGAAGAGGTTGAAAAAGCGTCATTCATTCGTCGAAAGAGTGAGGAAGCATGGAAAATGTCACGCATCTCCCAAAAATGTGAAGCTGAAACGTTAAAAAAGTGTCACGCATACTTTCGAAAGCATGAAAACAGCGTCACTCATTCCTCAAAACGTTAAAAACCTGATTAAGAACGAATGAGTATCAAGCATCTCTCAATGACGTGAAGAAGCCTTCAAAATGCTTATTTCATCCTCAAAACGTGACGAGGCCTTCTTCTGGCCCCCTGTGCATGACTTTTCGACGAATTTGTTGGATTGGTCCTATTGTCATCGTATTGGGTGTTTATATCACTCAATGAATCAATCTGCATCAGGCATTACATGGTCGTGGATCTCTCGATAGATTTGCTCATCAGACCTTTACGTGAAAGTTGGAGAAATTTCCCTCAGTGTCAATTTCATAACTGGAAAATTCGGTTAACTAAGGACCCATACGATGAATTTATTCGCGATGGCAAACAAGAGAGTTGGTTATATCGAGGAATCCGCAATCAATTCCAGCTCAGCTGCGATGTAATTAGGGTATCGCGATAATACCAATTAGGAGTCTGACAAAGTTGAGTTGAGCCGATGGAAGAGGACATTGGTGATGTCTTCGATGTCGTTTTGCATAGCTCAAACCGTAACGAAATCGTATGATGGTTTATTCACGTCCCTGGTACGTTGAACACACGATAATTAATATCTGTGTTACGTGTGTTTCAGTCTCGACTTCGAGAAGTTCGACAAAGCTTTTAGGGAAGTAACGTTTCGATGTTTGGGTTGCTTTTGGTCGTTTTACGATTGTGATATTTGTTTTAGCAATATATGGTCTGTTTCATTATTCTGGTAATCCTTTTCAATTATGAATGAGGAAATTGAAATAATCGTGGAAAATATTCAGTTTCCTCAGAAGCACAGCAAGAAAGAATACACGACAAAATTACAGAGACGATAGCGTGGATAGCAAAAAACTTCAATTGGGTGTGAAATAATGGAAGAACGTCAAGTGAGGATGAGAAAACGTGAAAAAAAAGTCACGAAACGTGAGTTTTTCTCACGGTTTTTGACGTTTTTCGGAAATTGCGTGAAAGTCAACCAGAAATTCATGATAATTAGTCGAAAAATGTAACGCTCACGTGTAAAAATGTCACGCATGCTTGAAAAAAACGTCACGCAAAGGTGGTAAAGGTAAGAATTGTCACCCATCGGTGAGGAGATATGAAAAAAAGTCACACATACGCGAGAAACATCAAAATGCGAAGAAAAAACATGAAAATCCGTCACGCACTCGCTGCGAAAACGTGAAAATTATTCACATATACGTGGAGAAAAATGTCACGCTCAAGTGAAAAATTTGAATAAACGTCACAAATGCTTGAAAATTTGTGAGAATAGTTCACGCATGCAAAGAATTGAAAAAAAACGTCACGCTTGAATCGAAAACGTAAAAAATGCAAGGGAAAACGTGGAAAAACGTCACGCATGCTTGGAAAAAAATTCACGCATACGTGGTGAAGGTAAAACAATGTCACCCATCGGTGGGGAGATATGAGAAAACGTCACGCATACTCGAGAAACGTTGGAATGCGAAGAAAAATCATGAAAATCCGTAAATCCGAATAACTCGCAAATACGTGGAGAATACGAAAAAAATGTCACACTCAAGAGGGGAATTCGAACAAACGTGAAGAATGCTTGAACATTCGTGAGAATACTTCACGCATGCGAAAAATTGGAAGAAACGTCACGCTTGAGTCGAAAACGTAAAAAATGCGAGAGACAACGTGGAAAAACGTCACGCATTCGTACAAAAAACGTTAGACATACGTGGAAATCTCCAAAGAATGTCACGCCCGCGTGGAGAGATTACGTGAAAAAACGTAAAAGTACGTCAACCATGGTTGCGAAACCTTGAAATAGTGTAACGCAAACGTGAAATAACGAGAACAAATGTCACGAGGTTGCAAAATAATGAGAAATCATGAATGACGTACGCACGTGGAACTACCACTACCAGTTGTATTCGCTGCTATGAATAATTACGATAACAAAAATAATTTTTTTTTGCTTGAATAATAAATGTCAGGCATGCGGGAAACTACGTTACGCATGGATGCGAAAACGTAAATAAACGTCACGCATGCATAGGGAATCACAAACAAACATCACGCATTTATGGGAAAACATTTAACGTCAGCTTGCGTGAAAAAACGTTTTGCATGCGTGAAAAAACGTTAAACCACGTCAAGCATGGATGCGAAAGCATGAAAGAACGTCACGCATACGTGACAACGCCTCGCACTCGATGCGAAAACGTGAATAACGTTCACGCATCCGTGGAAAAAATGTGAATAACGTTCACGCATACGTGGAAAATGTCACGCACAAGTGAAAAACGTCACTGAGGTGCGAAAGAACACGATCGGAAAACAGCGTGCGTGGCTCTACTACTAGTGATCATCACATCGATAACAATACTAAAAAGAGTGTATTTCTTTAGATTCAAGTCATCAAACAGCGTCAGTTTGCGTCAGAAAACGTTTTGCATGCGTGAAAAAACGTAAAACCACGTCAAGCATTGATGCGAAAGCATGAAAAGACGTCACGCATACGTGGAAAAAAGCCTCGCACTCGATACGAAAACGTGAATAACGTTCACGCATCCTTGGAAAAACGTGAATAACGTTCATGCATACGTGGAAAATGTCACGCCCAAGTGAAAAACGTGAAAAACGTCACTGAGGTGCGAAAGAACACGATCAGAAAACAGCGTGCGTGGCACTACTACCAGTAGTCGTCGATACTAGTGATAACATCGATAACAATAATAAAATAAGTGTATTTCTTTGAATTCCAGTCATTAAACAGCGTCAGTTTGCGTGAGAAAATGTTTTGCATGCGTGAAAAAACGTTGAACCACGTCAAGCATGGATGCGAAAGCATGGAAAAAACGTCACGCATACGTGAAAAACGCCTCGCACTCGATGCGGAAACGTGAATAACGTTCACGCATCCGTGGAAAAAATGTGAAAAACGTTCACGCATACGTGGAAAATGTCACGCAAACGTAAAAAACGTCACTGAGGTGCGAAAGAACACGATCAGAAAACAGCGTGCGTGGCACTACTACTAGTGATCATCACATCGATAACAATACTGAAACGAGTGTATTTCTTTGAATTCCAGTCATTAAACAGCGTCAGTTTGCGTGAAAAAACGTTTTGCATGCGTGAAAAAACGTTAAACCACGTCAAGCATGGATGCGAAAGCATGAAAAAACGTAACGCATACGTGAAAAACGCCTCGCACTCGATGCGGAAACGTGAATAACGTTCACGCATCCGTGGAAAAAATGTGAAAAACGTTCACGCATACGTGGAAAATGTCACGCAAACGTAAAAAACGTCACTGAGGTGCGAAAGAACACGATCAGAAAACAGCGTGCGTGGCACTACTACTAGTGATCATCACATCGATAACAATACTAAAACGAGTGTATTTCTTTGAATTCCAGTCATTAAACAGCGTCAGTTTGCGTGAAAAAACGTTTTGCATGCGTGAAAAAACGTTAAACCACGTCAAGCATAGATGCGAAAGCATGAAAAAAACGTCACGCATACGTGAAAAACGCCTCGCACTCGATGCGAAAACGTGAATAACGTTCACGCATCCGTGGAAAAAATGTGAAAAACGTTCACGCATACGTGGAAAATGTCACGCAAACGTAAAAAACGTCACTGAGGTGCGAAAGAACACGATCAGAAAACAGCGTGCGTGGCACTACTACTAGTGATCATCACATCGATAACAATACTAAAACGAGTGTATTTCTTTGAATTCCAGTCATTAAACAGCGTCAGTTTGCTTGAAAAAACGTTTTGCATGCGTGAAAAAACGTTAAACCACGTCAAGCATAGATGCGAAAGCATGGAAAAAACGTCACGCATACGTGAAAAACGCCTCGCACTCGATGCGAAAACGTGAATAACGTTCACGCATCCGTGGAAAAAACGTGAATAACGTTCACGCATACGTGGAAAATGTCACGCACAAGTGAAAAACGTCACTGAGGTGCGAAAGAACACGATCAGAAAACAGCGTGCGTGGCACTACTACCAGTAGTCGTCGATACTATTGATAACATCGATAACAATAATAAAATAAGTGTATTTCTTTGAATTCCAGTCATTGAACAGCGTCAGTTTGCGTGAAAAAACGTTAAACCACGTCAAGCATGTATGCGAAAGCATGAAAAAACGTCACGCATACGTGAAAAATGCATGCGTAAAAAAACGTGTCTCGCACTCGATGCGAAAACGTTGAAAAACGTAAAAAACGTCACTGAGGCGCGAAAGAACACGATCGGAAAACAGTGTGCGTGGCACTACTACCAGTAGTCGTCGATACTAGTGATAACATCGATAACAATAATAAAATAAGTGTATTTCTTTGAATTCCAGTCATTAAACAGCGTCAGTTTGCGTGAAAAAACGTTTTGCATGCGTGAAAAAACGTTGAATCACGTCAAGCATGGATGCGAAAGCATGAAAAAACGTCACGCATACGTGAAAAATGCATGCGTAAAAAAACGTGCCTCGCACTCGATGCGAAAACGTTGAAAAACGTAAAAAACGTCACTGAGGTGCGAAAGAACACGATCGGAAAACAGCGTGCGTGGCTCTACTACTAGTGATCATCACATCGATAACAATACTAAAACGAGTGTATTTCTTTGAATTCCAGTCATGGACAGTCCCCGCCGTCCTCCGACGAGGCCCGGCGGCGTGACGCTGGACCTCGGCGACGGCTCGTTCATCTCCCGAGCAGATTCTCCGTACACGGACATGGACAGCAACTACGACTGCGGCGACAGCGTGTCGCACGTCGGCTGGGGCGCGCAGCCCATCGAGCGATGCATGAGCTGCATCAGCAAGCTGGGGGCGATGTCCAGGTGAGCGCCGGAGCACAGAAATGTACGGGCTGGGACGATGGGAACTTTCCACCCTGATTCGTGAGGGGGAACTAGTTCTCAGCTTCTCAAAAACTAGCATATGGGGAGGGAACGTGTCATACCTCTTCGTAGAGGTCTCATTTTTTAATTCCGTGTCAGAAATTTGGCAGCAACTTCAATGTCAAGCTTATAAACCCAGCTCAACTCACGACTTTGATATACCTTTCGTCAGAATCGTACTTGAACCTGACTAACACTTCTCACTTCTCAACTGGATCCAAAGCTATACCTTTCTAATAGCGAACAAATTGTTAAGGTGTATGGATACCAGTCGAAGGAAGTAGCTGTACTCTCCGGAGTCTCTCAAGGACCACTTCTCGGGCCACTTTTGTTCAATGTGTTCATTAATGATATCCGTGCATCTTTTTGCCATTCGAAGTTCCTCCTATTCTTTGACCATTCTGAATCTTTATCACAAATGAAGGTCTCATTTTTTAATTCCGTGTCAGAAATTTGGCAGCAACTTCAACGTCAAGCTTATAAACCCAGCTCAACTCACGACTTTGATATACCTTTCGTCAGAATCGTACTTGAACCTGACTAACACTTCTCACTTCTCAACTGGATCCGAAGCTACCTTTCTAATAGCAAACAAATTGTTGAGGTGTATGGATATCAGTCGAAGGAAGTAGCTGTACTCTCCGGAGTCCCTCAAGGACCACTTCTCGGGCCACTTTTGTTCAATGTGTTCATTAATGATATCCATGAATCTTTTTGCCATTCGAAGTTCCTCCTATTCTTTGACCATTCTGAATCTTTATCACGAATGACATCGGCTGTCAGAACCTCCAGTTCGACCTGACCAACTTGATTGATTGGTGCACCCCAAAATATAAATGAAGTTGAATGCTGCTAGATGCTCCAAAATATCTTTCACTCACCCATATAATAATGATAATAATAATCTTTATTATTCCCAAGAAACAATATACATGTTTATAGCAGGGAAAATTATGAAATAACAAATTGAAGATCAAACAATCAAAAAGTAACTCATTACTTTTTATGGTCGATTTGGTAAAGTTGAGAATTTTCTGAGACTTTGACGTGATGTGGATCTGAGAAGGCTGATCACACAATGCCCAATTTGATGATGTCGGGTGCTCTCTCATGTGACGATCATGTGAGGCCCATTGCGAGAACTGCTTCACAAAATTTGGTTTTCTATTCCGTGCAAAGAGATACTTCACATCCCAGCAACTGCTTATGATCTACAAAGCACGAATTCGACCTGTCCTGAAGTACTGTTCACATGTTTGGAGCTCAGCTCCCAAACATACGCTAAAGCTCTCAGATTCAATTCAGAAGAGAGCTATTCGCCTAGTCGATGATACAACACTCACCAAATCATTGACCTCTCTAGATCATCGTAGAAAGGTCGGCGATCTATGCCTTTTTTATAGGTACTTTCATGGTCGCTGCTCAACGGAAATATCATCTATTATGCCATCACGCGCGAATGAGGTACCTACCATATTATTTCTCCGTTTTTCCTTTTCATTGCTCTCCTCATATTTTGAATCAAACATCAAGAGAAAATGTTGAAGAAAGGGGTATTTTCCATCAAACCCTATTTTTTTTTGGGGGAAATTTGGTACCCTATTGAGGAAAAAGCACTTTTTTCACTACGCAGCAGAATTTCAATATCGATTCACCTATACCTAGCCTTACCTATTTCCCACGCCCCTGATCAAAATTTCTGATCAACATTTCCAAATCGGACATAAGAAGTGAGCCACATGAACAAAATTTGGTTTACTCATCGAAGAGGGTTTCGAAAATATTCACATAAAACCATCATCTCAGACTGGTCTCCAGATGACTATAACCTCCCAGGGGGGCATTTCTGGATCCATGTTCATTAGATTTTTTTTTACTATTTTTGTTTTTCTATGTCATTTCGGGACAAATTTTTAGATTTTTTCTCAATTTTTTTTCCATCTGTTGAGATTAGTTTGTGCTCGTGATTTCATATTTTTCGTATAATCCAATGTGCATATGCTCTTTAATGGATGAACTAATGAATAAATAAATGAATGAAAGTCATGGGAAATTATTCGTCCAGATCTTCGACAGCAACGGTGGGCACGCCGTGTTGGGAACACACTTGCGACAGGCACTCGGTCAGCAGCAGTTCAGACAGCAGCGGATGGAGCCAGGCGGTCACCCGGCCGCCCGCCAGGCCGCCCAAGCCGGGGGCGGCCTCGCTCAACCAGCCGCCCCACGTCGTCGCCTCGCCTTCCTACGACAACTACGACATTCCCAAGATGCCCTTTCCGGTGGTGAGTAGGAACGATGAATGATGAACAGTGATGAATAAAGATTGATGAATAATTTATAATGAATGAATAAATGAATGAATAAATAAATGAATAAATGAATGAATGAATAAATATCCAGGAATCACAATAATATCAAGGGAAGTCTGGAAACGTATCTCGATGAATATCGAAAAACGAATAATGAATATTCAATCATAATGACGATAATCATGATTTTATTGGTTCTGTGAATGAAATAACAGCAGGAAGTGTTGAGTGTGGAGAAATATTAACAGGAGGAAGAAATGATAATTGAGAATGAAGAATATATCGAATATTCAATAATATCAAAATATGTAATAAAGAATATATTATAAAGAAGAAATAGTACATCGAAAAAAAATCATACAACCATAGCAGATCATTCACTCCAGTAGAAATGAACGTAACCTAAGAATGTTGAATGACTGAATGAATGAATGAATGAATTAATGAATAATTGAATTGATGAATGAATCAATTATGAATAATGAATAATGTTTGATGAATAATTATAATTTCATTGGTTCCTGAAACTAATTTATACCTGGAAGTGTATGTGTATGGAAAAATATAAGCAAAAAAATGAAGAGATCATCAAAAAAGAGAGAAGGCAAATTGAAAAAGCATTTGCTGACAGTGGATGATAATCACAATAGCTTATTATTAAGAATGTCGAGGGAATAGATGAATGAATAAATTATGAATACTGAGCAATGATGAATGATGAACAATGAATCAAGAAAGCATTTGCCGATAGTGGATAATAATTACAATAGCATATTATTCACTCATTTATTCATTCACTCACAAAATCAACGTCACTCGCCAATGTGGAGGTAATGAACGAATAAATGAATAAATTAATGAATTATGAATACTGAGTAATGATGAATAATGAACAATAAATAATGTATGATGAATAATGATAACTTCATTGGTTCCGAAAACTAGTTTAAATATGGAAGTGTATGTGCATGGAAAAATATTAGCAAAAAAATGAAGAAATTATCACAAAGGAGAAAAAGCAAATCGAAAAAGCATTTGCCTACAGTGGATCATAGTAGAACACAAAATGAACGTTACCTAAGAATGAACGAATAAATGAATAAATGAATGAATAAATGAATAAATGAATGAATGAATAAATGAATAAATGAATAAATGAATAAATGAATAAATGAATAAATGAATAAATGAATAAATGAATAAATGAATAAATGAATAAATGAATAAATGAATAAATGAATAAATGAATGAATGAATAAATGCATGAATGAATATATGGATGAATAAATAATAAAAGGAATAGATGTATGAATAAATGAATGATAAACGAATATGGATGGAAGAATAAGAGTAAAAACGGAACAAATTCAGCTAAGTTAAATTGTCCATGTGCATCACTGTGACTGAGAATTTTAGGGAAATTATCAACAAAGAGTTTTCGGCACTCCCCAAACACCTTGTATAATTTCAATGCAATATTTCATTGAACATATCGTTATTTCCACTGAATTCGCCGGTTTGAAATCTTGCATGAGCTAGTTAGGAATCCAGCAACAAATTTCATTTTCGTTTTCACAATTCGTTGGGCCAACCTTTCAGTGATTTATTATAGCAATATGCGACTCCGGGGTGTTAGGTAAGCGTTGTACAGAGTGATGAATGAAGCAGTGTGATATCGCAACGAGGTCAACATATTTCCTTGCGATTCAAATATGAGACTCGTCCAGGGTCATATAGAATAGTTTTTGCTCCCTATTTTCTCGAGAATTCTAGAGCCATTCAATGAGTTTTATACGAGGTGAAAAAAAAAGTTATCTTCAGGTGGAACGTCATTTTCTGGATTCTATAAAATTATGGAAAGTGACAGCTTGATCTCCCTGTTTTGGACTGTCAATTTAACTGTGACAAAACTGTTAACACTGATGGATAGTTTATGAAAAGCACTATCTTAGTGTAGAAGTATGTTTCTCATGCAAACATACAATGATGAATAGAAGTCCGTTCCTTCTAAATATTCACACAATGGAAAATAAGTGAATTGAAATTCCATATCCTGTTCGCTTCAATCCAATTTTTGAAACCATATCTTTAGAAAAATTCACTTGAAACACTATTATAAACCCACTCATTCATGTAGGGCAGATCCATTGCTGGAAAATTAAAACTTTTTCCCCAAGACCTGTTGTTTTCGAGATACAGGGTGCCAAAGTTGCACAAAAAACGGGTTTTCCCCAATTCCGGAAAGGAAACCCTGCTTCTGATTTTCTTGAAATTTGTTGTTGGGTTTATTCGCAATTGTAAGAATAATAATGAACAAAACAAATCATTGAAACTTTCCAGTAATTTGATTGATGGAAATGTATATATCTATATATATATTTTCGAAGACGAAGCATGATATAAAAACTCGTTAAATCAAAAAAATGTACTTCAAGAGGGCTTGATATTGAAAAAAAATATATAATAATTGGAAATTACAGTATCTAATGAAACATATTTTTTTCATAATTAGAAGAAGTACTCTTCATTCGTATAGAAACCTACCAATTTTTTTTTCTCAAATGTCTGACATTCCGTATTTCGAAGACCAAGTAGTTGGTGAAAATTTCGTGAGATATATTAACCTATTTTCGAGCAATTTTTGTGATAGTAATGGAAGTGAATATTCGCAAAATTCCTTCTGAAATACCTGTATGCTGGCATTTCATATTGCTGATATATTTTATAGTTACCAAGGAATTCCCTTGAAGGTTCTTAAGGATTAGATAAAAGTCCCAGAATGAGGTGAGCTCACGACGTCATACCCCTCTATTCATGAAAATTGACCTTGCAAGAGTCATTAAAATCTCATTTGCATGAGCATCTCGAGGTTCTCTTTTGAATTATAATTGCTGCCTCGAATGTATTGCAACTACATGGTTTTCCATTCTTTCTTTGAATATTGAATGAAATCTAATAAATTTCCGATCCCGGTTAACTTACTATAATGTCATTAAATCTTATCAATATCCAGACACTTAAAAGACGATCTGATAAGCTGAAATTGAATTGAAATTGAAATTTGGACAACCATCATTGGTCACGTGAATTCTGAAAATGTCTGTTTTGCCGTCAAGTATTGAATGATATGTTCTGATTTCCAGGTCCTGAATAATGACCTTGATTCGTCAATAGATAATCTTGATGTATCAGAGGCAGTATCTAATAGTCCTAGAGGAAATTAGTACATCGTTTTGACAAAAATCCGACTCGAAGGCAGACACCTAGGGTGTCTATTTAGATACGTATCTTCTACCTGTCAATCCGTAAGGGTACAGGGATTATGATGTCTCCATTCGGATTCCTGAGAAAGATATAATTAAAGGCTCCAACATAATCTGCATAAAATTTTGGGCATTTTGTAAATTCAGTTGTGTGAGACTATTCGAGAAGTGAAGATGTTCTCGCCCGGTAGAAGGTATATGAGTTTGGAAGAGAAGTTATCTGTGATAACGTGCGTGACATGTAGTATTCGTATTTTGGCTAGAAAATTCAAAAATAGGCAGACTCAGGTGAGTGCAAATGAAGTGAATCTTGCAAAGGTATTGTTGAACCAAGATTATTTTCCATCTGAGAGGTGCCAAAACTCACTTTGTCGTGAATTCATCTTGGACAGTCAGTCATTAACTAAAAATACTGAAAGACATTTCATTGATTCTCGAATAATTACATTGTCCAGTTGCTTTCAACACCTGAGCTCAGTAGAGAATGTTTATTTTCTCATAACCATCTCATATTTGGGGTCGGTAATTACAGTATATTTCAGTAATAATCGGACGTATATCTAATGATACTGAAGATATCATCCTCGAATGCTCAACGCACCCATTCAATGGTGTAATACATTCGTATCGCACTCTGACACGCAATAATCTCCAGATGTATTTATTCACTCCATAACGTGGGAAAATTGGAGTATCTTAGCAGATGATTTCGAGTTCATTCATGTGATTTATCAGTGATTTTAAATGTCAGATGAATTTCGAGGGACAGCGCCCAAACTCTCTACATAATATTTATTCCTGGAATACTTCTACCATTTTCGACATTTCTTTCCAAGTCTGCAGCAGTTTAACTATTAATTAAAAATATTAGCAGATTCAACTGAGGTCCCAACTACCCATATAAGTACCTGCCTATGTTATGAATTGTATTTCTTTTTTTGTTCAATTGAAAAAAATTATCTGTTGATGGTCATTGCTATTATTTTTGTTTCCAATATTTAAATATTTGATTATTTCAATGATTTTGCAGCGTGAATTAAGGTGGATTTATGCACGACTCTTTATCTTCACTTTTCTCTTTCATTAACTTTCATTCAATTTAACCTCTCATTAAAGACTTTTTCACCTTTATGCACATACTTTAATGAATTAAAACTCTACTTCGTCATGTGATACTAGTCGCTTACGTACTTATCCCGATATGATTATTTGTGTTTTGATAGTTTATAGTGATGAACTCAAACTCAAATAACAAGTTTTTTACTGTGTTACATTATTGCCCTCCCAGGAGTTCAATAATTTCTTCAATGAGAGTTTCATTCCTGTCTAAATAAGTGGCAACGTTGAAAAAAATTCTAACCACAATTGATAAAAAGAAGAGGAAATTATCAATGACAGATTCGCGCATGCGCACATCGTATTTTACTTTGACTTTTCGCTAAAAGATCGAAGTTGGTTATCTCTTAAATAAAGGATGGTGAAAAATTAAAGTTAATTTGGATGTATGAATGGTTACATGGAAATAGATAGCTTTCAACATTTTAATGAATACGTTAATGAAAGAAAAATACAAATAAAAGAAAAAGCGCTGTGCATAAATCCGGCTTTAGTACAATTTTGAGGTTATTCTTCCTCTTCCTACTTCGTTCAACGTAGATCTGGGGTAGCGACAGCCACAGTCATGTTTCGGCTGTCGATTATCCAATATTCATTGAATGCAGGCATACCAATCCCAACACGAAAACACCTAGCTAATCAATACAGGGAGAACCGTGCTTAACGAAACTGTTGTTATTGTCGCAGGAGCCGATGAAAACGGTCGACGGAGACCTCTACGACACCCCTAGGAAACTGAAAGACTGCCTCGTCCACTACAACAATTTCGAAACGAACACCGTCGTGCACAAACCGTGTGGATGCGTGTTGCGCGTGCGTCAACAACCCGAGCCGGACCGACCGTGCGTCTGTCAGCGACTGATTTCGTCGTGTTGGACGGCGACAGCGGCCGAAGACGCCGCCAACGCCATCTACGCCGCCGTCGATTACACCAAGAAGACGAGCAACCGGCTGAAGGCGAATAATTACGTCAACGTGACGCCTGTCGTGACGGCTGCGGTGCCTAATACGACCGCGTCGGGTAATTACGAGAATATGGAGTTTGCTCAAACGCTGCAGATGTACGAGAACAGCAAAGAGATTGCTGAGAAAGCCAGGTGGGTGATCGAAATTTCGATTGGAACGTACTTTTGGCATTTTCCTAGTTTTTTTTTCGGGGGGGGGATTTTCTCTCCTTGTTCCTGAAAAAATTAAGAAAAAAATCATCATGATCATGATAATGATGAAAGAATGTTTAGAAAAAAGTGAGTTTTTTGTCATAATTCTTCATCACTCTTAGATATTCCGATGACATTTTGTACACACATTTTCATTATCAAGGAGCATTTTTTGATGTGGAAGATATTTTGAAATTTCCATCAGTGACGTCCGTACGGGTTTGAACTGACAATTTCTGCAGAAAAACATGGTACGCAACTGATTTTTCCAACAACCAATTTTTTTTTTTGGATTCCCTACTCATTTTGGAGCAAATTTGGTTCTAAGACTAACTTTCTTGCAAAGCACCGTTTTCGCGTGAAAAAATTTCAAACCAAATACTTTTTCTTCATTTTCCAGCTTTTCGTGTGATTTTCTCTCCTCGTCTCTAGAAAATAGAGTGGAAGTTATTGGAAGTTATTTCAATATATTCAATATATTTCAACATTCTCAAGGACATTCTAGAACATTTCCGAACATTCTATAGAACGTATAGAAGTTGAAGTAACTTACAGAATATTCTGGAAAATTCCAGAACTGCCTTCAGAACATAATTGCCCGTTCTAGAGGAAATCCCAGAATATTCTAGCCAACTGGACTACTCAGATTGAACATTTTCTAGAATATTTCAAAGCATTCAGGATCATTCTAGAACAGTCAAGAACAATTTAGAACATTCTATAGAACATTCTAGAGATTTTCTCTCCTCGTTTCTGAAAAATAGAGTAGAAGTTATTGAAAACTATTTCAATATATTTGTAGTGAGGACAGATTTTGTGGTCTGCCCCAAAATGTCACTGCGCTTGAAATTGAACCTTAACATACCTAAAAGAGATATTCTCTATTTGTCAGTGACACCTTGTTTTTGAAAAATTTGGAAATACAAATATTTTGTCGGTTTTGACACTGAAAAAATTTTGCGAAGAGAAAAATATTTAAATTGTATTGAGAACGGGAGCAGATTCGTTCCCGAAACGTCCACCAAGATAAGTAAACGTTTTATTCTTATTTAATATATTTGTACTTCCAAATTTTTTAAAAACAAGGTGTCACTGACAAATAGAGAATTTCTCTTTTAGGTATCTAAAGGTTTAATTTCAAGCGCAGTGACATTTTGGGGCAGATCACAAAATCTGTCCTCACTACAAATATATTGAAATAATTTTCAATAACTTCTACTCTATTTCTTAGAAACGAGGAGAGAAAATCCCACAAAAAGCTGGAAAATGAATGTACCACCTCCTTGAAAAACCTACAGACAGTACTTCTTCTTCAGTTCATTGACACTGTTTTTGATATTGTGTGTTTTTGATATTTAGTTGGCACCCACTATGAGTTGTTAAATTATCTACTTGCACCAGTGATGTTCGCATAGGCATGGTAAAAAATGAGTGATGAATAGTTATGATAGAAAACTCACTTTTTTCTGAAAAGTTTAACACCTTACAGCTCAAAAACTAAGAGGTTTAGGACATACGTTGACATGAGCTGTTCTCCTTTAAACCACACGATGACTCACACCCTGTATTATCGGCACTCGGCATCTTTGTTATCAAACTATGTTCAAACTCTTATTATAATCGATCGACAATTCTGTTCGGAAGGGCCTTATGCGACAAATGCGGTCACGCTCAAGACGACTACCTCATGATGGAACCCTCGAAGCCGGCGCAACCTCACCCCGGATACATCCCCATGTCGCCGGCCGTCAAACAGCGGCTGGGCAAAGCGCTGTCGAACAGCAACCCGAATTTAGGACCGGCTTTGGACAGGTCCAACAAGCCTTCGGGGTCGTCCATGCTGCAGGCCTACGTCTACCAGCGGAAGCAGATGATGGATAACGTAGACAATCTGGATGTGAGGAGGAATAGGTGAGGAGGCTTTAGGATTCTGCATCGTTGAAACCCTTGAGACATTTTTTTTCTGAGACCACCCGAGAAATCAGCGCTAAAAGCATTTTTTCTTCATCCAAAAAGTAGACCATTTCACTTGTGGAACAGGAAAGTAGATAGATAGATAGATTTAATTTATTCCACAGTTTAGTGATATAGCAATAGTCAGGAACATAGACAAGAACAAATACTGAAGAAAGCACAACACATTTATTATAACATATTCATAAATACTAGGTGCTATGGAAAACAAGTAATGACAAACCGCTACTGAAAATACTCGGACTAAGAGTAGAAGCATTTGTCTATCAAAAATTCCTTGAGAGTATTTCTGAAGTTATTCAAGTTATGAATAATTTTAATTGTACTTGGTGAATTATTGGAAATACGCAACTCCATACAGTCAGTTGAATCATAGCTGATAGCACTTTTCACAAATGGTACATTAAAATCCTTCTTTTTTCTAGTATTCATCGAGTGAATATCGTTGTTCAATTTGAATTTGTTTTTGTTCTGAAATATATATGCACATTTGCAGAATGAATAATGAGGTCAGCATTAGAATTCGAAACTCTACAAATAGTTTCCTGCGTGAATAATTCACACCAGCAACACATCGGATGATGCGTTTTTGAGAGATGAATACATCCCCTGCTAGGGTGGAAGTGCCCCAGAAACAAATAGCAGATCTAATGCGGGAGTCAACTTGTGCAATATATAAATTCATTAATTGACCTTCCTTTAAGACGCTTTCGACATTTTTGAATAGAAAATCAATTGAGTTTAGCTTGGAGATCAGTGTTTTACAATGCGGTTTCCAAGTAAGGGTTGGATCGACTTCAATTCCTAAAACGCCTCAACGTTATCTCGAATGATACAGTTGTTGACCGATATATTTAGTGGTGTACATACTTTTCGTCGGTTATGAAATGTTGCGAGTTGAGTTTTCTCGATATTAAAAAATAGTTGATGTTCATCAAACCACTCACCTGTATTTTCTGAAATATTTGAGATGTAGGTACTGGTGTCTCTTGATGATGGTTTGGAGAAGATCAAAGATAAATCATCTGCATACATTGTGAAGAACTGATCTTTGAGAAATGAATCAAGGTTATTGACGTATAATAAAAAGAACTGGCTGGTGTGGAAATATTTGAAGAAAGCACGGTTGCAGTGATCGATGAATGTATTGATATTTCAATTTCCCTGTTGGTATCATTACACATTGAACACACATTTTAGATTGATTTTGCATCTTAACCGTCTGGTAATATGACCGTCATCTCCTCCCCTTTAGGATTTATATCTCTGTTGATATTATGAATCCACCATATTATTCAGGAACAAAAGGTCAAAAATGCTCAGAAAACTTAAATGAAATATATTCATGACAATGACAAACAACGAAACAACGTTGACGTTGACTCGGTTGAGTGGAGTTTGTTACCGAAGATTTGTAGCTGGAATATCAGTAATTCAAACTCAATCTGAAAAATCGTTATATGGTATAAATGCAACTGTGTTTGAGTCCATTCAAAACATTTCCATACGTATTCTTGATGGCACTCCGCAAGATTTTCATTCACTGTTTCACAATCAAATCGTAATAATCCTGCGAAATTATAACGGCATTTCTTCAGGAAACCTTAGAATTCATAATTGCAACTGTCATTCTAGAATCTACATACTCTTTCATCCCGCTCTCTCCTCCACAGATCGAACTCGGCCGACTCCTCCACCAGCCGCTGCGAGCCGACGGACCCCGACCCGCCCGAGGCGGCCGCCCCCTGCCGCTGCGCCCACGCCCTCTCCGTGCGCCGCTCCTCCTCCGTCCCGTGCAAGTCCAACCGCGACTCGTCGAGCAGCAACGACTCGGGCGTGTTCGAGCTGCCGCGCCGCCCGCGCCCCCCGCCCCCCGCCCAGACGCTGCCGCGCCGCTCCAAGTCGTCCGACCCGCTCAGAGACCTCTCGTTCCAGTTCGGGAAGTCGGAGGCGGCGGAGGCGCAATCGGGGTCGACCAGCAGCGGCACGTCCGACATGTCCGACTATTTCGAGACGCTGTCGCTGTCGTCGCACAGCTCGGGCGGGGGCGGGGGCGTGGGCGAGGCGCCTACGCCCGTCTGCACGCTGAGGCCGCGGTCCGGGAACGAGTACTTGCAGAGGTTGATAGCGCCGGTGCCGGAGGAAAGGCATTGATCGGCACTGCTAGTCTAGTCGGGTTGTGTTTTAGTTTAGAAAGAGAGAGAGAGAGAGAGAGAGAGCAATACGACGGACGGGTGGGATAGCGTCCTAATTGACTGGGCGGAAAACGCCTCGAGCCATGGCGCCGCTAGATATTGTTCTTAAGAACTTTTTAGAATGTTCCGAAGAGAGTTTCAGAATGTTCTGAAGGAAGTCCTAGAATGTTCTGAAGAGAGTTGAAAGATGTTATAAAAGGAAGTTTTATAATGTTATAGACTGTTATAAAATGTTCCAGAATGTTCTCAATGTTATAAGGAATATTTTAGAATGCTCCACAATTCTCTAGAATGTTAAATACTACCTGTAAGTTCTTCGAGGAGGTGGTACATTCATTTTCCAGCTTTTTGTGGGATTTTCTCTCCTCGTTTCTGAAAAAAAGAGTAGAAATTATTTAAAATTATTTCAATATATTTGTAGTGAGGACAGATTTTGTGATCTGCCCCAAAATGTCACTGCGCTTGAAATTAAACCTTCAGATACCTAAAAGAGAAATTCTCGATTGGTCAGTGACACCTTGTTCTTGAAAAATTTGGAAATACAAATATATTTGATGAGAATAAAACCTCTACTTATCTTTGTGGACGTTTCGGGAACAAATCTGCTCTCGACAACATATTGAAAATTCATGCGAAGAGAAAATATTTTAATAGTGTTGAGAACGGGAGCAGATTCGTTCCCGAAACGTCCACCAAGATAAGTAGAGGTTTTATTCTTATTAAATATATTTGTATTTCCAATTTTTTTCAAAAACAAGGTGTCACTGACCAATAGAGAATTTCTCTTTTAGGTATCTAAAGGTTTAATTTCAAGCGCAGTGACATTTTGGGGCAGATCCCAAAATCTGTTCTTACTACAAATATATTGGAATAGTTTTTGATAACTTCTACTCTATTTTTCAGAAACGAGGAGAGAAAATCTCTAGAATGTTCTATAGAATGTTCTAAATTGTTCTTGACTGTTCTAGAATGATCCAGAATGCTTTGAAATATTCTAGAAAATGTTCAATCTGAGTAGTCCAGTTGGCTAGAATGTTCTGGGATTTTCTCTAGAACGGGCAAATATGTTCTGGAATTTTCCAGAATGTTCTGTAAGTTACTTCAACTTCTATACGTTCTATAGAATGTTCGGAAATGTTCTAGAATGTTCCAGACAGAATGTTCTGGCGGATATTATAGAATGTTCTGAAATGCTTTCGGATACTCTAGTGAATATGCAGAACAGAAAGCACTTTTTTATAATGTTCTGAAGGATGTTTTAGAATCTACAAGAATGTTCTATTGAGTATAATTTCATAAAATATTCAGAAGGATGTTCTAGAATGTTTTAGAGAATGTTCCAGAATATTTTAGAGAATGTTATGGACTTTTTTAAGAATCGGACAATGAGTAGCGGCGCTATCGCTTCGAGCATTTTTGTCAGTCAGTCTGTATATCTAAGGCTAATATATAGCGCATCAGCTATGATGATGTCGAAACGAAATCGGTAAATGTGAATGTCTGTCAAAAATTATTCAATATGAACACTTGCCAGAAATAAATATGTAACTAGAACTATACGAAACGCAGAAATTCAGCTGAAATTCCAATTAGAAATTGCAAAATTCAGGGTCATATTTAATCATCGAGTTTTTCTCCTCGAACAGACATCAGTTGGTACCGCTCTCATGATAGATATGCGCTATATATTAGTATTAGATGATGAATAGTCGGGCCCGAATTCGATAGTAGTATAACGGGGGGTGTCCTGGATCACAGCTTTGATGAGTCTTCGCTAGGTGGCGGCAATCATCGTCTGACGTATGAGTATTCACCGTTGCGAAAAAGCTGGGAGGTGCGAGTGAATCAAAAATAAAAGGAATATGTTTCCACGACGATTACGTTTCATCAGGAAATTACAGGCATTACAAATATGGGTAGAAGCGGTGTGGATGCTTTATGGAATTTTCTAATTTTGTTTTCTCGAATAGACTGTGCAAGATTTCCATTCACTGTTTCATAATTATATCGTTAGCACATCGTAATAATGCTGCCGAGTGAAAGAAATTGTAGTTTGAATCACAAGAATATTCAAGAATTCAAATAAATATCCGCAATTTGGTCAATGGACGACTCTACCTATTGTTCTGAAATTTTCATTAGTTTTCAGAGTAATGATTGAAAACATTCCACGTCCATTGTGAGAGCATAAAAAAAGTACCGTTCAAAGATGACTCTCTCCATACCTTTTCACAACCTTTTTTCCACTGAAATATTGATTCAATGCCACTAATCATACTTTTTTCATGATTTCGTATCCTCTTCAATTCAGCTTTCCTCAAATTTTTTGAACGGATGATATAATTGTTTCGCTATATGAACAAGCGAAGAAAAACAAAAAAGAAAAACAAATGTTCTTCTGACAGCGCTGATTATTTCTGATAGTAGAATTCGGTTCAGAGTGTGTTTGTTCAAGATCCACCTGATTCCAATTGATAATCAGAATTTGATACTTTTCAAACAAAGTGAAATTCGTACCCGAAAAGTTATCTTCTTGGTTCAAAGGAATTTCTTGCCACACAAGATGCAAATCTTCTAGCCTGATATGACTCACTGTTTCAACAACGTACTACATGCGCAACATGAAGAAACTGATTTCCTGAAACAATACAAACAGTGTCCTTACATATTGCATTTTCATAATAATCGATCCTGAATTGGCTTGTGCTTCACCCATTTCAGAACCAATAAACTTATTATGGAGAATGTTTGGTTTGGTTTTACTTGTTATTGGGGGAATATTTGAAAACTCCCAAAGAGGTACTGTGCGCCATCTAGTGGTGAACTATTCAAGGATTGGTCCAGTACAAGCTTTTTCATACTACTTCAGATTTTCGCCGGTAAAATTCCGATGAAGTTATCACAAGTTGGTACGGAATCGGTTGAATAGCAGAAGTTGCAGGAAACTCAAAAGTAAAATTGAAATTTTTCGAAATGAACCTCGTTTAATAATATTATACCTATACTAATCACACGGTTCATTTTTGATAATCCCTTGCAACTTCTGTGGAGTCTGTTCAACAGCCATTAAGGTCCATTCAAAAACGTTTTTGAGAATGAACTTCCTGAAGGAGGATAGTTATGAATTATTTTTATCGCAATGATAGTCTTTCCGTTCGAGGATTTTTGTCTTCGTTCAAAGAAGGCTTTCTGAAATACCTCCGAAATGACAGCTAGGATTCTTGAATAGAATCAGAAACATTTTTGAATCTACCAAAACTTCCTTGTTGGTTCAACCGATCTAGTGTCGTGATGGATTTTTTCAGGGTGAGAATCGAGTTCGGGTTACACTGTATAATTATACATATTAGTATCACTTATTATATCTGTAACCGTTTTCTGTATAAAGGTATTTACTTTATAAATAAATTATTCGTCATGTATGTCTTGTGTTTTTTTTGTTCAAACACGTGTCAGATTTTATTATACACAGTTTCATCAAACAAGTTTCTCAATTCATGAAAATCATTGACAACAAAAACCTAATTGAAAGGAATATGAAATAGCAAAAACGAAGACAAATTGGACTGATTCACAATTCACAATGTTCTGAATAATTTGAACAGAAAAATGAATCTGGAAGATTCACGTATCCATCAGTGAATTTGTGGCTAGATTTCTCCTTACAACATATTCGATTTTATCGCCATAGAGTCCTTGATGATGTTCATAAAAAATAGATTTCTACGTATTTTTTTTTTGATTCTTCTGTACCATCAAATTTGACTATGATAAAAAAAAGTGAAACATCAGTATCATTTAGAAAAGGGTTAATCACGAGGGGAATTTTGAAGTTAAGCGTCCGAGGATATCCAAGACTGTTGGGGGATGTTTAAAGAAGTCCGAGGAATTTGAAAAGTACGAGGAAATATTGGGGGAGTACGGAAAAATTTGCGAAAAGTTTGATAAGTTCGAGAAAGTTATGACAAATGCGAAGAAGATTCAGGTAAGTTTGAAGTATTTTTCCACCCCTTATTATTCGTATCCCTATTTAATGATTGCTTATGACAATGGCAGTTTCTCCAAAACCTTTCACCTGTTACAAAATCTTGAGCTGCACGACGACCATCGGTTCGCAACACTGTTGCTGCTTATACTCAGACAAAATCCTGTCGACTTACATCATAACCAGTTTATAAATTTATTAATACAGGGTACAGGGTGGGCAAAATTGGGCGTTTCCACCATATGAGTTATCAATTCTCACTGATACACATACATTTCATTTGTCGAGACTAAAGGTACGATGATTTATTTTGAACGAATGATTGTAATCATTGTATTTCATTCCTAGATGGTAACACTCTTTGAAACCATTTTATTTTTCATCATTGCTCTTATACACTCATTGATGTGAACTTGATTGAGATGCAATAATAGTATATTTGTTAGAACGTGAGTTATAGTGCTTTAATTGCCTTCTATAAATAATGTTTTATATACTATTTTCTCTTTTTCGACTGTATCATACGGTTTCGTTAATATTGAATATTGAATAACTATTTAGGGAAATTTCGTAGGAATAGATTGGCAGAAATGATTCGTTCCTGACAGTTGACAGAAATTTGACACAATATAGCGGAAAGTTTAGAAAATTCCAGAGTTTCTTGAATTTTTTACAAAATAAACATTCCTATCAGTGAATTGTCAAATGAATTTCAAGGGACAGCGCCTAAACTCTCTACATAATATTCCTGGAATTTCGATTACTGTAAGAGATACTTCCACCATTTCTGACATATCTTTCGATATCTGCAGCAATTGTTCTGAACAATATCAGCAGATTCTACAGATATTACCTATTCTCTAATTATTTCTAGCAATTTCATAGTTTGGGACCCATCAATGAATTCTTAATGCTTCGTTGTTAGTCTCAACTGAGGATAACCATATGAGTACGAGTTGTATTTCCATTTTTTCAGTAGTACCTCAAGAAAAATGATCTGTCGATGATATTATTTCAGTTTTGGTATATGGTTCAACATAGATCTCGGATATCGAGCCACTTTTGAACTGTCGATTATCTTATATTCATCACATGCATACCAATCTTGGAAAAACCCAAAACAAAAACACCTAAGAATCGTGCATTAATGACACTATCAAAGTACCGAAACAGTGAAACTTACTGATATTGTTCATTAATGCGCTGTACAATGTACATCATGAAAAACTATCCCAAACGCCACAGTGGTTTGGATTCCCTTGTATAAACTGTAGATCCCCGACTCCTTCACACGCACATGCCCTTCGGGGCTTCTGAGGGTTAATTCGGCAACCAAGGAGATGAGTAACAATAACAATGCACAATAGTATATCAGTAAAAGGAAAAATCGTCTGCGATTCCTAGTAGACAAACCAGAGGAGCTCAGGCTGCTCACTCCTACACTCGAGACCTGTCGAACATCGCTATATCAAGCATCATTCATCGATAGATCGGCAAAAATGTGGAATTCCCTGCCTAGTAAGTCTTTCCTGATGCTTACAACCTTCAAGAAAATTTCCAGCACCTTCCTCCTCTCCCTTTCGTGTTGTCAACAGATAAAAGAAATGTAATACATGTTTCGATTCATCCTGCATAAGAAACATTACGCAATCTTAATTTAATTGATCTCAATTTAAAATCTCTTGGCAGCCAACCACCTGCTGCCGATGAACCTCGGTATGCGCCGAGTGCGTGTTTACAAACAACGTAACTTTCGATAATTCGGCAGTGATCTTGATTGGTGGCCGTGCCTTCATGATACCGACGCGTTCAGGAAGTAGGCCATGCGAACGAAAGTGAGATGCGCCGCTCGGGCCAAGGTACTGCGATAAAGGAAATAAATGTGTCGATGCGCGAGAAACAATGACATAACCTTACTGCAGAGACGCTTTATCGCTATCGCGTAGGTCGATTTATTATTCATGTGCAAGTGCAATTCTTCTCTCATGACCACCAGTGGCAGCTGAAGGCCGGCGTACGATCGATTTCACGCAAATTAATATCATCGTAGGAATGACAATTCAACGGGCGTAAAGTGAATCGAGTATGCCACAGTGCGATTGTCAGTTTGACAGCGGCGAATTTTACAGCGAGTTTTTCCAAAGATATGATATTATATACTCCCTACTGGTAGCACCCTTGCCCTATCGACTTACGAGGAGCAATGAAACATAAAGAAAGAGCTATCGATTCGTCTGGATATGCACCAAAGAAAGGTGAAATTTTGCCAACAGTCACTGCGGGTTGCCTGTCACTCATTTGCTGTTTTCATTGGTTGGATTCCTACGCCTTTCTCTAGGCGCGAACTAGAGCCTATTTGAAATTATTATTCAACATTATTCAGTAACTCAACTATGAAATGAGATCATAGTCTGAACAGGATAAAAACACATCGAACAGAGTTTTGAAATCTTTCCTCGACTTGATGAGCTGAGCCACAACATTTTTTATCTTCAAACAACAAGTAAAATTGAGTTTCTTTGTTTCAACACAATTATGGATCAATAAACAATAGATAAACAATAGTTTTGAGTGAATAACCCTACACCATTACCTCCAATCGAACGAAAATAACTAAAAATGTCGTGTTTCTCAATACAATGACATGGCACATCGAATTGTTTTGACAATGCCAAGAGTCATGTGAATTTCTTCATTTCTTCATGTGAATTTCTTCTTTCTCACGAAGCTAAGATAGTAGAAGATTTACCGGGTGTCCCAGTGCACATGTTCCAATGGATTATCTGAGCCAATTCAGAAGATAAAGCTTTGAAAATTTCATGAGTCGTTTGACTGAGAAAAAAAATATTTGAATGTCACTACCGGTTTGATAAATGATCTCCAAATCTCTAAATCTTGATCTCTAAATCGTTCAAGGAACCTTTGACTCAGAAAAAAAATTGACTTCCGGGTTTAATCAATCATCAATTAGTATAACTCAAAATCAAGATTGAACAATCAAGAGAACAGAATATCGAAGAAAAATGTACTTACATACAGGGTGGCTCAATGAAAACGGAACAAGGTATGCATTTTACTGAGAGATCAAGGAACTGACATTAAAATAAATGATTCCTTATGTGATTTTGGATTTGACAGAATTTAAAAAGAATACATTAGGCACTTCTCAGATGAACATCGTTCTAACTACAACATGAGAAATAGTGATGAAAGGGAAGCGTTACTTTCCATCACTGGCCGATTATTTTCTCGAGAACTTCTGAATCGAATTCCAAAAACAAGGAAGCGTTGGTAAGAGATTCCGATTACCTTCAAAATAATGTATCACTTGGCCCCTTTTCCCATTTCAGATTCAAGGGTTGGAGCTCACCCCTCCCAGGGGTATGAAGTGAAGAAGTTGAAAACATTTGCAAAATATTTCCCCTTCGAAATAAAAATCGACCGGTTCGAGCGTTTTTTTTTTCTTCTGAGAACGATAATCGTCAAATCGGCCTCGTTTCGTTTTCATTGGGCCACCCAGTATATAAACATCTACAAATGCATATTCATTGATTTATCATCATACATGAGACACTCATTGCTATAAAAAATTTAAGACATATAAAAATACCGATGTCTCGTGATGAAATAAACGAACACTTTAACTCAGCAAAGTAACACCTGTTTCACGTAATAAAAACGAGTCGACAAAAAATCAACACCCATTTTTAGGAATTTAGGAACTGCGCCCAAATTTCAGAAAAACAAAGATTAAATGCCATGAACAAGGACAAAATTATTTCGTCATTTGTTGTCCCTAACCTAACCTAAACATTCACCACTAAACCTCAAAAGCGTGCCACTCGATTCCTGTGAAAGCATCATCATCTATTTTATTCCTTCATCGTTCAGCATTATTTGTCATGAATAATGCAACGTGACCTGGTTTGAATGGCGTTATCTCCAAAGACTACGGAGATATTGGACTAACTTCTCCAGATCGAATTCGAGAAAGGAGATACGAGACACGATTGTCGAAATACGATAATACGATTCGATTTTCGAGAACGGAAAGAAGAATTATCTCACATCTATCTCGCCTCGTCACTCGTGACTTTTTCTATCGTCCAGTTCAGTTTCGAAGATTGATAAAAAAAGTCTCTTCCTGTATACAATATACGATAAAAAAATGTGGACTGAGAAGAAGGAGATACGCTTGGCAAGATACGAGAGACGAATAAAGAGATATGGGAGACGATATACGAGAAAGATGAGAAGATTGATTAGAAAAACTAGTCATTCGGTGAGATACGATAAGAGAGATATGATTGACGAGATATGAGAGAAGTAAGTTGATAGACGAGAAAAGAAGAAGACGAGAAATACGAAATACGATACGGAAACGACCAGAGACTATTTACGAGATAGGAAAACTGACTGACAGACCATTGACGAGTTGAGAGAAAGGAAAGATTGACTATATAAGAGAGAAGTAAGATGAACGAGAATTAAGAGACGAGATTAGATGCTAGAGAGACGATTTACGATTGATAAGAGACGATATACGAGAAAAGAGAGGAAAATGACAGGTGAGACGATCAACAAGATACAATGAAGAAAAGAGAAGCGAGACGACGACGAGATAGTGATGAGAGAAGAGATGAGGTGATTGACGATATGAGAGAAAGAAAAGATTGACTAGATAAAAGAGAAGTAAGATGGACGAGAATTGAGAGACGAGATCAGATGCTAGAGAGACAAAATACAATGGAAAAAAGAGAAGCGAGACGACGACGAGATAGTGATGAGAGAAGAGATGAGGCGATTGACGATATGAGAGAAAGGAAAGATTGACTAGATAAGAGAGAAGTAAGATGAACGAGAATTAAGAGACAAGATCAGATGCTAGAGAGACAAAATACAATGGAAAAAAGAGAAGCGAGACGACGACGAGATAGTGAGAGAAGAGATGAGGCGATTGACGATATGAGAGAAAAGAAAGATTGACTAGATAAGAGAGAAGTAAGATGAACGGGAATTAAGAGACGAGATCAGATGCTAGAGAGACAAAATACAATGGAAAAAAGAAAAGCGAGACGACGACGAGATAGTGAGAGAAGAGATGAGGTGATTGACGAGATGAGAGAAAGAAAATATTGACTAGATAAGAGAGAAGTAAGATGAACGAGAATTGAGAGACGAGATTAGATGCTAGAAAGACGATTTACGATTGATAAGAGACGATGTACAAGAGATGAGAGGAAAATGACAGGTGAGACGATCAACGAGATACAAGAGAAGACAAACGATACAAAGAGAAGATCAGATGAGAGACAGACCAGATACGAGTGTCATGAGATTAAATACAATGAAGAAAAGAGAAGAGAGACGACGAGATAGGGAGAGAAGAGATGAGGCGACTGACGAGATGAAAGAAAAATAGATGAGAGGAAGAGGCAATACGATTGGTAAGAAATGAGAGACGATAGGTATACAGGGTTGGTATGCAGTATGGAAGCAAGTAAATATCTTTTGAACGAAAAGAATGATATTCATGAAAATTGGCAGGTGAGTGCAATGGAACAAAATGCATCTGATGTACATTTTTCTTATATATACTTCCGGTTCAACCGGAAATACTATCAACTTCTTTAATTGAAATGGGAAACCCTATATATTTTTGCTGATTATAAAAGAACTTGTTATTTTGAGTTCAGTCTGGAAAAAATATTAAATCAACCTTTTTGCATTGGAGCAGAAAACTATTTAGATAAACTAATTGATATTGATTGTATGCATAGTAATAAATAAACGAGTACTGTTTAGTACGTCTTTTTTTGTCCAATTTTCGAATTCTAATTGACGGAAATAAATTTTTACAAATCAGAATTTAGTGAAAAAGAGCGTATTGAAATTTTAATGATGATCGGTTATGGTGATCGTGTCAGAACTCATGAAGAAATGTGTCATATTTTTAATAATTTGCATCCGGACAGAAATCCTATATCACGCTCAATATTAACTGAAACATTACAACGTGTTAACACAACTGGGATGGTAAAAAATTTGCTAAAACCTGGAAGACCACGAACTACAACGAACGGAACTGTTGAGCAAAATATCGCAATCGATTTAGAAGAATCACCTCAAACTTCCACCACAAATTTGGCACTTAACCATGGTATCAGTCGACGTTCTGTAAGAAAGATATTAAAAAGCGAAAAAAAGGAACATCCGTATAAGGTACAGTTGGTTCAAGAATTGTCAGACGATGATTTTGACCGACGGGTGGTATTTTGCAAACGGCTAATGGACATCTGTAATGTCGACGAAAATTTTGCTTCTAACATAGTTTTTTTCGAATGAGGCAACTTTTTGTTTGAATGAAATAGTTAATCGACCTAACTCAAGGAATTGGTCTAATGAGGATCCTCATTGGATTCATGAAGCACATACCCAGCATCCAAAGAAGTTGAATGTTTGGATGGGAATTGTGGAAAATAGGCTTGTTTGCTCATTTTTTATCGACTGAATTTCGAATGGTGACAAGTATTTGGATCTACTGAATAAAGAAAATATTCCTGCACTTCAACAGAAATAGCAAATTACCACAAAATGTTTGGATTCAACAGGATGGAGCACCTTCCCACTATGATAGACGGGTTAGGAATTTTCTGGATGCGAATTTTCCTAATCGATGGATTGGACGTAGAGGATTCATAGAGTGGCATGCTCGTTCTCCGGATCTCAGCCCGCTAGATTCATTTCTTTGAGGTAATCTAAAATCACGTGTTTACGTTAGACGACCAACAAACTTACAGGAATTGAGACTAAGAATCATTGATGATTGCGAACTAATACGTGGAGAAGTCTTGGGAAGAGTGACCCAAGAATTCGTTAACAGGATGGCGTATTGTCAGCAAGTAAACGGCGAGCATTTTGAACGTTTGAAGTAATTTTGTTTCTCATTATTCTAAAATAATGAAATGTACAGTGAGTCATTGCTCGTTATTACGAATTTTTCTACACTAAACTCAGTATGTATGAGTTCAAAATGACAAGCTCTTTCGAAAAAATCTGTGAAAATATATAGGGTGTCCCATTTAAATGAGACAAGAGATATTTATTTGGTTCCCTTGTAGATTAAATTAGCGAATCGAGATGCTGCAAGTGAAGTGAATTTTCCTGAACCCTCGAGAACTCCGCCTCTGGCCGAACACGCGAAGATAATCGCCGGCCCCGGATTCCGGTGGGGTGGGCACCGGCCCATAAAAAGTCGCGCCCGTTCCGTCGGCCCTGCATCCGTTCCGCAGGCGGCCATGCTTCCGATCCTCGTTTGTTTCCTGACGGCGTCGGCGGCGGCGCTGGAGTGCGGCTCGCGCGGCGTCCGGTGGCGCCCCGAGCGGGCGGGCCGCGTGGTGGGCGGGCAGGAGCCGCCCTTGGGCGCGGTGCCGTGGCAGATCGACTTGCGGGCGGCGGGCAGGCACACCTGCGGCGGGGCGTTGATCGGCAGGCGGCTGGTGGTGTCGGCGGCGCATTGTTTCGATGACGATTTGACGGCGGTGGCGGGTTCGCACGGACCTCCAGGCAAGTGTGTTTTCGTGTGAATTTCGACGACGACTGTTGGCGAAACAAAAGCTCGAACCGGTCGATTTTTATTTTATATTTTATTTTTATTTTCCCCTCATCACTATTTCTCATTTTGTAGTTACAACGATGTTCATCTAAGGAGTTTCTTGAATCCTGTGCTATCCAACATTACATGAAGAATCATTTATTTCAATGTCAGTTCCTTGATCTCTCAGTGAAATGCATACCTTGTGTCGTTTTCATTGGGCCACCCTGTATAGTCGATGGGGCAAGTGTGTTTTCGTGTGAATTTTGACGACGACTGTTTCGGCGCGTGTTTTCAACTTTTTCACATCGAACCTGGAATTCTACGAAGGCGCTGAAGGGCCACACTCTCTTTTTTTTTTCTAAATCCTGATTTTAATCTCGGGATCCCGAGATTAAAGTCAGGATTTAGAAAAAAAAGAATGTGTGGCCTTTCAGCGCCTTCGTAGAATTCAATGCAGTAGTTCTCGAGAAAACACGTTCTTTGAAAATAATCGGCTAGTGATGGAAAGTAACACTTTTTTCCCTTTCATCATCACTATTTCTCATTTTGTAGTTAGAACGAGGTTCATCTAATGAATGCCTCATATGTTTTTTTTTCAAATCCTGTCCTATCCAACATTACATGGAGACAATTTTTTTTGCTGTCAGTTCCTTGATCTCTCAGTGAAATGCATACCTTGTGTCGTTTTCATTGGGCCACCCTGTATAGTCGATGGGGCGAGTGTGTTTTCGTGTGAATTTTGACGACGACTGTTTCGGCGCGTGTTTTCAACTTTTTCACATCGAACCTGGAATTCTACGAAGGCGCTGAAGGGCCACACTCTTTTTTTCTTCTAAATCCTGACTTTAATCTCAGGATCCTGACTTTAATCTCGGGATTCCGAGATTAGAGGGCCTTCGTAGAATTCAATGCAGTAGTTCTCGAGAAAACACGTTTATAAAAATAATCGGCTAGTGATGGAAAGTAACACTTTTTTCCCTTTCATCATCACTATTTCTCATTTTGTAGTTAGAACGATGTTCATCTAATGAATGCCTTACATGAAGAATCATTCATTTCAATGTCAGTTCCTTGATCTCTCAGTAAGATGCATACCTTGTTTCGTTTTCATTGGGCCACCCTGTATAGTCGATGGGGCAAGTGTGTTGCCGTGTCAATTTTGACATCAACTGTTGGCAAAATTGCACCTTTTTTTGTTGCACATGGAGACGAATCGACAGCTCTTTCGTTTCCTTATCGTTCCAACGCTCATCATATACTGGGTGGCCCAATGAAATAGAAACGAGGTCGATTTGACATAGTTATCGTTTTCTGAAAAAAAAACAAACGCTGGAACCAGTCGATTTTTATTTCGAGGGGAAAATATTTTGCGCGTGTTTTCATCTCTTTCACTTCCAACCCCTTGGAGGGGTGAGCTCCAACCCTTGAATCTTAAATGGGATAAGGGGTCAAGTGATACATCATTTTGAAGGTAATCGAAATCTCTTACCAACGCTTCCTTGTTTTTGGAATTCAATGCAGTGAATCTCGAGAAAACACGTCTATGAAAATAAAATGGAAAGTAAGAATTTTTCCCTTTCATCATCACTATTTCTCATTTTGTAGTTAGAACGATGTTCATCTAATGAATGCCTTACATGAAGAATCATTCATTTCAATGTCAGTTCCTTGATCTCTCAGTGAAATGCATACCTTGTGTCGTTTTCATTGGGCCACCCTATATAGTCGATGAGGCAAGTGTGTTGGCATGTCAATTTTGACAACAACTGTTGGCAAAATTGCACCTTTTTTTGCTGTGCACCGGGACGAATCGACATCTTTTTCGTTTCCTTATCGTTTCAACGCTCATCATATACTGGGTGGCCCAATGAAATAGAAACGAGGTCGATTTGACATAGTTATCGTTCTCTGAAAAAAAAAACAAACGCTGGAACCAGTCGATTTTTATTTCGAGGGGAATATATTTTGCGCGTGTTTTCATCTCTTTCACTTCCAACCCCTTGGAGGGGTGAGCTCCAACCCTTGAATCTTAAATGGGATAAGGGGTCAAGTGATACATCATTTTGAAGGTAATCGAAATCTCTTACCAACGCTTCCTTGTTTTTGGAATTCAATGCAGTGAATCTCGAGAAAACACGTCTATGAAAATAAAATGGAAAGTAAGAATTTTTCTCTTTCCATCACTATTTCTCGTTTTGTAGTTAGAACGATGTTCATCTAAGAAGTGCATTATGTGTTTTTTTTCAGATTCTGTCCTATCCATTATTACATTGAGAATCATTTATTTTAATGTCAGTTCCTTGATCTCTCAGTAAAATGCATACCTTGTTTCGTTTTCATTGGGCTACCCTGTACAGTCGATGTGGCGAGTGTGTTGGCGTGTCAATTTTGACAACAACTGTTGGTAAAATACCTAATCTTATTGAAGAAAATGCAGAAAAGAACCAGTTAAAAAGTCCTTGAGAGCATGGCTCTTTGATACCCCTCGAAATGTAATACATAAATGGATCGATCTGAAAAACTAATAAAAATCATCAATTTCCATTAAGATATTTTTATCACTACAAAATTCGAAAAATTGTAAAAATGAAGAAATATCAACACAAAACTTTGATATTATAGTTTATATTAAATTCAGTATGTATATCATATTGTTAATCTTGAATCAGTTCTATCTATATGGTTGAACTTTCATATCATCAGGATTTCTATACATGTACATATTACAATAACTTAAAAATCCAAATTAAGAATTATAACTTTCATTATATATATTATATTTACAGTTTTTGCTTATTAACTATCATGTACAAAGAAATCTTCAACGTTGTATAGGAATTATTCGATCAATTATTATCTAATGAATATTTCACATTATCGTTATCACTATTCACGATTTGTTTTGATTCAGAAATTCATCAGAGTGAAATCAAACACGTACTAATCCACGGATTCCAGTGTACCTCGCTTCATTTATTTCCACTCCCCACCGAATATTATGAGAAAATTATGTATTTATGTTTGGGAATAAATAATAATAATTATTATATGTATACCCTATTATAAACAGTGATTTTTCAGATTTTCATGTGATTTTCTCTCCTCTCGTTTCTCTACTTATCTTGGTGGACGTTTCGGGAACGAATCTGCTCCCGTTCTCAACACAATCAAAATATTTTTCTCTTCGCAAAATGTTTTCGAAAACATTGAAAAATTTTGCGAGGAGAAAAATATTTTAATTGTGTTGAGAACGGGAACAGATTCGATCCCGAAACGTCCACCAAGATAAGTAGAGAAACGAGGAGAAAAAAACCCATGAAAAGCTGAAAAATGAATGTACCACCTCCTCGAAGAACTTACAGACAGTATAAACAGTGATGCTCCTTGGGTAATAAAGACAATCAATCGAAAAACAAAAAAAAAGAATTCCCCCCCTCCCCCTTGGAGAGCTCCCTAGATCCGAGGGTGCGAAAAAAAACCACCTTCTACACCTTAGGAACCCAACTACATCAGCAATCCTCTATTGCCCGCAGGTTCCTCCCCCTACGAGCAAGAGCTGAGGGTGGAGAGATTCATCCCCCACCCCGACTTCAGAAAGTTGGGGCACTACTCCCACGACCTGGCCGTCCTCCTCGTAGCCTCCCCAGGCTTCCGGACGACCGAGGCGGTGAAGCCTGCCTGCTTCTCCCACACCGCCCCCATCAGCTCGGGCACGTGGTGCGAGATCTCCGGGTGGGGCGTCGTGGACCCCCAGAACGACACCTCGTACTCGTCAGTGTTGAAATCCGCGGCCGTGCCCATCGTCTCTCTGGATACCTGCAGGAGGAAGTCGGTGTACGGGGGGAAGCAACAGCAGATCCTCGACTCGATGCTGTGTGCGGGGTACCTGAAGGGGGGAGTCGATGCGTGCATTGGGGACTCGGGCGGGCCGTTGATGTGCGATATCGACGGTCGAATGGAGTTGGTGGGGATCATTTCGTGGGGGGAAGGGTGCGCGAAGAAGAATCGGCCGGGGATTTACACGAGGATCTCTAGTTTCTTACCTTGGATTAATGATTTAGCTGCCAATATGGGGGTTGAGTTGTGAGAGACCTGAATGGGGATGTTAGCTTGACTTAGCTTCGCTGAGCTTTAATTTATTATCACGTTGAACATTGTTTTTTGTTTCGTTTCAGAAATAAATAACGGATTACTATTGATTGTTGTTTTATTGAGTGAAGAAGGAATCAGGATACTTAGATGAAAAAATTAGCTGAGAATATGATTTTATTCAACAGCACTTATTATAAGTTTATGATTTGAGTTGATGGGGATAACAAGAGGAAAATCAAAATTCATGTCTTCAAAGATAAAAATCCGCTGCAGTTTTTATAATTTCTTCTGATACTTGCAAAAGAATATCTGTATTTTTATGTATTTAATAATAATAATAATAATGAACGTCTTTATTGTCAATAGAAAAAAAAAAACATTACAATTTGATGAAACTGATGGCGAAGTCTAGCTTGGTATCATAGAAGGATCTCTAGATATTTCAGTGACCTGATAAGAAGAGGAAAGTCAGAATTCATGTCTTTTTTTTATCTATGGACAACACGAAAGGGAAACCTATGATGTTCGAGGAACATCGTGTTAGCCAGCGGTGGAATTTTGGGAAAGGAGGAAGGTGTTGGAATTTTTCTCGAATGTTTGGAGGTTGTAAGCATCAGGAAAGACTTCACTAGGCAAAGAATTCCACAACTTTGCCGTTCTATTGATGAATGATGCTTGGTATAGCGATGTTCGACAGGTCTCGAGCCTGACAATGTAGGAGTGACCAGCTTGAGCTCGTCTGGTTTGTCTACTAGGAATCGCGCGTGGTGGCATAATAGATGATATCTCCGTTGAGCACCGACCATGAAAGTACCTATAAAAAAGGCATAGATCGCCGACCTTTCTACGATGATCTAGAGAGGTCAATGATTTGGTGAGTGTTGTATCATCGACTAGGCGAATAGCTCTCTTCTGAATTGAATCTGAGAGCTTGAGCGTATGTTTGGGGGCTGAGCTCCAAACATGTGAACAGTACTCCAGGACAGGTCGAATTTGTGCTTTGTAGATCATAAGCAGTTGCTGGGATGTGAAGTATCTCTTCGCACGGAAAAGAAAACCGAGTTTTTGTAAAGCAGTTTTCGCAATGAACCTCACATGATCGTCCCATGAGAGAGCACTGTTGGTGGTGACACCCAGCATGGATATTGACGACCTCATAGGAACAGTGGTACCCGACATCATCAAATTGGGCATTGTGTGATCAGCCTTCTTGGTGAACATACAAGCTTGAGTTTTAGTTGCATTGAACTGTACTAGATTCTCAGATCCCCATTTCAGAATTCTTGTCAGATCCCCATTTAGAGCATCAACTTGTCTTCGCCTTGCACCTCTGGCCTCATTGGATGATATAGGGGCTCTAGAGGAAAAGGCGGAATGAAGTGTACTATCATCCGCAAAGCTATGAACTGGGCTGGAGGTCACATTCAACAAATCATTGATGTGGAGCAAAAACAAAGTTGGTGCCAAGACAGAGCCTTGTGGAACACCAGCATTGATCGTCATTGTATCAGACGAGACCCCGTCTACCACCCCGTAGAGTGATCTATCTGCAAGAAAACTCGATAGTAAAAGACACAGTTGGGGCGGCAAACCATATGACGGAAGTTTCGCTAGGAGGCCTTGGTGCCAAACTCGGTCAAATGCTTTAGAGATATCCAAGGCTACAGCCAGAGACTCCCCATGTTTCTCTATTGACACCTGCCACTTATGTGTCACATAGGCAAGCAGATCTCCAGTTGACCTCTGGTGACGAAAGCCATATTGCCGGTCGTTTACGATTCTTGAGCTCTCTAGATATCGGATGAGCTCGATGTTGATTGCTTTTTCCATTACTTCAGAGATCACAGATAGTAGTGCAATCGGTCTATAGTTGTTAGGGAGGGTTTTCTTGCCCTTCTTTGGAATCGGTTGGACCCTAGCTCTCTTCCAGTTAGAAGGAAATACGCCGAGTTTGTACGAAAGGGTGAACAACCTGCAAAGAACTGGTGTTAGTTCTGGGGCACATTTCTTGAGAACAATAGGCGGTATTCCGTCAGGCCCCATAGCCTTCTTGACGTTGAGGCTAAGCAGAGTCTTAGGATCTTAGTCTTAGTCTGAGGATCATTTCTTGGGATCACAGAAGGATCTCTAGATACTTCAATGAAGTGATAACAAGAGGAAAATCAAAATGTAGGTCTTCAAAAATAAAAATCTGCTGCAGTCGTCATAATTTCTTTCGATACTTGCAGAAAGATCTCTAGTTTCATTTTATTTTACCATGATGATTGATTTTTGTTTTCTTTTTGACATATTGATGGATTACTATCGAATATTGATTCAAGTTTCATCGAATTCTGAAGAAGTGATGATATTGAAATGAAGAATCCGTTGAAAATATAGTTTTTTCAACATCTCCTATTCCATTTTCGTAGAACCTATTTATTTTCACAAGAAGGATTACAAAAAGAAGAACGAAACAAAATGTTTTCGAGTGACAAGAGAGCAAATATGTTCCTTCCATGCTTCAATTTATTTCGCGTTGAACGAATTCTCATTGAATATCATTGATTGTTGTTATATTGAGTTCAAACGAATTCATGATTTCCAGATGAGTTGAAAATATGAGTCCATTCAGAGACACTAATATCAGTGGCATGAAATCGACCTATTTTCACACGGGGAAAACAAAAATAAAATCAAAATTTATGTTTGCAAGCTCAAAACTTGTTGTGTTGTGAATGTTCACCTTCTGAAATTTTTTGATGAAATCGAATTTCATTCAATAAATATTTTTTGTGTCTTGGATGACATATCGTGAACAAGTTACGACACCAATTATGATCCAACTCGCTATGATATTTCGTGTTGAAACTAGGTTGATAAAACTCATAATGAGATACTGTTCTGCAACAAGCACAATTCGCATTCTAGACCCAAGTTGTATTCGTATCAAAACATGATGAAACAAAGTTTCTCGTTCGCATTTTTTTTTCTAATGACGACCGTACAATGCCTCTTGATGAAACGTTTGATGAAACACTGTTTTGTAGCGATAAATTAACTCCTGTATAAAATGTGTCATTTGAAGACGACTGTTTTGTCATTTTGACAGCGATAAGGAAGGTGCATCGTTTTTTATCACCGATAAAAACGCCTTTTTTTAACTGTGGACAACACGAAAGGAAAACCTATGATGTTCGAGGAAGATCGTGTTAGCCAGCGGTGGAATTTTGGGAAAGAAGGAAGGTGTTGGAATTTTTCTTGAATGTTTGGAGGTTGTGAGCATCAGGAAAGACTTCACTAGGCAAAGAATTCCACAACTTTGCCGTTCTATCGATGAATGATGCTTGGTATAGCGATGTTCGACAGGTCTCGAGCCTGACAGTGTAGGGGTGACCAGCTTGAGCTCGTCTGGTTTGTCTACTAGGAATCGCGCGTGGTGACATAATAGATGATATTTCCGTTGAGCACCGACCGTGAAAGTACCTAGAAAAAAGGCAAAGATCGCCGACCTTTCTACGATGATCTAGAGAGGTCAATGATTTGGTGAGTCATCGACTAGGCGAATAGCTCTCTTCTGAATTGAATCTAAGAGCTTAAGCGTATGTTTGGGGGCTGAGCTCCAAACATGTGAACAGTACTCCAGGACAGGTCGAATTTGTGCTTTGTAGATCATAAGCAGTTGCTGGGGTGTGAAGTATCTCTTCGCACGGAAAAGAAAACCGAGTTTTTGTGAAGCAGTTTTCGCAATGGACCTCACATGATCGTCCCATGAGAGAGCACTGTTGGTGGTGACACCCAGCATGGATATTGACGACCTCATAGGAACAGTGGTACCCGACATCATCAAATTGGGAATTGTGTGATCAGCCTTCTTGGTGAACATACAAGCTTGAGTTTTAGTTGCATTGAACTGTACTAGATTTTCAGATCCCCATTTCAGAATTCTTGTCAGATCCTCATTTAAAGCATCAACCTGTCTTCGCCTTGCACCTCTGGCCTCATTGGATGATAAAGGGGCTCTAGAGGAAAACGCGGAATGAAGTGTACTATCATCCGCAAAGCTCCTGTTCTTCTTAAGCGTCCACATCTAGTATGCTTACGTCACTTTAATGTCTGCACTGTCAGTTATTTGAGCATTGTTGATAATTGATACTAAACCATTTCAACATGAGTCGTTAATATATCTTGCCAAAAAACACTCGAGCTTTTCTTTTGAGGATAAATTTCTTTTCAACTCAAAATTTTTCCATCAGTAATTTTGCTCGAAAAACTGACATTTGACAAAATCACTCGACCTCCGGTCTCGCGATTTTGTCATGTCAGTTTTTCTCGTAAAATTACTGATTGGCAAAATTATTTCGTTACAAAAAAAAATTTATCCGATAAAAAGCTCTTGTGTTTTTACTGTTGATAAAAGTTTGCGAGTATGTCTCTATGATAGAGCGGAGACTGTCAGATGCCATGTTTCTGCACATTAAAAGCCGTTTATTTGAATCCCCAAATCAGTTTTGGAACTGGTGGCGCCACCATACAACTTGACATGAAGTCACTGACCACATTTGTTGTTGTGTGCAGCTCACTTTTTACCGTAGAAGAAGTATTGATTGATCGTTTCACTACCAACTTCGAAATAAAGCGAGTGTGACGACTAAGGCCCGTCAAGGAAGAATCATTTTCATTTCCGTTAACGTTGAACGTTGAAAACATCAACGAAAGTATCGAGAAGTAACTCGAGTATGCCATTTTCTGTATGGGTTTAGCACGTAACCCGTTGGTTAGAAGTTTTCGATGTACCCATTCGAAGTCAACATGAAAAATCGATGTAAAATATCGCCTAGGGCGTATCACTTCCGGTTGGACCGGAAGTGGACACAAACGTCCTCATTTTAAATTGAACAAACTGTACTTAATCACAATTTTGAGATCTAAGTATTATTTTAAGAAAATCTTATATTCCCCTGTAGTAGTTTTCGACCGTTTTCGAATCATTACGGTTTTTGTGTAGAATTTTGAGTTGGCAATAATATCTTCAAAAATCTTCAAAATTTTCGAAGTTCAATCATTCAAATCTTCACCAGAGCTAGTATTCTCGACGATCTTTGAGGTGAGATTGAGAATTTTACAAATCTTAGACAGTGTGGTCAGAATTGTCTTGTCATTTGGTTCTTAAAAGTACTGGAAGTAATTTTTTTGAAAACGAACGACTATATATCATCAAATAACTAAATAAAGGATGAAATTCTGCTTCGAATGATATGGGGTTTACTATACCTGACTTCGGAGGTTCTGTATTGAGGCACTGCTTTCATTCATTATTGAATATTTTGCGCAATTTGGTAGTATCAGAAGGCATGTGTGAAGAAGAAAATTGACGATAGCTGACAAATACTCATTGACATTGAATTTTTGACGTTCTTGTATGTATATATGGTATACCGGGTGGCCCAATGGAAACAAAACAAGGTAAGCATTTCACAGAGAGATCGAGGAACTGAAATTAAAATAAATGATTCCTTATGTAATGTTGGATAGGACAGGATTTGAAGAAAAAATACATGAGACACATCTTAGATGAACATCGTTCTAACTACAAAATGAGAAATAGTGATGGAAGGGGAGAAAGCGTTACTTTTCATTAGTAGCCGATTATTTTCATAAACATGTTTTCTCGAGAACTACTGCATTGAATTTCAAAAACGACGAAGCGTTGGTAAGAGATTTCGATTACCTTCGAAATGATGTATTATATTATATTATATTATATTATATCGGAAGGGTTGGAGCTAACCCTTCCGAGGGGTTTGAAGCGAAAATGATATGATATGAAAATGATAACTATGTCAAATCGGCCTTGTTCCGATTTCATTGGGCCACCCCAATGAATTCATGTAGTAACATTTGACCCTATTTGAATTTTATTAATTCTTTCTTGTTTCTTGTATGACTTGCTACACACATGTGAATAAATCTCTCAATCGGAAATAAATCGACAAGCTTTTTTTACGAAAACACTCCATAACGAAGCCCCACACCCAGTTCTCAAAAATCCTCACTCATGAAATGAGTACTTGACGTAAGTAACCTTTGTCAAAATTGTTCAGTGGCGTAGATGTCCGACCTATTTCCAATGCCAATGGATATCTTAACAAATTGACTCTTCCAGAATTCTCTGTTCAATTTATACAAAAAAAAATCACCCTCGTGAAATTTTGAATTTAAGCTTCGTTCACAAGCTAATTGAATTTGAAGAAATCGACCCTGCGAGAGCAAAAATTGGATATATAAGTTGAACGCAGAAAAAATACAGGAATGTCGAATAATTTTTTTTATTGACTATCGAATAGTCTATATTCCTGCTATAACCTGCACCTGTATAGAAGAAAAATCTCAGTTGAAAGACTCATGAAGAATCATCCAAGAAAAGTTTTCTCATGACTCGAGTATGTTAAGAATCACGAGAATACAGAGAGATGAAGAAAGTCCAGACATTTTTCTCAGTGTAGTTTTTCGTTGCTGTTTCTCTCTCAATCCGACTAACGACGTCCCAAAAATACCTTCGCATAAGCGAAACATCGTGCGAAAACCACCCCGCTCATCAGAGGGTGGCTATTGATTTCCCGTGACATCACGGGGGTTGCTAGGCGACCCGACGCCGGCGCCGCGACGCTCGAGCCCCATCGACCCCGGGCCTGCATTCGGCGTCGTCCCTTCTCTGGGCAAGAAAATGTTCTAACAATCCAGCGCGTGTGAAGTGGTTCATCGGCGAAATATGGGCACCGTGTTGAGTTTTTCGCCGCGCGACAGACGCCCCGTATACAGCACCACCTCCAACGGCGATTTCACCCTCAACAACTTCTCCTACGAGCAGTTGAACAACGCGAAGAACAAGTCCACCCTCTCGAATCCCAGCCTGTGCAACAACATCAACAACAACGAGAACGCCAGGATTATCTCGGAGAAAAACGCTCTGGAGAAGAACCTGAAGAAGCACTCGCTCTTCATTAACGCGCTGTCATGGAGGCGATTCTCCACCACCAACAACAACAAGAAGAAGTTGGACAACAACAAGAACAAGAACATCACCTTGTACAGACAACCGTTAGCTGACAATGTCCATCCTGTGATAGAGAAGAATAAGAACATCCAGGTAATAACATAACTACGTACATCTCGTTTAGCCAACACCTAGTACTAGTACTGTTCTATCACTAGAACTTGAGTCGAACAGCAACTCCTTCACATCTTTCAAATATGATTCCGCAAATTAGGTTCGGGCTTGTCAGAGCGATTGTGTTTGCCTCACGGAATCCATCCTGTGATAGAAAAGAATAAGAACATCCCGGTAATAACATAACTACGTACATCTCGTTTAGCCAACACCTAGTACTAGTACTGTTCTATCACTAGAACGTTAACTGGAAACTTGAGTCCAACGAAAACTCCTTCACATCTTTCAAATATGAGGCCGCAAATTAGGTTCGGGCTTGTCAGACCTATTGCGTTTGCCTCTCGGAATCCATCCTGTGATAGAGAAGAATAAGAACATCCAGGTAATAACATAACTACGTACATCTCGTTTAGCCAACACCTAGTACTAGTACTGTTCTATCACTAGAACTTGAGTCGAACAGCAACTCCTTCACATCTTTCAAATATGATTCCGCAAATTAGGTTCGGGCTTGTTAGACCTATTGTGTTTGCCTCTCGGAATCCATCCTGTGATAGAGAAGAATAAGAACATCCAGGTAATAACATAACTACGTACATCTCGTTCAGCCAACACCTAGTACTAGTACTGTTCTATCACTAGAACGTTAACAGGAAACTTGAGTCCAACGAAAACTCCTTCACATCTTTCAAATATGAGGCCGCAAATTAGGTTCGGGCTTGTCAGACCTATTGCGTTTGCCTCTCGGAATCCATCCTGTGATAGAGAAGAATAAGAACATCCTGGTAATAATATAACTACGTAAATCTCGTTTAGCCAACACCTAGTACTAGTACTGTTCTATCACTAGAACTTGAGTCGAACAGCAACTCCTTCACATCTTTCAAATATGATTCCGCAAATTAGGTTCGGGCTTGTTAGACCTATTGTGTTTGCCTCTCGGAATCCATCCTGTGATAGAGAAGAATAAGAACATCCAGGTAATAACATAACTACGTACATCTCGTTCAGCCAACACCTAGTACTAGTACTGTTCTATCACTAGAACGTTAACAGGAAACTTGAGTCCAACGAAAACTCCTTCACATCTTTCAAATATGAGGCCGCAAATTAGGTTCGGGCTTGTCAGACCTATTGCGTTTGCCTCTCGGAATCCATCCTGTGATAGAGAAGAATAAGAACATCCAGGTAATAACATAACTACGTACATCTCGTTTAGCCAACACCTAGTACTAGTACTGTTCTATCACTAGAACTTGAGTCGAACAGCAACTCCTTCACATCTTTCAAATATGATTCCGCAAATTAGGTTCGGGCTTGTTAGACCTATTGTGTTTGCCTCTCGGAATCCATCCTGTGATAGAGAAGAATAAGAACATCCAGGTAATAACATAACTACGTACATCTCGTTCAGCCAACACCTAGTACTAGTACTGTTCTATCACTAGAACGTTAACAGGAAACTTGAGTCCAACGAAAACTCCTTCACATCTTTCAAATATGAGGCCGCAAATTAGGTTCGGGCTTGTCAGACCTATTGCGTTTGCCTCTCGGAATCCATCCTGTGATAGAGAAGAATAAGAACATCCTGGTAATAATATAACTACGTAAATCTCGTTTAGCCAACACCTAGTACTAGTACTGTTCTATCACTAGAACTTGAGTCGAACAGCAACTCCTTCACATCTTTCAAATATGATTCCGCAAATTAGGTTCGGGCTTGTTAGACCTATTGTGTTTGCCTCTCGGAATCCATCCTGTGATAGAGAAGAATAAGAACATCCAGGTAATAACATAACTACGTACATCTCGTTCAGCCAACACCTAGTACTAGTACTGTTCTATCACTAGAACGTTAACAGGAAACTTGAGTCCAACGAAAACTCCTTCACATCTTTCAAATATGAGGCCGCAAATTAGGTTCGGGCTTGTCAGACCTATTGCGTTTGCCTCTCGGAATCCATCCTGTGATAGAGAAGAATAAGAACATCCAGGTAATAACATAACTACGTACATCTCGTTTAGCCAACACCTAGTACTAGTACTGTTCTATCACTAGAACTTGAGTCGAACAGCAACTCCTTCACATCTTTCAAATATGATTCCGCAAATTAGGTTCGGGCTTGTTAGACCTATTGTGTTTGCCTCTCGGAATCCATCCTGTGATAGAGAAGAATAAGAACATCCAGGTAATAACATAACTACGTACATCTCGTTCAGCCAACACCTAGTACTAGTACTGTTCTATCACTAGAACGTTAACAGGAAACTTGAGTCCAACGAAAACTCCTTCACATCTTTCAAATATGAGGCCGCAAATTAGGTTCGGGCTTGTCAGACCTATTGCGTTTGCCTCTCGGAATCCATCCTGTGATAGAGAAGAATAAGAACATCCAGGTAATAACATAACTACGTACATCTCGTTTAGCCAACACCTAGTACTAGTACTGTTCTATCACTAGAACTTGAGTCGAACAGCAACTCCTTCACATCTTTCAAATATGATTCCGCAAATTAGGTTCGGGCTTGTTAGACCTATTGTGTTTGCCTCTCGGAATCCATCCTGTGATAGAGAAGAATAAGAACATCCAGGTAATAACATAACTACGTACATCTCGTTTAGCCAACACCTAGTACTAGTACTGTTCTATTACTAGAACGTTAACAGGAAACTTGAGTCCAACGAAAATTCCTTCACATCTTTCAAATATGAGGCCGCAAATTAGGTTCGGGCTTGTCAGACCTATTGCGTTTGCCTCTCGGAATCCATCCTGAGATAGAGAAGAATAAGAACATCCTGGTAATAATATAACTACGTACATCTCGTTTAGCCAACACCTAGTACTAGTACTGTTCTATCACTAGAACTTGAGTCGAACAGCAACTCCTTCACATCTTTCGAATATGAGGCCGCAAATTAGGTTCGGGCTTGTCAGACCGATTGTGTTTGCCTCTCGGAATCCATCCTGTGATAGAGAAGAATAAGAACATCCAGGTAATAACATAACTACGTACATCTCGTTTAGCCAACACCTAGTACTAGTACTGTTCTATCACTAGAACTTGAGTCGAACAGCAACTCCTTCACATCTTTCAAATATGATTCCGCAAATTAGGTTCGGGCTTGTCAGAGCGATTGTGTTTGCCTCTCGGAATCCATCCTGTGATAGAGAAGAATAAGAACATCCAGGTAATAACATAACTACGTACATCTCACTTAGCCAACACCTAGTACTAGTACTGTTCTATCACTAGAACGTTAACTGGAAACTTGAGTCGAACGAAAACTCCTTCACATCTTTCGAATATGAGGCCGCAAATTAGGTTCGGGCTTGTCAGACCAATTGTGTTTGCCTCTCGGAATCCATCCTGTGATAGAGAAGAATAAGAACATCCAGATAATAACATAACTACGTACATCTCGTTTAGCCAACACCTAGTACTAGTACTGTTCTATCACTAGAACTTGAGTCGAACAGCAACTCCTTCACATCTTTCAAATATGATTCCGCAAATTAGGTTCGGGCTTGTCAGAGCGATTGTGTTTGCCTCACGGAATCCATCCTGTGATAGAAAAGAATAAGAACATCCCGGTAATAATATAACTACGTACATCTCGTTTAGCCAACACCTAGTACTAGTACTGTTCTATCACTAGAACGTTAACTGGAAACTTGAGTCGAACGAAAACTCCTTCACATCTTTCAAATATGAGGCCGCAAATTAGGTTCGGGCTTGTCAGACCAATTGTGTTTGCCTCTCGGAATCCATCCTGTGATAGAGAAGAATAAGAACATCCAGATAATAACATAACTACGTACATCTCGTTTAGCCAACACCTAGTACTAGTACTGTTCTATCACTAGAACGTTAACTGGAAACTTGAGTCGAACGAAAACTCCTTCACATCTTTCGAATATGAGGCCGCAAATTAGGTTCGGGCTTGTCAGACCAATTGTGTTTGCCTCTCGGAATCCATCCTGTGATAGAGAAGAATAAGAACATCCAGATAATAACATAACTACGTACATCTCGTTTAGCCAACACCTAGTACTAGTACTGTTCTATCACTAGAACTTGAGTCGAACAGCAACTCCTTCACATCTTTCAAATATGATTCCGCAAATTAGGTTCGGGCTTGTCAGACCGATTGTGTTTGCTTCTCGGAATTCATCCTGTGATAGAGAAGAATCAGAACATCCAGGTAATAACATAACTACATACATCTCACTTAGCCAACACCTAGTACTGGTACTGTTCTATCACTAGAACTTGAGTCGAACGGAAACTCCTTCACATCTTTCAAATATGAGGCAGCAAATTAGGTTGTCAGACCTATTGTGTTAGCCACTCGGAATCTTCACTAGTCTCGTCTTCATTAGAAGACTCCATATGGTTGTCTTTATATCTTGTTCAGGTCTTGACAGGCTTACTGCACACGAAAAAGTTCAGCTCTGTCTAGCCACGCTGCAAGACTCATCGTACTCATAGGTTTGTTGATCCTGTCAGGAGGCCAATATTATAGTACTTTTTTCTGGCTCAGAGGATACTCTTTGGCATGAGATAGAGTTGGTGCTTGTTTTTCATATAGTTTTTGCTATAACTGTTCTGGTCCTTCAGAGCTTTACCACAGTTTAGAAAATATACTATACCAGTTCCGGCACCCTCCGCGGATGGCACCTGCTACCTGCCCCTTTCCCCGTCTGGATCTCAGAAGAACGTTGCATTGGAGAAATATGTTATAACATTGCAACAACAAAGTGAGAGCCTATCGAGAGTTTGCCGTCTACATTTTTCTCACATTCTTCTGAACAATGTTTTGTTGACGCAGCTCGAAATCGCCTTCATGAGTTCACGATTCCTTCTTTATCGCTAAGTCACAATTCAGAATCATTCCATTTTTTCAAAAGGTCATATCAGTCGACAGAATGATTATCGTTTTGAATTCCACCCTCATTATTATCTCGATCATTGTTTTGACCCGAATTAAAAACGAACAGGATCAGTGTTCAAAATTTGCACACGGGGTATTATCAAATATGTTTTTTAGCGAGAAAAACAATTTTGAGCGAAGAGCTTCCGATGAAAATGAGCGTCAGATTTTATTTGTTCGATAATTGTAGTAAACAACACTAGATTTATTCACCCATGATTTTTTTCATAGCACACCTTATAATAATTGATGTAACAAATCTCCGGGATATTTCTCCTCGAGCAAAAAAAAATTCGATATCTTCGCGATTAAGGAACTTAAAACGATCTGAATCTCAAAACGTGATTAATGTTTTTTTCTATGTATCAGTGGAAATTTTTAAACTTTAATTACTCGAGAATGGTTCGAAATAGCAATAAAGGGATATTTTTGAAGGAGATGTTCTCATTCAAATTCTACATCATATGGTAGAAAAGTATAAGAGGTGTTCCATTTGAAAAAGTCGAGAAAAATCAATTCTAAATATTGTGTATCCAAAAATCATTTTTGATCACCCTGTACATATGTGAAGCGTCGGAATGGATCATAAATATCACCCATCTATCCAGCAAAAAGCTGTGTAGCAATATTCCCCTGCTAATTCTAATACTTATGACATTAGGGAATTATCTACAAATGGTTTTATTTTGACGAAAAAAATCGTAACGTTCGATGATATTGAGAGAGTATATGCCGCAATAATCTTTCATAATCGTTCCTATTGTTCAGTTTCCATTCGTGAAACATGTCTCCAGCTTTTATACACAGAGAGAAATTAAAGTAACCCCAGCAAAGTCTAGTTAGTGTCAGGCACAACCAATTGCTTCATCAATTTTTTATGGTAACCATAACAATATTCTGGCTATTAAAACGATGGGTAATTTTGCACTTATCATGCGATGGGGGTTTTTTTTCGATTTTTTTGTGGTACTCACGTATTTCGACCTCAGGAACCCGAATTTCACAATAAAAATGTGCGAAAACTCATATTATTCGAGATATTCCAGAAAAAAGTATGAAAATTAACCTTCTTTCTTCGACTCGTTTTGGGTAGGCATGGAGTTTCTTTCCTCATAAAGGATACTTTTTATACCTTCCTTGAACATTCAAGAAGTCAAAAAGAAGGGAAAACATCCTCAAATTAGTAAAATCAACGTTCTTCAGCATCTTGGAGAAAGGTGGATCCAGCATTTTTCATATGGACGGCGCTGTCAAATGAGAATCTACGTCAGAATCACTAGTTCTGTGAGTAAAAATATCACAGATTGACATTTGACAGCGCCGTCCATATGAAAGAAGGATTCATCCAAGATGCTAAAGACGATGAATTAAACTTCTTAAACGATGTTTCTCCTTCTTTTCAGCTTCTAGAATGTATAAGGAAGATATATAGAGTATCTTATGTGAGAAATGAAACTTCGAATGGCTATGGTGCCTACCCAAAACAGGCCGAAACAAGAAGGGCATTTTTCATACTTCTTCCTGGAATATCTCGAAAAATATAAGTTTGTGCACGTTTTTATTGTGACATTCGGGTTCCTGAGGTCGGAATACGTAAGTACCCGAAAAAAACCATCGCATGATAAGTGCAAAATTACCAAACGATAAATCATCGTTAGGATGACAAGACCATTTTGCCTATTTTGAGTATAGGTTTCGAGCAATCACACTTTGATGAACTATCGCCTCAACCTGTATATCTGTATGACCTGGAGACCTCAACTGGAAAAAACCTGGACCTGCTGCTTATATAAGTTCGTTTTGATTCTATGCAACCCTCAAACGTACGAAAAAATAAAATTTGATCAGTACGCTGGACTCTACTTTTCATCAGCTTTCCAATGAGGGGTCACAAGCCATAGAGAGTTGCGTTTGAAAAAAACATGCTGAGGGTAGTTTCAGCTACCCTTGAAGGCCTATATTCCTCATATTGCTCGCAAAATGTAGGTAGATATATTGAAACGTTGACGTATGTCGGGAATTTTTGAAAAAATCATCCACCTCCCTGTTAGCAAATTCATTCCAGTTCTCCACCCTGTACATTCCTCAGAACTCTTCGAAAAACGGTTCCGCGTTCTACTCCACCTCCAAGAGCACCTCGGACGTCGTCCGAACCAACAATGCCAACAACAACACCAACGTCAACGTCGGCTGCGACAAAGTCGGCAACAAGCAGGCCGTGCTCGGCCAGCGATCCGTCAACTGTCAAAATCAGATCGTGCCCGTGGCCGCGCCGCGCAAGACCGTCATCCAGGCGAGCACCACCGAGTTGCTGAAGTGCTTGGGCATATTCCTCCACGCCAAGTGCTACAAGCTGAGGGACTTCCAAGCGGGCGACGCTGTGATGTGGTTGAGGACGGTGGACAGGAGTCTTTTGCTGCAAGGATGGCAGGTAAACAGGTTTTTCCTCTGTTTCGGCTCTTCGAAGCTCGATTTATAAGTGCCGCGTGCAAGGAATGGATTATGTTGTGTCACTATTGTCGGTTATCTGCAGAGAAAATAAGGATTTGTTGATTCAACCAAATATATTTTGTTGAAATTATTCGTTTGAACGAATTAAATATCATTCATTTCAATCATCAGTTATATCGTGTCATCGAATGACACCATACTATTGCATGATAGACGAAATGGGATTCTTGATACAATTCTCATATATGCTTGATTCGAAAATGTGTTGATCAAACGGAATCTCCTTCAATTCAAATTGAATAAATGATAATGTCGAATCAATAACATATCTCTTTGAACTGATTGATTCAAATCTATCTATCCAAAACTAACACGTATCGAACGAATCATTTATCGATTCACTTTGAACAAATGGTACTATCAATTCAACTCCAATACAAGATCGATTCAAACAACTGATTTTGCTCAATTCAAGAATATATAGTAATCAAATTAAATACGTTCTTTCTCACTTCCAGGTGATAATCATGATGAACTGAATTATAATACGCGAATGGAATAAAATATGTGGATTATGTTCGATCAGTATCAGAAATTGACCTGAGAATTTCGGATGAGTTTGAAAACCGATTCTGAGCTACATTTGCGAATGAATACTAGATTCTATTTGGATATGGAAGTCGAAGATATGCAGAAATAATACATTACTTGTTCTTCAAAATTCAACAACTTCCATATCCTGAGTGTATCGAGTGAATTATTTCATTCATTCAGGTACTTATATAATTGACAATCATTTTTCAGCACAATAATTTTTTTGGATAGTGAATATATTGAGTATACCTACAAGAATATTACTTCATCACTGTGAAAATTAATGGCATATGGGTCAATAATTAGGGTGAATTAGCCAAAATATATATGAGATTTCGATCATTTCTTATATCCGTATTACAATAAATCAGAGAAGAATGAGGAAATCAAAAGTAAATTTTGTACATTGGATTGAAATACTTATATTATCATCATGATACTAGTCAATAGATGGCTCTGTTTACAAATACCTATTGGAGGACTGTGCCAAGATATTAAATATTGGGATGGAATCACCATAAACAAGCGAAATGATATCTAACTTTGATGACAGTTTTAGTTTGTTCAATGGATTCTTATGTTCAGTAGACCAAGAGAGGTAATCGGAATAATGCTCCGATCGAATGACACATTTTGTCAATCCAATTATGAGCAAATTTCATCCAACCGTTTACCCGAGTTGATTCAACAAAATATTTACTTCACTGATTCGAAAGTGTGTATGAATCCAAACAGAAGATTGTCTTGATATGATCATGAATTCGGTTGATTCGAACATTTTTCAAATTCGGATTAACGAAATAATCACTTGGATTGATGAATTATTGTATCAAATTGATAGATACATGTTGTTGATGTGGCATAGAATTTGGTCGATTCAAACATTTTCCACATTCCGATCAAAAAAATAATGAATTGGATCGAATCAATTTCTGCGTTGATATAAAAAATAATGTGGTTGGTTGGACATGATATATTGTTCATCCAAAGAATATTATTTAGTCGACTGAGACCTTGAATTCGCTCTTGAAACAAGATCAAATGTTCCTCGCTTCAACATTATATTTTGTCGTGCATATATGACACTTCTATTTGGTTGATCGAAGTAAATATTGCTTGAATCAACGAATTCTTTTTTTCCGTGTGTTGGGTTATAAAAGGTACGATCATTTTGCGACCTCAATTCTCAGCCATTTTTCAAACTAATTCGTCCTGTCAGCTGTCACTGGTACTCATCTGTGATTGGATGTCCGCAGCTGAATGCCGTTGCCGTAGCCGCTGAAGATGAAAGTTTGTTATCTTCGACGGCGACGGCAACTGCGTCAGCTGCGACGTTTATCAACGGATGTACATATTTCGCATATTCAATCTTGGCACGGCAACGGCTACGTCAACTGCGGTGTTTATAAACTGAGCTTGATAGTCTCTTGTTGTGTGTTCATGTTCTGAAGACATGCCGAATCAGTTAAACAGATAAAGCAAAGATCATTATCGAAAAGTAATCTTCATTCATCGAATGATTTATCAACAGTAAAAACACAAGAGTTTTTTTTTATCCTTAAAAGGAAAGCTCGAGTGTTTTTTGGCAAGATAAATTAACAACTCATGTTGTGATGGTTTAGTATCAATTATCAACAATGCTCAAATAACTGACAGGGCAGACATTAAAGTGACGTAAGCATACTCGATGTGGACGCTTAAGAGGAACAGGCGCTTTTATCGGTGATAAAAAACGATGCACCTTTTTTATCGCTGTCAAAATGACAAAGCAGTCGTCTTTAAATGACACATTTTCTTACAGGAGTTAATTTATCAATACTAAAACAAAAATTTCGAATAAATTCACGAAGTAGAAACTTCATTCAATATATGTTAGAACACGTCTCCACAAGATGTTCATGTGTAGTTTTTTTTTTCATCTGTTGAAAACACGAAAGGGAAACTTATAATGTTCGAGGAACATCGGTATAGCGATGTTCGACAGGTCTCGAACCTGACAGTGTTGGGGTGACCAGCCTGAGCTCGTCTGGTTTGTCTACTAGGAATCGCACGTGGTGGCATAATAGATAATATTTCAGTTGAGGACTGACCGTGGAAGTATCTATAAAAAAAGCAGAGATCGCCGACCTTTCAACGATGATCTAGAGAGGTCAATGATTTGGTGAGTGTTGTGTCATCGACTAGGCGAATAGCTCTCTTCTGAATTGAATCTAAGAGCTTTAGCGTATGTTCGGGGGCTGAGCTCCAAACATGTGAGCAGTACTCCAGGACAGGTCGAATTTGTACTTTGTAGATCATAAGCAGTTGCTGGGATGTGAAGTATCTCTTCGCACGGAATAGAAAACCAAGTTATTGTGAAGCAGTTTTCGCAATGGACCTCACATGATCGTCCCATGAGAGAGCACTGTTGGTGGTGACACCCAGCATGGATATTGACGACCTCATAGGAACAATGGTACCCGACATCATCAAATTGGGCATTGTGTGATCAGCCTTCTTGGTGAACATACAAGCTTGAGTTTTTGTTGCTGTTTCTAATTGAGCCAGGAGTGGAGCTATCGAAGGCAATCTTAACTCTCGACTTCATATTTTCCATTGTTTCAACTGGGGTGGAGTGAACCATATTTCCAATGAAGACCAGACGCTAATCGATTAGACCTTTTTGTGTGTGGTTTCATGCTACACACAAAAACATCCTTTGAAGTGATCACATGTTTGTCTGAGTAGAGGTGGAGACGTGTTCGAACATGTATTTTAAGATATGCCGACGAATAAAACTGTTTCTTCGATAATTTTTCACATTTTTTGTTTTAGTGTTGATGAAACATTCGATGAATGATTTTTTGATAAAAATTTAACTTTATCTGTTGAACTCATTCGGCATGTCTACAGAAAATGAACACGCTGAAAAAATACTTTGTTAGTTAGTGACTGATGTAACAACTGCTGGAATCGGATGGAAAATCTTGAAATAAATGAAGTCTAGGACACCAGAGGTCTTCTATTCTTCGAAACCATTCATTTGAAAACCGGTTCGATATCGAAATAGGGATATGTGGACAAAACCATACTGTATGAGAAAAATTCAATCTGGCTCTGGGGTGAGAAGCCCCATGGGATCACCCCACTCTGTTTCAAATTTCATCAAATCCGATGTCAACAACATTTCGTGAAGTTCATGTTTGGACATGCAAAATTATGAAAATAATTCTTTTCTCCAGAATGGTCATAGATTGGTATAGAGAATAAACAGACGAAGTTGTTGAAAATGCGACAAGGAATAATGAAATGATTTATTATACCGGGTGTTTCATTTGAAAAATCCAAGTTGCTACTGATTTCTGGTGAAAGCGGCAACGTCGCATCGTCGAGAATATTTTGGATGAATGTTGATTTCTGTATGAATTCATGCATTCATCGAATATCCAGGAATATTATTCACAGAATATTATCGCTTAAACTTTCAAGACACTTTTAGAAACTGAATATTGAAGGACTGTAGAAATATATTACGCCTGTCAAATTCGATGGTCCATCGAATGGTGAATTATTAGTTCTATGCCAACCTGTATACGTCGCCGTCCGAGGAGGGCAAAGGAATCGATCCGTTCTATTGTTGTAGTGCAGTGGCCCAGTTAAGTTTCGAGCTCGCTACCACGCATAGGATAATGAAACTCTATTTTCTCGACCGCTCCAGACGTGCACGACGTCGTGTGATTTGTGATTTCCCTACTTCGAATTCGACGGGGGTTCTTACGAAAGCGCTGAACGGACATGATCACTTTTTTTCTATAATTGGTGGTTTGAACTGGCAATTATGGCACTAATTGTCAGTTTGAACTGGCAATTATGGCTAGTTGCCACTTCAAATTGGCATTTATCCCTAATTGCCAGTTTAAACCGGTATTCATCCCTTATTGCCAGTTCAAACCGGTATTTATCCCTAATTCCCTGTTTGAACTAGCAATTAGGTCTAATTGTCAGTTTGAATGCCACTTCGAATTGGCATTTATCCCTAATTGCAAGTTTAAACCGGTATTCATCCCTAATTGCCAGTTTAAACCGGTATTTATACCTGATTCCCAGTTTAAACTGGCAATCAGGTCTAATTGTCAGTTTGAATGCCACTTCAAATTGGCATTTTTTCCTAATTGCCAGTTTAAACTGGTATTTGGCCCTAATTCCCAGTTTGAACTGGCAATTAGGTCTAATTGTGAGTTTGAATGCCACTTAAAATTGGCATTCATCCCTAATTGCCAGTTCAAACTGGAATTTATCCATAATTGCCAGTTTAAACCGGCATTTATCGCTAATTGCCAGTTCAAACTGACAAACAGGTCTAATAGTCAGTTTGAATGCCACTTCAAATTGGCATTTATCCCTAACTGCCAGTTCAAACTGGCATTTCTCCCTAGTTGCCAATTTAAACTGGCATTTAGCCCTAATTGTCAATTCGAACTGGCAATTATAAAAACATATCACCAAGTTCGCTCAGCGCTGAACGGACATTATGAACTTTTTTTTCTAATAATTGCCAGTTTGAACTGGCAATTATGGCTAATTGCCAGTTTAAACTGACAATAAATGCTAATTGCCAGTTTAAACTGACAATTAAGGCTAATTGCCAGTTTGGACTGGCATTTATGGCTAATTGCCAGTTCAAACTGACACTTAGTGCTAATTGGCAGTTGAAACTGACAATCAGGGATAAATGCCAGTTCGAACTGACAATCAAGGCTAATTGTCAGTTTGAACTGACAATTAGGGCTAATTGCCAGTTTCAACTGGCATTCATAGCTAATTGCCAGTTTAAACTGACACTTAGCGCTAATTGCCGGTTCGGACTGGCAATAAGCCTTCCTCTGAATTGCTCAGTCAAATATTCTGAAGAGAGATTCCGACATTTTTACCTACTCTACTGCTCCATCCTAATACCAATCGATACATCAAGGAAACCTATTTCAATGAACATTTCTTCTTCTCTATCGAGTTCCGAACTGACTGATCGCTTATTATTGTGCAGGACGTCGCCTTCATAAACCCGGCCAACGTCGTTTTCGTCTACATGCTGGTGAGAGACCTCGTCCATCCCGACATCGAGTGCGAGCAAGATCTCCAAGCTGTCGTCCTCACGTGTCTCTACCTGTCTTATTCCTACATGGGCAACGAGATCTCCTACCCGCTCAAGCCCTTCCTCGTCGAAGACTCCAAAGAGAAGTTCTGGGACAGGTTAGATGAAGTTAATGTACTAACAATCGGAAATACAGAAATGACACCCATTACTCATGGACGTTCTCTGGAAAATGAGGAATTCATTGAGAAGAGTTGATCTACACACATTCCTCAAGAGGGTATTCCATAACGTAGATGATAATCTATAAAAGAGAGTAAAATGCCACTTTGGCAGTGTCTGGCACTAATTCAATAGAAATTACTCTCTCTGCCTAACATCCAGAAGAGATTTTGCTTTTGAGTTGTTCAACATGATTATCAAATTTCAGAAACTTGGTCCAATCTTTAATTGTTTCCTATTACAACTTCGCCAAACGAAGGCTCATCATTTGAGCATCTATAAGATATCAGATGGGTTTTTGTTGGACTGAAAGATCAAGACTTGTTAGCATCACACCAGTCTTTCACAGTTCTCAAGTCTGCTGTCACAGTATAGTTGAATCCTTTGCAGAGAGAGTGAATTTACCAGCTATATTGGTTTCAGTGAGATCGTTTACGTTTGATGAGAAGAGAATGGGACCGAGTACAGATCCCTGCGGAACTCTCGAGGAGATTTCCCTCTTATTCGAGAGTTCCGTTCCTTCAACCACATTCACGTCAACAAACATTATAATTATCATTATTATTTTGATGTCCAGATGCCTGGACATAGTCCACAGACTCTCCTCCAGCATGCTGAAGATCAACGCCGAGCCAGGATACTTCACCGAGATCTTCACCGAGCTGAAGGCCTGCGGCATCGGCAACATCGTCGCCACCAACGCGGCAACCATGGCCAGCCAGACCGTGCCGGCGGTGCCGTGCCGGTCAGGCAGCGCGACGCCGGCCTGACGCCGACGCGACGTCGCGACGGTGGTCAGACTGAGTCTGGCCGAGCTGCCGTCGGTGCCGTGCGAAGTTTGAGTCGAGTGCCTCGAGATGTCGCTTCTTCCATTAGGTCGAATCGGTTCGGGAATCTGTCGTCAGGTGATGTGCCAAAATTACGGTTAGATCCGATAAGGTTTGGACTCGTCGCGATCAGCAACAACAGCAACTTCTCTAAGTCGTAGTACGTTTCAGAAGGTTATTCGTCATACGTCCCGGGACCTATTCAAGACGTCTCAAAGACGTACATTTCGTGTCCGATTTACTAATCCACTTTTCAGAACGTATGCAAAACGTCTCAAAGTCGTATATTCAACGCATACGCTGATGTACAAACGTCTCGAAAAGGTAAATTTCAGGTCCGATTTAGGGATCCACTTTCTAGAAAGTATGCAACACGTCTCAAAGTCATATATTCAACGCATACGCTGATGTACGTCTTGAAAACGTCTCGAAAATGTATATTTCAGGTCCGATTTAGGGATCCACTTCCTAGAACGTATGCAAAACGTCTCAAAGTCGTATATTCAACGCATACGCTGATGTACGTCTTGAAAACGTCTCGAAAAGGTATATTTTAGGTCCGATTTAGGGATCCACTCTCCAGAACGTATGCAACACGTCTCAAAGTCGTATATTCGACGCATACGCTGATGTACGTCTTGAAAACGTCTCGAAAAGGTGTATTTCAGGTCCGATTTAGGGATCCACTTTCTAGAACGTATGCAACACGTCTCAAAGTCGTATATTCAACGCATACGCTGATGTACGTCTTGGAAACGTCTCGAAAAGGTGTATTTCAGGTCCGATTTAGGGATCCACTTTCCAGAACGTATGCAACACGTCTCAAAGTCGTATATTCAACGCATACGCTGATGTACGTCTTGAAGACGTCTCATGTCCGATTTACCGATGTCTCAAAGACGTTCATTCGACACGTACGCTGAAGTACGTCTTGAGATGTCTCGAAGACGTACAGAAGTTTTATATTTTGTTCTGAATCATCAGAATTTTCCATGAAAAATTCAAAATTATTTTGGCAAATGTCATATTTTGACGTTATGATATTTTTTTTTCGATGAGACACCGTGTATATTATCTGATATCTGAAAAGAGCTATTTTTCCTAATTTCAAAAATGCATACATGTACTCTTGTTTCATAATGTATATAATGTTCAGAAATTTCAAGAAATTCAAACTAACGTTCACTAAACGTTTACTAGCTACGCCAAGGTGCAATCGGGAACGACATCACCCTGTGCCATTTTTTTTTGTTCACCTATTAAATGTGAGATTTGAAAGATTCATAATAACTTTGCCAATAACTAATTATATTTTGAAGAATGATAATTCACAATTCTCGAAATATTTGAAGACTTATATTTCGAAAACGGATGTAGGAAATAGTGCACATGTATATATTTTCGAAATCAGAAAAATAAGCTCTTTCCAGATATGAGATGAGATATAGGGTATTCTGTGGAAAAAAGTTGACAACATGTCAGAATATGACATTTGCAGTAAAGATTTTGAATTTTTGACGAAACATGCTGATGATTCATGAAGAAATATAAAATTTTTGCTCCAATTCCTTTTTGCTAAGTTTCGAAATAACCCCTATTAGTGGGGGTGCAAAAATACGGGAAAAGTCTGTACATTTCGAGTCCGATTTAAGGTTTCACTTCCTAGAACGTATGAAAGACGTCTCAAAGAAGTACATTCGACACGTACGCTAATGTACGCTTCGAAGAAGTCTCAAACACTTTCGTATGAAAGCGAACATTGAGAAAAGATGATATAGAGTGATTATTTCGTTTGTAGTATTCTGTTACGCCTTGAAGACGTCCATTTCAGATACAATTTTTTAGAAAAAAAAATCATAATTGATTAAAATGTGTGCACTGCAAATTACTTTTGCATTTGAGTTATCAAAATCATGAATTGAAATGAGTAATAATAAATAATTTATAGATAAAGTTCACTCAGAAAAGTTGTTTAGAAACGAACACGATACTCAGATTGGACAAAAAACTTCATTCGACCAATGAACAATTATTATTAACTTTAAAAGTAAATTCGACGACGAAATCTATTGGAAAGTATACGAATTTAATTCCATTGAGGGGTTATTTCATTTTTGCGGATTCCTCCTTCGAAATTATACAGTAATTTTCCTGAATTGTTGCTGATTTAGATAGAATTAATTAGATCGTGATGAAATTTATAAAACACATACTCTCTCTCTTGAATACTGTCAGTAAGTTTTTCGAGGAGGTGGTACATCCATTTTCCAGCTTTTTGTGGGATTTTCTCTCCTTGTTTTCAAGAAATAAAATAGAAGTCATCAAAAATTATGTCAATATATTTGTAGCAAGGACAGATTTTGTGATCTGTCCCAAAATGTCACTGCGCCTGAAATTGAACCTTTAGATACCTAAATTCTTTCAGCTATTTTAATTTCAAGCGAAGTGATATTTTGGGGCAGATCACAAAATCTTTCCTTACTACAAATATATTGATATAATTTTCAATTACTTCTAATCAATTTTCTAGAAACGAGCAGAGAAAATCCCACAAAAAGCTGGAAAATGAATATCTCTCTCTTGTGTTCATAATGATATTATAGTGAATGAGTTTCATGCATGTAAACTGACTGAAATATGAGGTGTTGTTTTTAAAAAGTGGGCACTGATATAATGACTGTATCCAAGATAATTATACCGAATATGCGAAATTTTTTATAAATTCGGATAAATATTAAAAATGACGAGCGAAATAGCTTGTAAATTATTGCAATTTTTCTCGAAATGTTATAAGATAAGTAGTTGTTTTTTGTTGTTCCTGATATTAAGTAGATTCTGTTTTTGAGACCCGTTCAGTCGTGATGAATTCATCTCGAATCATTTCGAAATATGAGAAGTTAGCACATCTGAAATCCATTAGAAAAAAGGCATTATGAAAATAAATAGGGTGCAGTTAAAGTGTAATTCATCATGATATCGAATGAACAAATGTCATGTCATATTCCGTTAGGATTTACATAACCTCAACTGAATGTTGAATATTAGATTTTTACACCGATCATGAATCTAATTTTGAACAGTGTGTCCAAGATTCGGTTGAATGGGAAACAAGAAGTGCATTCCATTAGTCTCAGTTCATTTTGTTTTGACTTCATTATGGGAAATGAAGAAAAATTCAATATACTTCGTTACACTTCCGTCACTGAAAGATCAGATATTGTGGTTCTGATTAATTATTCTCCAAAGAAGAAGTGGGAATAATGATATTTTCTCTGAGATTGGAGGTCGTAAGCATCAAGGAAGACTTCACTAGGCAAAGAATTCCACAGCTTTGCAGTTCTATTTATCAATGCTGGAATAGCTCAAAAAAAATATGACAGAAAATCATGAAAAATTTTTCATGATTTCGTGAGAAAAATTTATGTCTCAAACTAGGTCGAAACATATTCAAACCACAATGGATGATACATGGGTGTATCTAGTATGGAAGAAGCTATCAGAATCTGTGATCATATAATATTCGAAAAAAAATTGAGTTGATGACGGTTTCACGCATACGAAACGTCGAAATAAGAAACCAACGTCGAATCATATCAGAAGTTGCTGAGTAGAAGTATTTTCAGTTTTTCTTCAATTCTTATAATATCGTTCAAGAAAATAAAATGAGTTTTTCAAATTCTCAAAGATCTGAACGCGCAAATTTTCTCTCCAGGTTAATTTCAATACTGTAACTTCTTCAGTGCTTGTGAAAGAAATTGTTGAACAAATTTCATGTACCCCCTTCAAGGGGCTGTATCTTAACATGGGATACTCCCATGAAGTTTCTATATATGAAAGATCGTATCTTTTTTTCGATGAGGATTCACCCCCTTGAATGTTTTACACTTATTTTTAGTTATACCCTGTATTGGTCTCTGCCATATGTAAATGAAACCGGAATAGAAATGAGTTTGTTGAAACCTTATTAGTGAAGTTGACAGATATAACTCATGATAGGAACATATTATGTAAATACTGAAATTAAGTTGAATATTAAGTCGGTCGGGGTTTGTGCAATCTACAAAAGAAACCGTTTCGGTAAATGTATGTTAATCATAGGAGATAGTTCTAGGGAAAAAGGTAATAGAATTATTGTAGTCAAGTATGCCTCTTTCATCAATTATCTCAAGCGTTCGATTATGTTGGTATGAATATTAGCGGAAAATATATTTGTTCTTGCAAGAATTAAATGTTTTTACATTGCGTTTGAATGGCTGTGTTACATGTTTTAGTTGTACGGTTATAGGATGTGAATTGATAGGAAATATTCAATAGTTAAGAGGGTGCTTCGCTTGAGAATGCGGAAATTTATTCAATCACCCAGAAAGATAGATCAGTATCCAATCTATTGTATTCGATAGATTCGAAAGAGCTGAACGGACATGATTTATAATTGCCAGTTCGAACTGACAATTAGCACTAATTGTCAGTTTGAACTAACAATCATGGCCGAGTGTCAGTTTCAACTGGCAATTAGCCATAATTGTCAGTTCAAACTGGCATTAATCTCTAATTGCCAGTTAAACTGGCAATTAGCTCTAAGTGTCAGTTGAAACTGACACTCGGCCATGATTGTTAGTTCAAACTGACAATTACCCTTAATTGTCACTTCGAACTGGCAATTAGTCATAATTGTCAGTTCAAACTGGCACTCATCCCTAATTGCCGGTCAAACTGCCAATTAGCTCTAAGTGTCAGTTTAAACTGGCAATCAGCCATAAATGCCGGTTCAACCTGACAATTAGCCTTAATTGTCACTTCGAACTGGTCATTAGCCATAATTGTCAGTTCAAACTGGCATTTATCCCTAATTGCCCGTTAAACTGGAAATTAGCTCTAAGTGTCAATCAGCTATAAATGCCAGTTCAAACTGACAATCAGCCATGATTGCCAGTTCAAACTGATAGTGCTGAACGAAAATGATATGTGGTTTTTATAATTGTCAGTTTAAACGGCAATGATGGCTAATTGCCAGTTTAAACTGGCAACTATGACTAATTGCCAATTCAAACTGGCATTTATCCCTAACTGTCAGTTTGAACTGGCAATTAGCTATACTATACACTATACAATTAGCACTAAGATACAATATTTTTCCGCATCCTAAGGTGAATCACCCTGTATGAAATAATAATTGTATAGCTACTTTTCCGATATGAAGTTTTTTGTTAGAAACTTTTCATTATTCGATTGCTTTGTTAGGATTATTGTCAATATTATCATCATCGTGATCATTATCTACATTATCGTTTTTATTGTATCACCTGGTTATAGTTTGAGCTTCATTTACTTGAAATTATTGGAAGAATGCAAGTCTTGATGGATCATTAGTTAATATACATATTTGCTATACGTTGTTGTTTCAATTGAATTGTCGAGATATTTTTGGAGTCCTGATAACAACACAGGGATGTCCTAGTTACGTTGATTTTCACAAGTTTTTGGCTGAATACAAGTTGATGGGGTTCCAAAATTATTCTTCTCTTTCCAATAATATACCACCCCTCAATAACTTTGTCATGAACTACATGAAAAAGTTGTATAGTATATATGTAAGTATGTAAGTGTATATATATACCAATCATCATTCATCAATAGAACGGGAAAGTTGTGGAATTCATCGCCTAGTGAAGTCTTTCCTGATGCTCACAATCTCCAAACTTTCAAGAAAAATTCCAACACCTTCCATCTCTCCCGAAAATTCCACCATGGCTAACACGATGTTCCTCGAACATTATATAGGTTTCCCTTTCGTGTTGTCCAAAGAAAAAAAAAAGAACCAATAATGAAGGAGTTACTTCGTTGATGACGTATAATTCAAAATACAACTTTTTCGATTTTTTTTTTTTCGAATCTTGCTTTGTTTCAGAGTAGAAGATAAAAAATATTCCTCTTTCATTTGACCCACCCTGTACATGAAAACTGTAGATACTGTGTTCGCTTTGGTTATTCAGAATCAACCCTCATCAATGATATATACTGGGTGGCCCAATGAAAACGAAACGAGGCCGATTTGGCATAGTTATCGTTCTCTGAAAAAAAAAAAACAAACGCTGGAACCAGTCGATTTTGATTTCGAGGGTGGAATATTTTGAGCATGTTTTCAACTTTTTCACTTCAAACCCCTCGGAGGGGTGAGCTCCAATCCTTGAATCTCAACTGGAATAAGGGGTCAAATGATACATCATTTTGAAGGTAATCGAAATCTCTTACCAACGCTTTCTTGTTTTGGGAAATCAATGCAGTAGTTCTCGAGAAAACACGTTTATGAAAATAATCGGCTAGTGATGGAAAGTAACACTTTTTTCCCTATCATCACTATTTCTCATTTTGTAGTTAGAACGATGTTCATCTAAGAAGTGCCTTTTGTGTTTTTTTTCAAATCCTGTCCTATCCAACATTACATGAAGGATCATTTATTTTAATGTGAATTCCTTGATCTCTCAGAGAAATGCATACCTTGTTTCGTTTTCATTGGACCACCCTGTGTATCATCGTTTCATTTCATTCGCAGAAATAAATCACCCTGTGTATCGTCATTCATGACTGCGATACAGGATGTTTTTCTCAATTTGGGAAAATCTTTGAAGAAGTCGTAGAAAAAGTATAGTCATCTACTAGCGTATATAACGGCTATTATTCTCTTGGATGATTCCGATTATACGCTCATTTTTTTTTTATCTGTGGACAACACGAAAGGGAAACCTATGATGTTCGAGGAACATCGTGTTAGCCAGCGGTGGAATTTTGGGAAAGAAGGAAGGTGTTGGAATTTTTCTTTAATGTTTGGAGGTTGTAAGCATCAGGAAAGACTTCACTAGGCAAAGAATCCCACAACTTTGCCGTTCTATTGATGAATGATGCTTGGTATAGCGATGTTCGACAGGTCTCGAGCCTGACAGTGTAGGGGTGACCAGCTTGAGCTCGTCTGGTTTGTCTACTAGGAATCGCGCGTGGTGGCATAATAGATGATATTTTCGTTGAGCACCGACCGTGAAAGTACCTAAAAAAAAGGCAAAGATCGCCGACCTTTCTACGATGATCTAGAGAGGTCAATGATTTGGTGAGTGTTGTGTCATCGACTAGGCGAATAGCTCTCTTCTGAATTGAATCTGAGAGCTTAAGCGTATGTTTGGGGGCTGAGCTCCAAACATGTGAACAGTACTCCAGGCAGGGCGAATTTGTGCTTTGTAGATCATAAGCAGTTGCTGGGATGTGAAGTATCTCTTCGCACGGAATAGAAAAGTTTTAGTGAAGCAGTCCTCGCAATGGACCTCACATGATCGTCCCATGAGAGAGCACTGTTGTGGTGACACCCAGCATGGATATTGACGACCTCATAGGAACAGTGGTACCCGACATCATCAAATTGGGCATTGTGTGATCAGCCTTCTTGGTGAACATACAAGCTTGAGTTTCAGTTGCATTGAACTGTACTAGATTCTCAGATCCCCATTTCAGAATTCTTGTCAGATCCTCATTTAAAGTATCGACCTGTCTTCGCCTTGCACCTCTGGCCTCGTTGGATGATATAGGGGCTCTAGAGGAAAAGGCGGAATGAAGTGTACTATCATCCGCAAAGCTATGAACTGGACTGGAGGTCATTGGAGGTTATACTATTTTTCTTGACGAATTCAGTCGAAATCATGAAATAAAATACACCAATCGAGTCAAAATGAAGCAGAATTTATCGAGAAAGATATGTTATATCACTAATCCACATGTGCCATAATTATGTATAGGCAACTGGCTAACTGGCATTGTTAATGAATTGTTATTTATGTTTCAGATATATTGTTGGAAAATTGCTCATTGTCCGTAACTTACTCAACGTTGAAAAGCTTCAAGATATACCAATTTATTTTGTTTCATTACTCGTTTGTGGTTTATTTGAATTATAATGAACTACCAACACTGGTGGATATCATTTTTTTATTATTCAATTCATTCGATACTTTGACGTGTTTCGATAAAGTCGTAGATCTGTTCTTGGTTCTTAGACTGAAACCAGTTCAAATAATTAGTGGGAAACATGATGAAATTATGTGAGTACATAAAACAATTCGTTTTCGATCAATTTACAGGGTGTACGATCCCCCGTTTTGGATTTATCCACGATGTTTTTCAAAAGCCTTCTGAAAACAAATGTCAATTTTTCGGATGAAAAGCTCATTATCAATTAGGAGTGATCTGTTTAATAAACAAAATTAAATAACAAACGCTAATTCACAAAATCCACACTAACTGAGAGAATAACACTACAGATTCATCAATTTGAGGTGTTGAATGCGCACGTTGTATATATGATTTTGAAATATTTTGATATATTTTATTACAGTTACTACCGCATGTGAAATTCGCAAGTATGACTTCGAGGGAAAATAATGAAGACATATTGAGATATCGGGAAAATCAGTAATTTTTCAAAAAAAGACATCACTGCCTGCGAGTTCGAAATACATAATTCGGCTAATGAGAGTAACAGACTGAATCCATGAATTCATAACGAAAACCACACTGGATGGTAATCAGAAAAGTTTTCGAAGACCGTTGAACTTTCTATTGTATATTCTATATTTTATCATATTTCTATCATATATATTCTTTCTATTTATATTTCTTGAAGAGTATCGTTCATAAATCAATCGGAAACTCATCTATCAAAAAATGTCATGAAATACAGAGTGAAATACTGGAGATTCGTAGACCAAAGACTTTACATATCCTCGTAGGAGAAAATCTAGCCACATTAAATCGGGTGACCTAGGAGGCCAACAAACTGCTCCACCTGTGTAAAGTCTTTGGTCTACGAAACTCCAGTAGAAACTGATCAAGACCTGATTGGACGAATTACAGCAGCATTTGAAATCATTCAAAACGAGGATCAAATTTTCAGTCAAGTCCGCCGAAATCATGTGTGACGTTTAAATCAGTGTATTCAGAATGGAGGAAAACATTTCGAACAATTGTTGTGATGATATCATGTACAAAAGGAAAAAATCAAATGCATTGAATTCTATTTAGGCAATTCATCGTCTTTCTAAATTTTAACGCGTCTTAGGGCCGTAGTGACACTTTTCCGGACATGGGACTCACTACTCGAATATTTTCTACGGTTGCACTGAATAATCCGTAGAAGTTTGATCCCATAGTTCTGTAACACCCTGTATAATGAACTCGTACTAGTGAAATCTGAAATTTCACTAATTGAACAAATATAAAAAAGTCAGATAATGCTGAGAATTATGAATATTTTCTCTTTCATTCCAAATGAATGCAGTTTTTCAAGTAATCTTCACTTTTTCAAGAATTAAAACGCATTTCATAATTCTATTTCTACAAGAAATTTCAATCATTCATAAAAAGCTTGCAGACAGAAAACCATTTGAACTCATCTCAGTAAATCGTTATACATCAATATATATGTTTTATATGATATAACATCAGAATGAAAAGTCATAGGTAGTGAAGGCAATTAAATATATTTTTTTTAAATTTTGAGACCCCAATTGTGGTGCTTGGAAATTATGGTTATCACTTGTAATACAACTAGAGATCATATTGAATACGGAAATATCATAGAGAACACGGATATTAATGCAATTAAAGTAATCGTAAGCATGAGAAAATTTCCGAATATGATTCGACCTAGAGTGTGAGAAAACATCACGTCAAAACTTTTGTATCAAGCCTATAATTTGATCATCTATATCCTCCAACTTAACACTCGTTGTTCTAAGACTACTGAAATTTACTATACTTAGTTAGATAATGAGAGTGGTATCTGTAGATTAATTATTATTGGCTATTTGATATACGAGTTGGTTACAAAGATTTTTCCGTCGACCGAATTTGCAATGAAAAAGAGGTGAATCACTTTGGTATTCATCGGGGTTGTCAGCCGTTGTGACTTTGACATTTGTCAAAACAATAAATTTCAAACTTTTTCTGTTGAGAACTACATAAACGAGAATCACCCAAACATCCTATAAGATTCATTTTGCAGCTTTTTGTGGGATTTTCTCTCTTCGTTTCTAGGAAATAAAGTAGAAGTTATTGAAAATTATTTCAATATATTTGTAGTAAGGACAGATTTTGTGATCTGCGCCAAAATATCACTGCGCTTGGAATTAAACCTTTAGATACCTAAAAGAGAAATTCTCTATTAGTCAGTGACACCTTGTTTTTGAAAAGTTTGGAAATACAAATATATTTAATGAAAATAAAACCTCTACTTATCTTGGTGGACGTTTCGGGAACGAATCTGCTCCCGTTCTCAACACAATTTGAATATCTTTCTCATCGCAAAATTTTTTTGACACTGAGAAGTGACAATTTGGTAGACGGAGGAATTCTGGTTACAAGGTGTTTTCATAAATTGATATTGAATTTTCCATTTTCATATTCAATTTTCAGATGTGGATGCCAAGTTCTATCTATATCAACTGAACAAGAAGCAATATTATTGTCTCCGTTCAGGAGAATGCAAGCAGACTCTTTGAATTTCCGTTTTTGGTTGTTGTCTTCTTTTCCTATGATGAAAATACAGTGAGATCGATTTTGTCTCATACAAAACCAAAAAATGAAGAACAATCATCAAAAAATTGTATTTACAGTATACCATATGATATTGGAAAATATTACCAAATCTACCAAATTGTCACTTTTCAGTGTCAAAACCGACAACATATTGAAAAAATTTTGCGAAGAGAAAAATATTTTAATTGTGTTGAGAACGGGAGCAGATTCGTTCCCGAAACGTCCACCAAGATAAGTAGAGGTTTTATTCTTATTTAATATATTTGTATTTCCAATTTTTTCAAAAACAAGATGTCACTGACCAATAGAGAATTTCTCTTTTAGGTATCTAAAGGTTTGATTTCAAGCGCAGTGACATTTTGGGGCAGATCACAAAATCTGTCCAAATATATTGAACTTCTACTCTATTTTTTAGAAACGAGGAGAGAAAATCCCACAAAAAGCTGGAAAATGAATGTACCACCTTCTCGAAAAACTTACAGACAGTATTGTCCTATTAGATGCTTGGACATGTGGAATCTTGATTGATATCCATGTTTTTTCATTCAAATACAGATTTCACATGATATCGTGAACGTTAAATAGATTCGTTACAGAAGTCACAGAAGGTAACATATCGATTTTTTCTTCTGTATCGAATGTTTCATAAACTATTATCTCTGTTTCGGCAGTATTATACGGTGATTCAATAATTATTCATGGAAATTTTGGCGAAATAGTTATACTGGCAGTGATGATTCGTTTCTGAAAGTTGACAGAAATTTGACACAATATAGCGGAAAGTTTAGTGGATTTGAGAGATGCCTGAAATTTATGTGCAATAAACGTTCCTATCAGTGAATTTATATGTCAGATGAATTTCAAGGGACAGCGCCTGAACTCTCTACATAATATTCCTGGAATTTCGAGGACTGTAAGAGATACTTCCACCATTTCCTTCGAAAGCTGCAGTAGTTGTACTCAATATTAGCAGACTCTACAGATGCTATAATTATTTCTAGCTATCTCATAGTTTGGGAATTTTCAATGAATTATTTTCGCTTCGTTGTTAGTCTCGACTGAGGTCTCAACTATAGAAACCAAAAACTTTATGTACCTGTCTATGTTACGAGTTATTTTCTCATTCTTTCAATATACACCGTCATTGTCGTTTCCAAAAGTCGAAAAAAAAAATACTAGTTCTATGGCAATGACAATGATCATCACATTTTTCCTCCACGTTGCATTATAAACTTAGTTGTGATATTTCCACAGCGCTCAAGGATTTCATTTTATCGAAATATGAAACTATACTCATCAAGGACCTCATCGACCTGGAGAAAGAAAAAGACAAAATGAATGGCGTGGACATTCAACTTACAAGTTACAGATGGTTGATTTTGTTCCTGTATTGCTCACTCACTGTGATCAGTGTTATGCAGTTTCTACAATTCACCATAATTGCACATGTGATAACAAAGTAAGTGATGAAAAAAACATTCATCGATACACACCATTGTTGTGTGAAATCAACACCGCAAAAACAGTATGGAAATTGACTCGACAGGTTCACTCCTGTTGTACTCACAGGGGTAGTGAATCCCGTATGTGGCAGTAGATGACACCAAAATCCCACAGGAATTTGTGGTTTTCTTCGGGAACCTTTGATCTTCCGCCATTTGTCAGATTTGCATTATGCACTCTTTCTTTCTCTGATACCATACCGATACTATTTTTTCTTCGCATTCTCAATTATTATTATTTTTCAGGTATTATGATGTTAGTAGTTCTCTCGTGCATACGACAGGAACCATATTTTTCATGATATATATTCTAGTATTTCTGCCAGTAAACTACCTCATCGAAAAATATGTGAGTATTGAATGTAAACAACAAGATTTCATTTTGTGATAGTTTCACTTGAACGTGCTTGTTTATTCTCTCAATTCTGATTCTCTCTGATTTATTGTTGGCAAAAATTTGCAGGGTAGGCTAAACTGAGGGTTTCCATCAGAAGGAATAACCAATCAAAATAGCGAATATTCATTACAAGCACGCTTTCGAATAAATGCGTCATCTCATTTGTAATTTCTCATAATGATGATTCCAAGACCAATCCTAAACTTTGATGACAACGCGATGGATCTGACAAGTTCATAGAAAGAATCTTAGCACAACAGTCCAAGCCTCAATATCAGATAATAGTATCGAAACAGAAACTAAAGTAAATTTCACTATTTTACGTTCACAAAAAATTGTTCGATGTGTATCGACGCGAAAAAATAACACCATGATTATCATTAGTAATATTCATAGACGAGATATCCATGTAATAAACTAGCTACATCAATGACGAGATACTTTTATGACAATCAAAAAGTCATCGTTGCTTGTTAACAGAAATTTAATAAAATAACTTTGAGAAATTTGACTAAAATAATGAGGCGGGAAATTTTTTGACGGTTCAAGCGTGTTGTGATAGTGATTGATGACAGAAAATGACAAAATTTTAATGGCTGTCAGAACTGTCGAAGAATTTTCATAATGATTCTAATGGATGTGTGAGTTTGTGTATTTCCTGGGCAATACGAAAATATGCTAATGCATTCTCATTTGATTCAAAACGTTAAATCTATTAGCATCAATAGAATTTAATTAGTCATGGCATTCGATCGTGCAAACTATTGCAGCTAATTATGTTTTCTTATGAAACATTCCGTATATACAGGGTGATTAACATGCGTTCATTGCATCAAACTGAATGTGAATAATATCCAATTATGAAAATTGGAAAAATTATACCTTCTACTATCATTGTCCTTGTTAACATATCGCGAGAAGCGTATCTTTTTATATTTTGCGACGAAAACATATCGAGATTCTCCTTGAAAATTGAATCTTTGAACTCATCGTAATTCTGACGAGGTTTTCGGAATCAGTTTGGAAATATGAAAATTCGTGATGCTATGTCAAAATTACAAACTTTAAGACTATAATTTTTGTTCTTGATGATATCTCATAGCCACCTCGTGTGTTTTATACTCATTCTTCATATTGAAACATTCTCCTTGCATTCCAGCCTTCATTTATCATTGAGACTTTTATCTTTGATTCATAACTTTTTCTTGAATTCCAAGTTTCTCTTTGGAATGATAAGTATTCGAATAAAAAAGTTTTAGTTGTAAGTAGATATTCTGCCATGAATGATTATTATAATGAATCTGTAACAATATCACGTTTTGAATTCCAACTGGAAATCATATAAATAGTAGTTAGATTGAGGCTAAAGATTCTGATACTGGAAGAATCTTCTCTAGAGCACACCCTGTATAACAAATAATCGTGGGAGTTTCCCACGAATCATATGGATTTTTTACCTGAATTACGTCGTTTGGGTAACGAATGCCTTGGAATCTATTATTATTATTGACATCAGAACATAATATTTAACATCGATTTCCAATAAAATTACAATTTTTATTATTATTTATCAACAGAAAAATACTATTCTCCCGGGTTGTCCAACAAAATAAGTACGCAAGTATTTCCAATTGCAATGTATATAATTATCGTTCTCAAAGACTATTGAATGGTGCATTTTTCCACGGATCAAGGTCAATATTCAGAAAACGTAGAATTTTCAGAATTCACGGTCTGTAACCAACGACGATGCTGCAAATTTCAAAAGTGACGTCACAATTTACTACAACAATATTATGGCGAATGATGAGTTTATAATATAAAAATATTGATCCAGAAGTAGGGATGTTAGTCTACAGGGTTGGAATAAAGTATGGATAAACGAAAACAACGATATTTATGAAAATTTGTTTCTCATAATTCTGAAATAATGAAATGTACACCTACTGTACAACTAACAGTGAGGTATTCCTTGTTTTCACATTCTTTTCAAACTAAACTCACTATGTATGGATTAAAAATAACAAGCTTTTCCAAAATCTGTGAACATGTATAGGGTTTTATTCAAAGGATATAATTGTAGAAGTTATATCTATAAGTATTATGAACTTATTTATTTATTGCATTTTTTATTTATCAATTGGTTTAACTGTGTGTTATAGATTTCGTTCAACTTATTATAGTTCAACAGGAAGTCTCATTTAAATTGAAGAAGTTGATAGCATTTTCGGTCAAACCGGAAGTATATTATTAACAAAAAAAATGTACATCAGACGCATTTGGTTCCATCGCACTCACTTGCAAATTTTCATAAATAACGTTCTTTTCGTTTGTATTAACCGAGTGAAATGAGTGTTTTTTTAATGGCACAGACGAGTTCGAATTTTTCTCCCTCCGAAAATTCTCTCGAATGTGCCATGAAAACACGAATTTTATACACGAAATACAAACAATTTTTTTGTGCAACTGTGAATATATAAAAGTTAGTTTGAATAACGGAATTGAGATTTCTAACAAAATATTGAATCATTTTCCAGCTTCTCGTGGGATTTTCTCTCCTCGTTTCTCTACTTATCTTGGTGGACGTTTCGGGAACGAATCTGCTCCCGTTCTCAACACAATTGAAATATTCTTCTCTTTCGGTTTTGACAGTGACAATCGAATTGTCACTTTCCAGAATCGTCCATCTTCTTCCAAACAAATTAAGATATCTGATAAAATTGTGGAATCAATCCTTCAAAAAAAAACGTACGTTTCTGATGAGCAGCAACATGGAACATCTTCGGGAATTTATGTTGAAAGTAATTGTTCAAACTTCACTGAGTATCAATTATCATTCCAATAAATAAAACTGTTATATGGTGAACAATCAATCAATAATTGACTCTGTTGAAGATAAATCCTTCAAAAAGTAATCTTCTCACGGTGAAAAAAAGTAAATATTCACGCAGCAAAAGAGTTGCAGAAATGTCAAGTTTTTTTGACAGTTGTAAAAAAAATATTCCCCTGAAACAGTTTGCGATTATTTTTACGTCCAATGGATATCCAAAATATAAAAAATGGATATCCTCTGGACATCCGTCGGATGTACAACTTTGAAAAAAATCGAGTATCAAGTTCTTTTATTTTTGTGCTTAATTTCCATTGAATTTGATGGGGAAAATAGAGTGAAAAAACCTCTGCTTCCTAGTATGAACACGCTACAAAAAATTATTTCACTGAAACAGTGTGTAATTATTTTCAGAGTTTGAGAGTGACTGCTGTTGTGAGTGCGATTCTCACATTCGCTGGTTGCGTAACGAAACTCTATTGTTGTGACCCAACGAGGTTTCATCTAGTTCTCCTTGGTCAAGGAATATGCGCAGTTGGGCAAGTTTATGTCCTCAGTATCCCATCCAAGCTGTCGTCCACGTGGTTTGGTCCTAACGAAGTTTCCACAGCATGCTCCATAGCAGTCATGAGTATACAAGTCGGTACGAATAATAATAATACTGATAATATTTTTCCACTACTAGAAACCTGCCATTTTCTACTCCTTTTCAAGGCGTGAAGAGAATTTTCTTCACCAGGGTAGTTTTTTACATCTTATTAACTAGTAGCCTTGAGATATAATCAAAGATACAATTGAAATTGAAATATAATAGCACTATTGTTTAGAAAAAAAAAAGAGGAATCATAGATTACATGCAATTCGAAATAATGGTGATTCAAATATGTGCAGGAGATTATTGGTTTGTAAGAAAGTTAATGAAATGCATAGTCCTTTCTACTATTGAGTCGTCATTAGTCATGTGAAGAACAAAAAGCCGACATATATTAAATCACTAATCAGAATCAACAATTTATCAATTTTTTTTTATCTGTGGACAACACGAAAGGGAAACCTATAATGTTCGAGGAACATCGTGTTAGCCAGCGGTGGAATTTTGGGAGAGTAGGAAGGCGTTGGAATTTTTTGAAAGTTTGGAGGTTGTGAGCATCAGGAAAGACTTCACTAGCCAAAGAATTCCATAACTTTGCCTTTCTATTGATGAATGATGCTTGGTATAGCGATGTTCGACAGGTCTCGAGCCTGACAGTGTAGGGGTGACCAGCCTGTGCTCGCCTGGTTTGTCTACTAAGAATCGCGCGTGGTGGCATAATATATGATATTTCCGTTGAGCACCGACCGTGAAAGTACCTATAAAAAAGGCATAGATCGCCGACCTTTCTACGATGATCTAGAGAGGTCAATGATTTGGTGAGTGTTGTATCATCGACTAGGCGAATAGCTCTCTTCTGAATTGAATCTAAGAGCTTTAGCGTATGTTTGGGGGCTGAGCTCCAAACATGTGAACAGTACTCCAGGACAGGTCGAATTTGCGCTTTGTAGATCATAAGCAGTTGCTGGGATGTGAAGTATCTCTTCGCACGGAAAAGAAAACCAAGTTTTTGTGAAGCAGTCCTCGCAATGGACCTCACATGATCGTCCCATGAGAGAGCACTGTTGGTGGTGACACCCAGCATGGATATTGACGACCTCATAGGAACATTGTGGTACCCGACATCATCAAATTGGGCATTGTGTGATCAGCCTCCTTGGTGAACATACAAGCTTGAGTTTTAGTTGCATTGAACTGTACTAGATTCTCAGATCCCCATTTCAGAATTCTTGTCAGATCCTCATTCAAAGCATCAACCTGTCTTCGCCTTGCATCTCTGGCCTCGTTGGATGGTATAGGGGCTCTAGAGGAAATGGCGGAATGAAGTGTACTATCATCCGCAAAGCTATGAACTGGGCTGGAGGTCACATTCAATTGCTGAATAATTACACACATTTTTCACATAACCAATATCATTTATTGAAATCAAAACAAATAGATTCTTCAGCGTTTTTAAGACATCCCACTGTTGTACTATCGTGTATTGTTTGTCAATGTTTACGATTAATCGAACCAATCAAGTCGTCTGTCGAAGTATCTATTGCCATGTAAATCAATTGCTACATCGGTGAATATATTTTTGATGAGAGAAGAATTTTTTTAAGGTGCTGCAATTGGAGCAATAATGCCAACATTCTTTGTGGCGAATGACAAGGTCGAAGATATTGGCAATTCTTTACATAAAATGTTGATACTGAATGCAATCGTGGCAGGAATTGTTCTCTTCGCAGTATTAATATGTAAGTATGATTTTGACAGACTTTTGATTCGTCAAAATTAATACTTTATGAAATCACACGTTCCCAAACAGCGTTTTCTTAAGATAAATAATTTTCTCTACGACTACAGCTATGAAATACTGTTTATTTACGTATAGGTTATATAATAACCACTCAAGGACTCTAAGCTTAATATAGTATAGAGAATATTTAATATCATGTTCATTGATGTCATAGGATAGATAAAGTCATCAAGACTAGATTTGAAATGTTTCTCTATATTCGTTCTTTTTTAAAATCAACGACTGTTTTCATACCATACAGAGTGTTTCAGAATTGAGTGTAGATGATACGTCATGACTGAGGTTTTGAATTTGTTTTAGCAACCTTTTTATAGAAAGAACCTATAGACTGCTTCTACTTTGTTATAATGGCCATCATTATACGCTCGTTTTCCAAACACTTAGTATGCAATATCATGCTGTTTGCAAGCGACTTCTAAATCTGAAAGGTTGATGCCTAGGTTTCAACGTTAGAGAAGATTGATTCGATGTTCATTTGTTATAGTCTTCAGATCGAAACCAGATCATCCCACGAGCAAGGCACAATTGAAACTTCTTGATGAGGAATCACCGTCCATGTCAACAGTGGGAAAAAAATTGTGTAAGAACAAGGATTTTCTTTTGCTTCTGTTCTCGTTCGGATTGAGTTATGGAATATACAACAGCTTGGGTGTGGTTTTCAACACTATTTATATCGAATATTTTCCGGTAAGTACTCGGTAAATTCCCTCAAGAAATTAGTGGTTGAATTCAAACAAAATGTTTGCAGAAAATCAAAATGATCCCATTTGAGATTCTGAAGTTCGGGATGGTAACACAATGATGACGTAGATCATGCAATATTCCACCTAAAAAATGATATATGATCTTTTTTGAATCTATTAGTACAGCCATAGACAATAAACAGGAAAGAACATTTCGAACAGAGTTTCGAAATCCTTCCTTGACACGAATGGCTGAACCAACTAGGATTATTTATCAATTTTCAATACTCATTCAAACAACAAGTTAAACTTAGTCTCTTTTGTTTCAACACACTTATGGCTCAATAAACTTCGCTGAACGATAGATTTGATCGAATAATCTCCACTATTAACTGGATTCGAATGAAATTATGGCATGACACATCAAAATGTTTTTGACAACGTCAACAGTCATTTGATTGTCCATCTCTGCGTCTCTTTCCAATCCCTCTCTCTCTCTCTAAGTTCGATCTAGTAGTATATTATATCATATCATTGGAAGACGAAGGTGAAGGATGAACGAGTTTCAACTGTACATGTAACATGTATTCAAAGCAATTTCTTTTTCAGAATGGACAATCCGATCTGGGAATCATCACAGTTATATCCATCATTTCCGGTGGTTGCATAGGCAGTATACTATTCGGATACCTTTTAGACAGATCCCACCAATTTAAGTGAGAATTCAAATACCTAGTTCAAGTTATTTTTTTTGTGATATTTGACATTTCCTTCTGATGCCATGAATCAATCTTGCACTCTCAAACTTGATTACGCACCAATGGAGGACAACAGATGTAAGATTAAAATGGCTCAATACAAGTATACTAGTATATAAAGTAGGCGAATAAAAGCGGTCCTGATATGGATCCTTGCGGAACACCTTTGCATCAGACTGATTCTCTTCCAATCTCACGATTTGTTTGCGATCACTTGCGATAGCGTTTCAAGAGCCAATCTAGTGAAAAAAAAAATAGTGAAGTATTGATAATACGAGTTAATGATTGATTCAATCGAATGGTCTGTGATCAAGTAAAATAAGGGCCGATAGTACATTTTTATACAACAGTACAACTATGTTGCCGTCTAAATCCAGACTGATAGTTGTTTTCATGTAGATACGATCTAATTTAGTTTTCCATGTTTGACAAAGTTAGGAAAATACTTATAGGTCTGAGCTCACTCGACTTTGGGAATGGGAGAGAATTCATTTGCTCACACACTGATTTTCGTGTAGTCAGTCGACATACTATGTCTATCGAACCATCCAACGGGTCACTGCTAGGGTATTCTTTGCTGACTGACGTATTGCGTGCACTCGTTACATTTCACATTCCACACTACTTTTGTGATATACTATCTCATGATTTTTCTTTACAGGCGATTGAGTTTGGCAGTGTTCACAATGACTTGCTTGTGCTTCATATTGAAAGTCTACACACTCTATATGAGATACAGAATCGCTACATTTTTCACAATGCCTTTATGCGAGTGAGTAGAACTTTACAATAATTATGTAGGCATCGATGAATTGATACGCGAATTGAAGACGAATGATTTCAACACAATAGCAAAATATAAATAGCAGAAATAGCAAAGTATGTGGCACATCAGTTGACTAGTATTATGACAGAATGGAACTGGTGAAAGACATTCAAGGAAATCGTCTGATTCAGTAGGCACAAACAGACATAACAGTTTCATCAGGAGGAATAAATACCAAGATATGGCCCATATGTCACACTGACAGTTCATACAGGGTCGCTGATATGTATGGAAACGGTCGATTATTTCCTGAAGTAAGATAGCGAAAAATGTTAGGATACAAAAGTTGTAGGGTTTTTCAAAATCCATTAAGCTAATGAAAAATTAAGTATACAGGATGAGTCAAAAAGTCAGGACGAAACAAAGTTGCTTTTTCTCTAATGGGACACCCTGTATATTATTCCACATTTCAATTCTGCTCGAAATTATGAACAAAATTGATGAAGCGCATCATTTCCTAAATTCAACCGATTTCGAGATATCGAATTTTAAAAATAACATATAATAAATTATCCAAAAATGTTAGTCCATTAAGTTCATAATCCATCAAGTTACCTTTGAAAGTTTCCAGCTCCATAACAACGCCGCGTCGTTCTTTTGTCTAACAGTGATGATCTTGACAACACATGTCAAAAATACATTTAGTGTAAATAACTTTCGCGCAAAAATGGCACGTTCAACTAATACTGAGCGCATTGAAATTTTAATGATCATAGGATTCGGTGATAGAAGACGAAGTTGTCACCAAGTAGTGAATATTTTTAATGAATTGCATCCAAATCGGGAACCAATTTCTAAATCAACCGTTTCAAAAACATTGCAGCGTTTTCATGAAACTGGAGATGTCAAAGATCGACCAAAAAGTGGATTGGACGCAGGGGAGCAATTGAATGGCCAGCTAGGTCTCCCGATATGACTCCACTTGACTTTTTTCTATGAGGTCACATAAAAAATGTAGTCTACAAAAATAGGCCGCCAAATATCGAAGAGTTGCAAGAAAGAATAAGGCATGAAATTTCTACCATTCCTCCTCACATGATTTTAGATTCACTACAAAATTTTGTTCAGCGAGTTCATTACTGTCAGGAGGTAAATGGTAAACACTTTGAGCACCTTATTAAATAGAATTTCAAAGAAAAATTTGTTGTTTATTGAAACTTGTTTTCTCTCTTTTCTCCTGTCTTGACTATTGTTTTCATGAAATTTTAAATATCCTGGACATTTATTAAAAAAAACATTTTATTGTTTCAATTGCATTTTAATCAACCCTGAACAATTATGCTTTTTTTCTTTTCTGTAGAAAAATTACATACATACTCCACCTTTTGTAACTTCCATAATAAATATGCATCATTTCGTGCTTTTTCTTTAATAAATTTGAGAGTAGTAAAAAGTTATTTTCAAAATTCGATATCTCGAAATCGGTTGAATTTAGGAAATGATGCGCTTCATCAATTTTGTTCAGAATTTCGAGCAGAATTGAAATGTGGAATAATATACAGGGTGTCCCATTAGAGAAAAAGCAACTTTGTTTCGTCCTGACTTTTTGACTCATCCTGTATACTTGATTTTTCATTAGCTTAATGGATTTTGAAAAACCCTACAACTTTTGTATCCTAACATTTTTCGCTAACTATCTTACTTCAGGAAATCGACCGTTTCCATACATATCAGCGACCCTGTATATATTGAAAGATCCTTTCATTGTATCCGTGACACTGATTTTCGTGTATTTTGGAACATCAGTGGATTCTGACAATTCTGACATTAGTTTCGATTGATTACTCTAGCAGTTCATATCTGATTGAGGATGGCAACCGAATGGCACTCTCGTGTCTGATCGTTTTCTGTTAATTGGAAAATTGCAATAATTATTCGAGAAAACATAGGAAGTACTTTGAGAGAAACGGTTTATGCCATGATGGGTGATTACCATCGAATAATGAAATAATTTTTTTGCTACACATGCTAGGTTTGCAAAGGTTGGCTTGTTTGGGGTGGATCTCGATGTAGTTTTGTTCGAATTTCAAGTATTGAAATTCAACAACAAAAAAATGGCTTTTCAGCGAGCTGCACTCATCCTACCGACTGCGCCAGTTCATTTATGTATTGCATTTCTGTTTCATAGTTGTATTGGATGATAAACGACTACAATAGAATGCAATTCGAAAACGATTTGGGATGTTTGAGAGTTCAAGAAAACATTCAATGCAATGAATGATTTTTGTTTGTGTATTCCATACAAAGTATGTTTCCTTCTTGTCGCAAACCAATCAAAGGTTCAGTTGCATAACCAGACTCTGGTTATCATCTTAGATCAGTTTAGATCCCTCATCTGGGATCTTCAGCCACCAGAAGACGTTGTAGACGTCTGCCTGCTTGATTATGTCGAATTATAAAACCTTACTGATGCTTCCCAAGATTGAACCTATGATGATCTTGAAGGTTATCGTGGGAATAATGGACAACACGATCTGGAGTTGAACAGGAATGCAAAAAACAAACCGTTAGCTATTTATGACTGTCAGATTTGTCTTTATAGGATCGATGATCGTAATCAAGCGGTGCGGCCTTGGTAAGGTTGTTTGACAGGTCTACATGTTTTGGAACGAAATAATTGAATAATCGATATGCACTTTTCTTTTCCATTTGTTCTAGATTTTTCTTCGCTCCCGTTTTGACCATAGGCATCGAGTTCGTTTCCGAAGTTACTTACCCGGTTCCGGAGGCAACAAGCTGTTCAGTATTAAACGCCATTATTTACGTGTTCGCTATCGGGACCACTTTTGCCATCGAAGGACTCATTCAAGCCTTCGGATATTTGATAACATTGTCTGTGATATTAGGAGCTTTCGTGATCTGTACCTTCGCTCTGATGTTCGTGTCCTCCAATTTCAGACGGACGAAGGCTAATTTGTTGATGGAAGAAATAAATTCTTGAGATGCCATATCGAGTTATTTTGACTGATCTACGAAATGATGATAATGATTCCTGTACACGTCATAACTAGAAATAGATATTTATAGACAAAGATAGTAGAGGATAGTGGGCCCAAATGAATTTCCACCATCAGCTATACGCGGTAATCTTCATGATTCAACGCGATCTACAGGGTGAAGATAAAGTATTGAACCGAGTAAATATCTTTTGAACGAAAAGAACGAAATTGATGAGAATTCGCAAGTAAGTGCAATGGAACAAGATGCATCTGCTGTACATTTTTTGTTAATAATATACTTCCGGTTTAACCGGAAATGTCATCAACTTATTTAATTTAAATGGGACACCCTATATATCAACAGATTTTGAAAGAGCTCGTTATTTCGAATTCATACATACTGAGTTTAGTGTGATTTGAGTTTTTTACAATAGAGCAATAAACTATTTAGATGAACTAATTGTTTGTATGCATAGTAATGAATAAATGATTACTCTTTTGTTCTCCAAGTGTCGAATTCTAATTGACGAAAATAAATTATACAATCACCATAATCGATCATCATTAAAATTTCAATACGCTCTTTTTCAGTCAATTGAACCATTCGAAATTGTACAATCAGTAAATTGTACGTTTATTTATTACTATTCATATAAACAACATCAATTAGTTCATCTAAATAGTTTTTTGCTCTAATGCAAAAAACTCAAAGGAGGTTGATTGAACAGCTATATTCCTCGTTTTTGAATTTTTTTTACACTGAACTCAGTATGTATTAATCCAAAATAACAAACTCTTTCAAAATCTGTAAAAATATATAGGGTGTCCAATTTAAATTGAAGAAGTTGATGGCATTCCTGGTCAAACTGGTAGATTATTAACAAAAAAATGTAAGGCAGATGCATTTTGTTGTCGTTCTTTTCGTTTAAAAGATATTCACTTGGTTCCTTACTAAAAGAGACATTAGTATGAAATTTTGGTTGCAGTAATTTCAAAAATAAAAAAACTCATTCTTCGTATCCAATCGGAAACCTTCAATAGTATTCCAAAATGTTGGACAGGGTATTTTATATTTCCGGTTCACTTTTTGCGTTTCAAAGGCCAATATTTTTTTCATTCCCAATGGAACGACTATTGAATTTTCAACCAATCACATTTTCGCAACAAAGATAATACCGAAATTGTGAAAAACACTCATCCGACTCGTGCGTATTGTCACAAGTGTGCTTTAGATGGTTTCAAATTTTATATTCGACGAAGAATACACTCTCAACGCATTTAAACTGGTGACGTAATTATTTTGCTTAGGTATTTGGCAAGTCGAAGGTTGAAGAAATTTTCCCAGAACATATTCATACAAAATTCCATAATGATATCACCAGAAAATTATGTATTGTCGTAGCCAATAGAAATATATATTTTCACTTGTTGAATTTATTGCATAACTCCTTCAGATAAGAATGGAAAGAAGATGGTGTGTGTTTCTTTTTTATTTATTCAATCAAAGAGATCACCCAACAGATGCGCAAAGAGCTCATCCTATTAGAGGGCGATACGAGGTGAAACAGTGCATTTCTACGAATCATATTATGCTGGTTGTTAGAGATCGCAACATACAATTCTAGTACTTTTTTTTATCTGTGGACAACACGAAAGGGAAACCTATAACGTTCGAGGAACATCGTGTTAGCCAGCGGGGGAATTTTGGGAGAGTAGGAAGGTATTGGAATTTTTCTTGAAAGTTTGGAGGTTGTAAGCATGAGGAAAGACTTCACTAGGCAAAGAATTCCACAACTTTGCCGATCTATTGATGAACGATGCTTGGTATAGCGATGTTCGACAGGTCTCGAGCCTGACAGTGTAGGGATGACCAGCTTGAGCTCGTCTGGTTTGTCTACCAGGAATCGCGGCATAATAGATGATATTTCCGTTGAGCACCGACCGTGAAAGTACCTATAAAAAAGGCATAGATCGCCGACCTTTCTACGATGATCTAGAGAGGTCAATGATTTGGTGAGTGTTGTATCATCGACTAGGCGAATAGCTCTCTTCTGAATTGAATCTAAGAGCTGAAGCGTATGTTTGGGGGCTGAGCTCCAAACATGTGAACAGTACTCCAGTACAGGTCGAATTTGTGCTTTGTAGAAGGAAATAAAAGATTTGAATATAATATACAAATGTAACACAATCAAAAGCAAGCTACTCCTAGAATCCTTTACAATTCTTCAACATACTATATGTAAGAATAAATTCCTTATTCGACAACTGCACCATAGAGTGAAATCAATTTTTGTCTCAGTTCTCTTTTAAAATTCGTAAAGTTGTCTCCAAAGATATCAACATCAGAGTCACAAACAATATTATCAGTGTCAAAACCGAAAACATTGAAAAATTTTGCGAAAAGAAAAATATTTTAATTATGTTGAGAACGGGAGCAGATTTGTTCCCGAAACGTCCACCAAGATAAGTAGAGGTTTTATTCTTATTAAATATATTTGTATTTCCAAATTTTTTTCAAAAAAAGGTGTCACTGACCAATAGAGAATTTCTCTTTTAGGTATCTAAAGGTTGAATTTCAAGCGCAGTGACATTTTGGGGCAGATCCCAAAAAATAATTTTCTAACTTCTACTCTATTTTTTTGGAAACGAGGGGAGAAAATCCCATGAAAAGCTGAAAAATGAATGTACAACCTCCTCGAAGAACTTACAGACAGTATTTAATATTATAAGAGTTCATTCATCTAATTACAATGATAATTCGTTGAAGAAGTCGGGGGATATAATGTTGGTCAACTCCGTGAATTATAAGGATTACAATTTAGTAAAAAATGTTGCAAGCATGTGTCTGAATCCGTAAAATCAATAATAAGTTTGAACACAAAGGATGAATCATAAAATTCTCTTCTGATAAACAAAGGCTCTAATTTGTAAAAATCCAGATGAGCTTGATAATCAAAATAGTGTCTGTGACGAAAAAATCTATAATTCAGATTACTAACCAACTTCCTTTGAACATATTCTAATTGTTTAACATGTTTATATCATAAGAAGGATTCCATATAACAGTATTGTACTCAAGAATGTGTCTCACCAGGGTTTTGTACATTGTTGTGATTGTATTGTGATCCTGGAAGTCATTAGTATTACGGAGAATAAAACCTAGGGTTTTAGGGATTCACTCACCGTATGTTCAATATGAATTTCGAAGGTGAGCTTTTTGTCTAATATTATATCGAGGTCTTTCATTTCGTCAGTAACTGCAATCTGCTGATAAGTAGAGGTTTTATTATTATTAAATATATTTGTATTTCCAAATTTTTTCAAAAACAAGGTGTCACTGACCAATCGAGAATTTCTCTTTTAGGTATCTAAAGGTTTAATTTCAAGCGCAGTGACATTTTGGGACAGATCCTAAATCTGTCCTTACTACAAATATATTGCAATAATTTTTAATAACTTCTACTCTATTTTTTAGAAACGAGGAGAGAAAATCCCATCAAAAACTGAAAAATGAATGTACCACCTCCTCGAAGAACTTACAGACAGTATGCAATCTGCTGATTGTTGAAAGCAGAATATGATAGCATTTTTAAGGTTGATTGATAGTCGGTTTATGAGACAGTAATCGGAAAAACGGTCTAGGTTGTCCTGAAATCCAAGATAGTCTGATGGTTGTCTTTGTATGCTTTCAAATCATCTGCAAAAAATTTTATTTTAGAATTAACAAACATATCCTCAATGTCGCTAACAAAAATACTGAATGAAATTGGACCTAGGTGCGAGCCTTGAGGTAAACCCGACTCAATAAGCCTTTTTTTGGAACTAAAACCGTTTAATGTAACGTATTGAGATCTCTCAGAGAGATATGAAGTTAATCATTCCAACAAGTGTGTTGCTTTAAAGTTGGAATTTCCAAGTGATATTTTCTTGTATAAGTATATTACTATTTTCAAACAATTAAACATTATCGAACTATCAATATTTCATTATAACTAGGAGCTTATCAAAAATTGAGGCATAAAATAACATAATGGTTTCATAATTCATCAATAATATGTCTATCGTCATTTATGACTGAGATACAAGATTTTTCCTTATAAGTGTAGCGTATGACAGGTATTCCAAAACTTTCCTACGGTTCAGAATTTCCGTCCTCGAGAAAAATTGCAATCAATATACGTTCATTGGAGCCTATTATTATTATTCTTGAGTCCAGTCGAAATTTCGGAAAGAAAATAATTGACTTTAAATCAGCGAGATTTATCGAAAAAGATTTATTATATTATATCGCCTAATCAGATGTATCATAATTACGTATGCAACTGGCGAACTCGAATTGTTATTTATGCTTCAGATATACCTGAAAACCTCGCGTTTTCTCCGTAACGGCGAAAAGCCCCAAGTACTGCCAATTCATTTTGTTTCAATACTCGTATGTGGTTTATTTGAATTTTAATAAATCACCAACACCTATAAAGATCATTCTTCTATTATTCAATTCATTCGATACTTCGATATCTTTTGATGAAGTCGTGCTTCTGTGCTTGATTCTCAAACTGAAACCAGTTACAACATAAGTGCGAGAAACATCATGAAATTATGTAAGTACATATACAAATTTGTGTTCGATTAATTTACAGGGTGTACGATCTCCCGGTCCGAGTTCCGGGTCATGAACTTATCAAACAGCCCTCGTAATTATCCAGCCTACCGAGCAGGGTGAAATTTCCGAAGAAATATACTGGGTGGTCCAATGAAAACGAAACACGTCCGATTTGACATTGTTATCGATTTGAGAAAAAAAAACGCTGGAACCGGTCGATTTTTCGAGGGGAAAATATTTCGCGCATGTTTTCAACTTTTTCACTTCAAACCCCTCGGAGGGGTGAGCTCCAACCCTTGAACCTCAAATGGGATGAGGGGTCAAGTGATACATCATTTTGAAGGTAATCGAAATCTCTTATCAACGCTTCCTTGTTTTTGGAATTAAATGCAGTAGTTCTCGAGAAAACACGTTTATGAAAATAATCGGCTAGTGATGGAAAGTAACGCTTTTTTCCCTTTCATCACTGTTTCTCGTGCGTTATATGTTTTATTTTTTCAAATCCTTTCTTGTCCAACATTACATGAAGAATCATTCATTTTAATGTCAGTTCTTTGATCTCCCAGTGAAATGCATCCCTTATTTCGTTTTCATTGGGCCACCTCGTATGTGTTCAGATGGAAACGTTAAATGCTCGGTGACGTGAAATTTTCATTTATATTTCCAGTTATACCTCGAAGCCCAATATCTCATCATGAATAAATTTGATATCTCTGTTAGTCAGAAGTTATATATGCATATTCAATTATGTGAATGAGACGAGAAATCAAAACAATCATTTGACCCGAGCTCAGTCATTTTCGAAAGTCGTTTGGTCCCCACGGAAAAGAAATAGTTCTATGGAAACGATAATGATCATCAACTCCTCAATTGATTCAGCAAACTTTTCCTCCTCGCTGCAGAATAAACTCGGTGCTAATTTTTTTTAGAGCGCTCAAGGATTCCAATTTGACGAAATATGAAACTAAACATGGACATGATGGGAGAAAAAAACAAAATGAATGGCGTAGACATTCAACTTACAAGTTACAGATGGTTGATTTTGTTCCTATATTGCTCACTCACTGTGATCAGTGTTATGCAGTTTCTACAATTCACCATAATTGCACATGTGATAACAAAGTAAGTGATGAAAAAAACATTTATCGATACACACCATTTTTGTGTAAAATCAACACCGCAAAAACAGTATGGAAATTGACTTGACAGGTTCACTCCTGTTGTACTCACAGGGGTAGTGAAACCCGTATGTAGCAGTAGATGGCACCAAAATCCCACAGGAATTTGTGGTTTTCTTCGGGAACCTTTGATCTTCCGCCATTTGTCAGATTCGCATTATGCACTCTTTCTTTCTCTGATACCATACCGATACTATTTTTTCTTCGCATTCTCAATTATTATTATTTTTCAGGTATTATGATGTTAGTAGTTCCCTCGTGCATACGACAGGAACAATATTCTTCATGATATATATTCTAGTATTTCTGCCAGTAAACTACCTCATCGAGAAATATGTGAGTATTTATTGACTGTAAACGAAATCTTGTTAATTTACTTATAAGAACATCAATTTTCTGCTATTTTGGACTCGTACATTGTTGGCATAAATTTGCTTGTTTCTGAGGGCAAATAAATTCAAATGAATCTAGGGAAACTTTCATTATATAATTCATAATGACTAATAATTCTTTGAAGTCATTCTTAACATATCGATGTGATATCATATTACTATTACTTTATTATTATTACTTTAATATCAAACATACCCACGTCGAATATAGCTGAAGATTGAAATTTGGATTGGTTTGTGAGACGGACTTTTTTTTCAATCGAATATTTTCAATCAATTTTCAGTTCGAATCACACCAATGTTTAATTTACAACAATGCTAGGAACACTTGAAATTATAAAGGCACTCAGAGCCTCACAAAATCGATGGGAACAACATTATCAACAGTCGTTGATAACAGCCCTCGGTATCAACCCTATATAGTTGACAGGTCAAAATCAGTCAGCACCTATCACACATAATGATATTGATACATACAGGGTTGGGATAAAGTATGAAACCAAGGAAATATCTTTTGAACGAAAAAAAAAATTGAAGGAAGTAGTCCATTCTCGAAGTGGAGTTAGTAGATTAGAGTAGGAAAACTCAAAGTCATCTCCACAATATTTAATGCTGTGGTTGGATTAATTGTAAATGGTCATCTCACCATTTTCACCATTTACAATTAATCCAACCACAGCATTAAATATTGTGGAGATGACTTTGAGTTTTCCTACTCTAATCTGAAAAAAAAAATATTCATGAAAATTTGCAGATGCATCTGATGTACATTTTTTTGTTAATAATATACTTCCGGTGTAACCGGATATAGATTTTGAAAGAGCTTGTTATTTTGAATTCATTCATACTGATTTCAGTGTGGAAAAATTTGTAAAAACGAGGAATATATAGCAATTTAATCAACCTCCTTTGAGTTTTTTGCATCAGAGCAAAAAACTATTTAGAAACTAATTAATGTTGTTTGTATGCATAGTAATAAAAAAACGTACAATTTACAAATTGTACAATTTGAGAATGGTTCAATTAGGTGGAGAAGAGCGTACTGAAATCAATGATGATCGATTATTATGATGATTGTAAAATTTATTTCCGTCAATTGGAATTTGACACTTGGAGAACAAAAGAGTACTCGTTTATTTACTACTATGCATTCAAACAACATCAATTAGTTGAGGTAAATTGGTTTTTGCTCTAATGCAAAAAACTCAAAGGAGGTTGATTAAAGTGCTATATTCCTCGTTTTTATAATTTTTTTCACACTAAACTCAGTATTTATGAATTCAAAATAACAAGCTGTTTCAAAATATGTAAAATATATAGGTTGCACAATTTAAATTGAAGAAGTTGATAGCATTTCCGGTCAAACCGGAAGTATATTAACAAAAAAATGTACATCAGATGCATCTTGTTCCATTGCACTTACCTGCGAATCTTCATATAAATATCGTTCTTTTTGTTTCAAAGATATTTACTTGGTTACATTCTTCATCCCAAAACTGTATTAATGACAGCCAGTAATATCAAATTCCGAGTCAAACCCCGTGTGACTAGTTTTATGATTCGAGAATACATTCGTTATCAGAATATACCAGTTTCATGAGACATCAAAGCAAAACTACATCGCATCTCTAAGTACCTGACCTAGTATATTGTTGACAATCAGAATAAGATGAATCGTACCCGTTCGAATCTATAATATCTTGTTTTCAAGTTAGTACAATATTAGTACAATACTGAGTGCATCAGTCCCAACTATCAAAACCCAAAACCTATAAAACCGCAGATAATATCAACACACCACACCACAACAATTATTCAAATCAATAACCCTTTTTGATACAATTTCCACTAACCTTGTTTTCCAATTATGTCCAACCGCCACCAAAAAAAAACTCGGCACACAATATCGAATTAATCAACGAACAATATGCCTCACATTTACTATTCACTCTCCGCTAGCAAATACATTTCTCGACTAGCATCTGGTCTTTTTATCGCTGTCGCGAGAATCTTTTGTTGTTGTTTCTTTTTTTGATCTACTTTTTGTTTTATTGCCGGCGGCAACAACCACCATGCGCTGTCACATGGTGGACAACTAAAACTGTTACAGGTGCAACATTAATTTTTGGTGTTACACGATAGTTGGCTGGGTACTGGCCAGTATATTTTTCTGTTTCGATATTTTCTACAAAAGATATCAGCTTGCTTATGAAATGAGAAGCATCACCAGACACCCCGAATACCGATTAGGAGATAAATATTCAACAAGTGAGATAGCCTGAGTGGTGAAGGCATTAGCCTGATGATCGCGTTCTCAATTTCCCGTGATACCAATTTTTTTCTGACGTCCATGAAGGATAATCTTGTGGACGTCCATGAAGGATGGCCTACGGGCATCCATTGGACGTCCATGGGATATCCTTGGGGTATTATTTGGACGTCCAATGGATATCCAAAATATAAAAAATGGATATCCTCTGGACATCCGTCGGATGTACAACTTTGAAAAAAATCGAGTATCAAGGTCTTTTATTTTTTTGCTTAATTTCCATTGACTCTGATGGAGAGAATAGAGTGAAAAAACCTCTGCTTCCTAGTATGAACACGCTACAAAAAATTATTTCACTGAACCAGTGTGTAATTAATTATTTTCAGAGTTTGAGAGTGACTGCTGTTGTGAGTGCGATTCTCACATTCGCTGGTTGCGTAACGAAACTCTATTGTTGTGACCCAACGAGGTTTCATCTAGTTCTCCTTGGTCAAGGAATATGCGCAGTCGGGCAAGTTTATGTCCTCAGTATCCCATCCAAGCTGTCGTCCACGTGGTTTGGTCCTAACGAAGTTTCCACAGCATGCTCCATAGCAGTCATGAGTATACAAGTCGGTACGAATAATAATAATATAGTAGCGTTTATTGCCGAAGTTTCCTTTTTGAAAAGAAAACTTTGCGGGATTTTATGGAACCACGATGCAAGTGAAACTTTTTTAGGATCGTACACATTCAACTGAAAATTACTCTGAAAATTCCACACATGTGATTTTTAACCAATCAGTACGTGTATTTCTGTCAGATCACCATAGCAACGGATTAATTTTTATCGGAATTTTTTTCCTGGTGGGTACCCAACAGCGAATTATACTGGAAATTTTTTTTACGTTTTTAATGACAGGTTTTGTCAACTTGATAAAGACGAAAATTGATGTTGTTGGAAACACATTTGGTCTGGAATTTTCTTACCGAATACCACGCGAGATCAAATTAAATAATTTGACCTCTAGTGGTATTACTAGTGAAAACACAAAGTCAAACGTCGATGTGTATGATTATTAGAACCAATCAAATCGCATGTCAAAGTATTTATTTGAGAGCGGTTTATTTGGAAGTTATGACCGATGCAATCATTATGTTAGGTTTATGTTCATGATTATTGTATTACGTTAAATAATTCACAGGTGCTGCAATTGGAGCAATAATGCCGCCATTTTATGTGGTGGAAGACAACGTCGAAGATATTAGCAGTTCTTTACATAAAATGTTGATACTGAATGCAATCGTGGCAGGAATTGTTCTCTTCGCAGTATTAACATGTAGGTATAATTTCAATAGACTTTTGATGCGTCATAATTGATATTTTATGAAACCACACGTTCCCAAGCAGCGTTTTCTTAAGATAAATAATTTTCTCTACGACTACAACTATGAAATACTGCATTTATTTACATATAGGTTATATATCAACCACTCAAGGTCTCTTAGTTTAATATAGTATAGAGAATATTTAATATCATGTTTATAGATGTCATAGGAACTAGTTAGACTTGATTTGAAATGTTTCTATACTCGTTCTTTTTTTTTAAATCAACGACTGTTTTCATACCATACAGAGTGTTTCAGAATTGAGTGTAGATGATACGTCTATCGTCAATTATGACTGTGGTCAAGAAATTGTTTTAGAATGATTTGTTATAGAAAGAACCTATAGACTGCTTCTACTTTGTTATAATGGCCATCATTATACGCTCGTTTTCCAAACACTTAGTATGCAATATCATGCTGTTTGCAAGCGGCTTCTAAATCTGAAAGGTTGATGCCTAGATTTCAACTTTAGAGAAGATTGATTCGATGTTTATTTCTTATAGTCTTCAGATCGAAACCAGATCATCCCACGAGCAAGGCCCAATTGAAACTTCTTGATGAGGAATCACCGTCCATGTCAACAGTGGGAAAAAAATTGTGTAAGAACAAGGATTTTCTTTTGCTTCTGTTCTCGTTCGGATTGAGTTATGGAATATACAACAGCTTGGGAGTGGTTTTCAACACTATTTATATCGAATATTTCCCGGTAAGTACTCAGTATTTCACTGAATCTATAAATGAGTAAGTTCCTCAGTAAATTTAGTGACTCAATTCGATGAATCTCTAATAGAGAGTGTTTGCAAGAAATCGAAAAGATCCAAATCAAGTTTAGCGAGGGCACAGTTCATTGTCTATTCGAAGAATTTCCTTTTTCAGAATGGACAATCAGATCTGGGAATAATCACAGTTATATCGATCATTTCCGGTGGTTGCATTGGCAGTATACTATTCGGATACCTTTTAGACAGAACCCACCAATTCAAGTGAGAATAACAACGATAATATCGTAAGAGGAAAATGATAATTTTTCATGATTTTTCTTTACAGACGATTGAGTTTGGCAGTGTTCACGATGGCTTGTTTCTGCTTCATAACGAACGTCTATACACTCTATATGAGATGCAGAATCGCTACATTTTTCACAATGCCTTTATGCGAGTATGTAGAACTTATACAATAGTAATTAGATAGGTATTAGTGATTTTTTCTACGACCATACTAGTGTAAAGTTGGTTAGAGAACGCGTGTCATATCTTGCCTGACAGATGATGAATATAACCTAACTTTTCACAGGTTAGATTGTTCTAGGGTTGATAATCATTTCAGAAAATTGATCTAAAAGATGCTATCCTAAGTCCACATCGTCATAATCTCTTGTGATTTACGTTGAACAAAATAAGGAATTAAAAGGCTTGGGACACTGACTTTTGCTCCTAACGTATCATTTCTTTCTACTTGTTGATTTGGTATGGAAGAACTGTAATGTTTTCGCTACTTCACTATTACTTACTGATTGTAAATTGATAATTGTTACTCGATAATTATTAATTATGGTGTTGCACAAGTCCACACTTACTGCTTATGTGAGAAAAAAATATGGGTCTTGAAAGTGCAAGATTGTCGAAACTTGCGAATTTGTTTTTCTGTCAGACTACCTATGCATCAAATATATTTTCATTATTTTAGGAATTTTGTATTTAAAGAACTCAGTTTATATTCTCTAATTTCTAAGATCGTCTCATATGTTTATTGCAACTCATCCATGATCGTACTCGTTGTTAATATAAATTTATTTCATATACTGCATCATAGAACATACCTTTACGTACCTGATTTCAATCCGGAAAATAGACTTTTACAGGATAGGCGCACGTAATATTTCATTACGTGCTACTATCCTGTAATGAAATTTTACCGGATTGTAAATATTGAAAACTCAGTTATGCGTCGAAAGCATGAATACATTCATTAAAAATTCAACAGCAAAACAATACACAGAAATTACTTATTGCTAATATTAATATTAACCGTTAAATTTTCGTTCTCATGAATATGGATACCAGGAGCTCCATTGGATGAATTATTTATTAGGGAGTTGCTACTTGCTGATATATTCCCATTTTTTGTTGTAGCACTTCAACAAAGATTAATATTTTATTTTTCACTGTTCATTTTTGTTTTTTAGCAGTATGAAATAAAATGTTATACGTCACACGTCCGGTAAACTTTTACAGTACTCGTTTCGAAATTCTCACTCACTCGAACATCTCACTCGTACTGTAAAAGTGTACTTACCGGACTAGTAACGTAAATATCTATTACAATATACAATAAATGAATGATATAACAAATAACAAATATTCTATTCACTTGAACAGTTTTTCTCAGTACAGCATCCTCAGGTGTCACCGTAGTAAAACATTTATTTTCCATTTGTTTTAGATTTTTCTTCGCCCCGATCTTCACCATAGGCATCGAGTTCGTTTCCGAAGTGACTTACCCGGTTCCGGAGGCAAACAGCTGTTCAGTATTAAACGCCATTATTTACGTGTTCGCCATCGGGACCACTTTTGCCATCGAGGGACTCATTCAAGCCTTCGGATATTTGATAACATTGTCTGTGATACTAGGAGCTTTCGTGATCTGTACCTTCGCTCTGATGTTCGTGTCCTCCAATTTCAGACGGACGAAGGCTAATTTGTTGATGGAAGAAATAAATTCTTGAGATACCATATTGAGATATTTCGACTGAAAAAGGTTCTCTCCGCATCTACATAATAGTAATGATTAATTTCTGTGCACGTCATAACAAGAAATGAATATTTATAAGCCAAGGTAATGAAATATGCCATTATTCAAATGAAGAGAGTTGTATAAAAATATTTAGTGTGATACCTACAAGAACGTATAGTTGGACAACATTCAACCAAGAAATTGATGGATTAATTTCTTCAACAAAAGTCATACGGGGCGTGCTTCCAACTCTAGGTATCCAATGGTTTAATTTCAAGCGAAGTGACACATTTTGGAGCAGATCACAAATCTGTCCTTGATACAAATATATTGAAAAAATTATTGTGGTTTCTATTTTATTTTTTAGAAACGAGAAAAGAAAATTCCACACAAAAGCTGGGAAAATGAATTTCAGCTTAATTGAGCATTCATTCAGATACTGACATTTCGACAAAAATCTGGACGAACGTCCATATCTAGTGATTTGTTAATTTTCTCAATTAATTCTGCATAAACACCAGTTATTTCTCAGTTTGAAATTCATTTAAATCCTGCATTGATTTTAGTTTAGTTGAAGTTGAATGAATTCACCTTCACTATTCAAAAGTATTGACTCAGAAGTCGAAAGTATATCCTCAATATAATTTGTAAATGAAACAATATATGCTATACAAATAATGGTGATATGAACAAAGATATATTCAACATACAGTGTGTGAAAGCCAAACGGAATACAGTTCATGAATATGAAAAATCCCGAAATGTGATCCCCACCTTCAACCCCCTTCGAAAGAAAGTTACAACCTCCAATTTTCTAAATGGGAAATATAGGCTTCTGATATATCGTTCGAAAAGTCTCTTCATTCTCTATTAAAAAATGTTATCGGTTTTCAAGTTTATTGCAACAATTGAGATAGAATGAAATCAAAGCATGTTGTTACCGAAAGTCGCTATAAACAATACAATCAAAAACTAAAATGCTATGAAAAACGTAATAGAGTGTGAAACACTAAAAAGGCCAAGAATGTCAACGAATTAGATGTTCGAAATGTTCACCGCGAACGTCTTGACAACATCATACACTCAAATGAAACTGTCTTTTAATATTATTTAACCTTTCAAAGGATATATCACAAGCCAATACTTCCCATTTGAAAAATTAGGGGTTGTACCTGTCCCTCGAAAGGGGTTGTCAGTTCATAATTCGAATTTGACATGTTTTCAAAATATATACAGTAACGGAAATAATGAAATTATCCCGTGTGGCTTTTACACACTGTATTTTCCTGTAAGAATAAAATATTTTGTCAAGTCAATAGTCCAATCCAACAAGACTATGGAACAGAAATAATAGATATCTGACAAGTGACGTTTGACAGTAAACATTCCATTATTACCCTGTGACCACAATTATGGATTTTATATTATAATAAATAATGAAACAGATAAGACCACTCTCCCCATGCGCGATATGTAAAGATAGCATCGATATGATCGGGAGCCATAGGCGGAGCATTAATACAAATATACATGGTATAATTTTCTTTTATTTTTTATTCAATTCAACACCATTCACACTCAATTTATTGGGATAAACCCACTGAAAAAATCTCTGCACTCTTGTATATACACCTGGCGAATCGTTACTCATCATGTATTTTTGATCCACATCATTTATATGTTTTCATCGAAATTTCTCCTCAAGTTCACGGACGAAATTCTTCAGATATTCAATCTCTTGTGTCCCCTGATTCGACATCCCACCGCTAGTTGTGTTTCGCAGTCAGCTCTCAACTGGTTCAGTTGTCTTTCGACGGGTGTCACCAAGGTTCCGATGAGTTCCTCTACGGTATCTTTATAAAAAACTTGGTCCAAACTGCCTAGCAGATAGTCCTTGAGGGCTCCCAGCTCTTTGATGACACTGGAACCGAATAAAAACAATACTGATCGCACCAAAATGATAAAATATAGTTCAGACGCCGACTCGTTCGGAAAGATTTAATATCGTCTGATCAAGCTAAAGATCGCCTACGATTATTTTTCCTTCCTGCTGAGAAGTTTTTTGTGAAATTTTCCTGAGCGACCGGTAAAGATACTTCAGTTGAACTATTTTCGTCGAAGAATTAATTCATTGGGTATTCTTAAATTTTTTCTCTAAGTTTACTGAAGGTTAACGAGATTCAAAATGAAACAAAGACGAGATTTTTCTTCACGAATGTGCAGCTTGTTCGAAAAATGACAAGAAAACCTAACCTAACCTAACAACTATATAGACCGATTGTCTGATCTCTGAAATCAATGAAAAATCAATCAAGCTCATCCGATATCTAGAGATCTCAAAAATCGTGATGATATGACTCTCGTATCCAGAAATCAACAAGAGACCTGCTAGCCTGTCAATGTCAATCATTGGATATCTTCAAAGCATTTGATTGAGTTTCGCACCAACGCCTGTTTTATCTGATGAAATGACTATCAATGATGGTGCTTCTTCCATATAGATCTGTCCTCGCACCAACTTTGTTTTTGCTCTACATCAACAATTTGTTGGATGTGACTTCCTGTCAAGTACATAACTTTGCGGATGATGATTCACTAAACAATAAATTCATGCCAATTTTCAAATTCGTATGTAACCTAGTTATCGTAATTATAATCCATTAAAGATTCTTTTATCATCCTCATTTCATTTTGAAACAAGAATTGATGTACTTCTATCATTTTATCTGGAGTGCAATGAGTGAACATCAACTTTCAGTCTCTGTTCAAATAAAAATTAAATTCTCAATAATCACACTCATACAGTGTGTAGATAATTACTTACTTTATTTTGTAAATCCCACTGAAAAATTTTGGTTGTTAATTAAAACGTTCACAAAGCGAAAAATTTTTTCATCTATCTTATCTACTCGAATTTGAGGTATTTATATATTCCTTCCAAACATGTTGTGTTCTATGGTTCTGGTGCAAGACACCTGCAAGTCTTTTTTTACTGTGTTAACGGCTAAAATGCTAGATTTTATTTTTTCTTAATCTAATGCATTACATTTTTTTACATAAAATTCTTTACATAAAATATGTTCAGTCATTAAAATACTCACTCATTCACAACAGGCAGGATCGAATCTATTTGCATAGGATTTGTATATTCGTTTGCAATTTGCCACGAGTTGAGCCATGTCTGCACCCTAAAAAAAATTACGATTCGGAGACTGATCTTGAATTCAAAAAAAAATAAATAGATATGAAAATAAATAAATGAAAAATCAAAAAAAAACACAATAGTATTTAAAAAAGCCTAACTATATATTACATATAATACAATATATACTTAATACGTTTCAATATAATCAAAGGAAGAAATTACGTCAGGTCGTAGCTCTAACTAAGTAAAAGGAATTGAAAAAATGAAGATTACTCGCAGAACAAACAGTAGGAATTCAACTTTCAAGCTTGAAACATTTAACTTCGTGAAAGTATTGCAATAATTAATTCAATGACATATGATGCAGTGCAGATCCATGGGCGGCGCAAGTTGCTTGATTATATTCTTATAACTATTTTTCCTTCACATTATTTTAATTTATTTCGGTAGGGACTGGAAGCCACTGTATATGAGCTAGTGGAACAAAACTAGATATAAATAATACCCGACCGAAATATACTTACTGGTCGCTGTCGACGATATTTTTGAATTTGGCTCGTAAATGTGCCAACCACTCGATACCAACGAATATCTGCCATCCAGGAAAGGAAAGTTGGGGTAATGGCAAAGGTGGGCGTAAAACCACGAAATCTGCATTGAATAAATTATCCTGGTAGCCCAGTAATTTAGCTACAGACCTGAAAACAGAAGACCCCTTTATTGTCAAAATATGAGAGAGAAATGTTTATTGAACCAGTGAAAAAATGAATTTTGAAATGACATGTAGATGCTTTCTTTAAACAGGTAGAAACACCATACATTTACAGCCTATCAGAAATTGTTACAAGAGAACAAGAGAAAATATAAAATTGATATATCCCTTACATAGATATAACAGTTTTTCTCTTACAGGTATCTGAGTGACAAATATATTGAAATTATTAGTCAAATTACAACTATCAATTTTAGAATTGAGGAGATAAAATGTCGAAAAATCTAGAGAAATTAATATACCTCCTCTTTGAACTTACAGACAGTTCGAAATTCTGATACCTGCATACTTTTGAAAATATATAATATCACAAAATAGAAGATATTGATTCGAAAACAATAATTATGAATAAAAAATACAACAGCAAGATAAGAAAAATGGAAAAAACGAACAGGAATGAATAAAAAACAAAAATATAAATTCGAAATAAAATGAATAAATTATTTATTTCTGAACGGGATATCATGAGTGTCATAAGCTTATATCGTCTTAGTTCAACTATAAATAATAAAGATGGTCATAACTCCTTTGGGACATTATAAGCAGACTTTTTTGGCTTAAAATGTGTATGATTATCAATTTTTCGTTCAAAAAAGGCCTCTAGTTCATTGAACTTGGTGATAGCGTATAGTGATAGTGTATAGTCACTATTGATTGACCATTTTGTCCACAAAGAATTCAGACAATACATTTCTGACTGCTACGAATATACACAATTACTACAAAATATACTGAAAAACATCAACAACCCAGCAGCAACAAAACTCCTATGGTCAACGCAAGGTGGATTTAGGATGGTAAATGGTAAGTTTTTCGAGGAGGTGGTACATTCATTTTTCAGCTCTTTGTGGAATTTTCTTTACTAGTTTCTAAAAAATGAAGTAGAAATTATGAAAAAACTATTTCAATATATCTGTAATAAGGACAAACTTTGTCATCTGATTTTTTAGAAACGGGAGAGAAAATCCCACAAAAACCTGAAAAATTAACTCTTCAATTGTTTCTTCCAAATAAATGTCAAACAACCTTACTAAAGCCGCACCACTTGAGTATAGATAGCGATACTATGGTCGAACCTGTAAAGACAAATCCGCTTTTACTGATGCTGTTGAATATCTGACAGTAATGAATAGCTAATTGTTTGATTTTTGCATTCGTGTTGAATTCCAAATTCAAATCAGGTTCTCCACCATCGAGATCAGCAGAGGTGACTCCATCTAGTTTCGATCTTGGGAAGCCTTAGTAAGGTATTATAATTCGACATAATCAAGTAGACAGAAGTCTACAACATATTCTACATATATTCTACATATATTCCGTTTTAAAAATGAACAAAAATTTAATTGAAATCGCTCCGAAGTGAATTTATCTATGTACCACGGAAATTGATGAGCCTTGATAACCTCGCGCAAAGAAAACCTTTGCATCGGTAATTGAGGCTCTTATAATTCCTTGACACTTGAAAATCGATAGAAATCATTGATAATAAGTGAAAAAACATGAAAAGTACTACTCACTCACTCATTCAAATTGGGCAAACGACCTCCTGCCATCCAAACTTTCAAGCAGAAGCACAACGAGGGTATACCGCAAGGCAGCAGCTCACAGAGGGTGGCGTAGTGATCGAACCTCGACCACCCGGTCAGAGCCACCCCCCGGAAGTTGGCGATCTTGCTCGCGTGCACCCCGAGTTCGGACAGCCACGCCTCGTGGTTGCTCACGTGGTGCTTCACGACGGGGACCAGCTGGCAGCTGCTGGTCGCCCCTTTGAACGCCGTGGCCGCCCACATGTTGGGGAAGATGTCGGCGTACTTGTCCCAGAGAGCGGGGCCCAAGCGGAAGGTGTCGGAGGAGTTGTAGTGCCAGACCATCGGTTCGACTAAATGGCCCACGTAGTATTCTATAAAGCCCACGCGACATTTGTTATGATATCATTAAAAATTTTGTGAGGGAATCGTATGTTTTATATTAGTTTTACAAAAGGTACCTAACTCCTGAGAGAAAAATACTGATATGTGTAGTAAACAAAATAAAACAATTGGCAATTTTCCACTTATCATGCGATGAGTTTTTTCTCGATTTTTTTTTTTGGTACTCACGTATTTCGACCTGAGGACCCCAATTTCACAATAAAAACGTGTGCAAACTTATATTTTTCGAGATATTCCAGGAAAAAGTATGGAAATTACCCTTCTTGTTTCGGCCTGTTTTGGGTAGGCACCATAGCCATTCGAAGATTCATTTCTCACATAAGATACTCTTTATATCTTCCTTTGCGTGCGCAAACTTAAATTTTCGAGAAACTCCAGGAAAAAGTATGAAAAATGCCCTTCTTGTTTCGGCCTGTTTTGGGTAGGCACCATAGCCATTCGACATAACATTCGACATTTCTGACATAAGATACTCTTTATATCTTCCTCATACATTCTAGAAGCTAAAATGAAGGAGAAACATCCTCTAAGAAGGTCAATTCATCGTCTTCAGCATCTTTGATGAATCATCCTTCTTTCATATGGACGGCGCTGTCAAATGTGCATCTGTGATATTTTGACTCACAGAACTAGTGATTCTGGTGTAGATTCTCATTTGACAGCGCCGTCTATATGAGAAATGCTGGTTCCACCTTCCTCCAAGATGCTAAAGAATGTTGATTCGAGGATGTTTTTCCTTCTTTTGGACTTCTTGAATGTTCGAGGAAGGTATAAAAAGTATCCTGTTAGAGAAAAATCCATGCCTACCCAAAACGAGCCGAAGAAAGAAGGGTTAATTTTCATACTTTTCCCTGGAATATCTCGAAAAATATAAGTTTGCGCACGTTTTAATTGTGAAATTCGGCTTCCTGAGGTCAAAATACGTAAGTACCAAAAAAAATCGAAAAAACCCATCGCATGATGAGTGCAAAATTACCAAAAAAATTTCTGGTATACTCAAAGAAAACCAATCAAAAATTGAATAAATAGGACAAAGGAAAGGAAAATAAGATGAATACTCATCACTGGGTAGATTCTAATGAGGTTATTGAACTATTCCTCACCTTGTAAAATATTCAGATCAATATTTCTGAACATGTCATCCCAAATAATAATTTTCAGATTAGGAAAATGTTCTTTGATAAACTGTGCAACCTCCGTTATGTGATCTAAATAAAGTCCTGCTTTGCCAAATTTCGAAGTTTGTATTCTCTTCTGACAATTTAAGCAAAGTCCCATATGCCAAATCTGAAAGCAATAATATACAGGGTGACATAGAAAAAACTACATATCATAGTGCCACACAATAGTGGACACTAAAATAAGAAAAAAAGTTTCCATAAACACGGGTCCACAAGAGCTGTAGATATGTCAGTTCTATCTGTACCTAGAACTGTACTATTCGTATGAACATATAATTTTACCTCATCTCCTCCTATGTGAATATACTGTATGTCCCGATGAAATGTTATTACTTGTTTCAACATGCTCCTGACAAGTGGTATAGTATCACTATGACTTGGACACATTGAGCTGGGGTATGCCTCTACTTCCCTCAAAACTCTATATTGTTCATGTTTCAAAACAAATTCCATGTGACCAAAAGTTTGTACAAGAGGAATCACTGCTAGCTCAGAATCTGATGCTGAAAAAATTCAAAAGGATATTTCACTTGTAAAGTGAATAATTTGGAATGAAGTAGTTAAATATCTACCCAGTTCAAGTAATTGCTGGGCTTCTAGCAGTGAATAAGGGGATCCCGTTGCTTGAGCACTGTTCGAGAGCCCTCCTATTTGTATCAGTTCTTTGGTATAAGGAAATGTGTCCTCCCATTCTAAAAGAATACCAGTCACACCAATATTTTTCAGAAATGGAAACAGTTTCTCGAAGAAATGAACCGTAGGAGGAGCACCCTTCAAATCCAAATGTATCAATCTAGTGGACCATAGAAATTAAAGTATGAATATCATTCTTAAGCATGATTCGTGTTCTACCTTTGTGTACCTGACGTTAAGTCGTCCATTCTCGTATCAAGAATAGATTTCAAATAGATCCATAGACTGTGTTTCACTATCTAATGTTTCGATTCAAATTTTAGTCTTCAACGAAACGCAAAACATAACAATAATATAACCTAAAATCTGAACGGAAATCTACATCTTCTGTGTCTTAGTCCCTAGGATTTCTCTTTACTAACAAGGTTACCCTATAGCCGGTTTTGAGAATTCCTTCCAGACTCTTCTGAAAAAGTGCAAACAATGTAGCCAACACAACATTTCGAATTTTGGAAATTTAGCATCATTCATTTAAAGAGAAAAAAGCACCTATAATCCTATTATCTATAATTTAGGTCAAGAGAAAAATATACGATGATTATGAATGCTTTGATGTCATGCATAATTATAATTATTAGACAACATTTTGTTATAGAGTAATATACCTATTTATATCTGGCAGAAATATTAGATAATGTTGTATATATTATATCTTCGAATATGATTTATTCAGATATTTCTTCAGTGTATCCTATATTGAACCATTTCGAAACCATTTTGATTTATCATTTATTCATCTTGAAAAAGTATAATTTCTAATTGCATTTTCTCTTATATTCTTCCAACATTGGTTTTTGGTATACGTTTCTGTCGATTATCTATCCTCATGTTCTATTTCTGAGGTACTATACTGAATATATACTTACTGTGTTCACTTGGAAATATGAGAAAAAAATCGTATTCAATGAATCATATTATTCTTGAGAAAAATAGATTTATTGAAATATTCTACAAAATATCAGCATATATGGTGTGTTGTCAGTACGTTTTTGGAATGAGTTTAAGATGTCGATAATTTGAGCAGTTATGTTCAATTGATTCGAAACAATAATCAGAACCGAATCGTATCCAAAAGTGTTACAGTGCCTCGTCTCAGTAATGCAGAAATCATAAAAATGTCCGTAATAAAAAATGGATCAGTACTTTCAAAGAGGAGAATATCGTGTACCATCGATTTACTAATTTTCAATATTCAAAAAACAAGTAGAACTAAATGTTTTTGTTTTAACACACTTTTGGATCGATTCAAACCTCGCCAATCATCTCACACAATCAACTCGATTCGAATGAAAATAATCGAAAATGTCGTATTTCCCAATAAAATGACATGACACATCGAAATGTTTTGACAATGCAAAGAGTCATGTGATTTTTCATCGCTGCTTCTCTTTCTTATGGTCGTTTCAATTCCACTCTTTCTAAACTCGATCTAGAAAAGAATATACAGGGTGAGTCAAAAATGTGTACCGAGCTTTCTGGGGGTGATAGAACATTGAAAAATAAGTGTAGTTTGATGATTAAACTCATGGCCCAAAATGCATATTGAGGGAGATATATCCTTCCAAAGTTGATAAAATTGAAATACTTTCTCAGCATAACTTCTGAACGATGGAAGCCACCCGATTGAAATTTTGTGCATGAATGTATGTTGTCAAAATACATTTTTTCGTCACACTTCCACATTTCTGATATTGTTATAAAGGGTGTTTTCAGAGGGTGAGTCATGATTTTTTGTAGAAAACTTTTTTCCCTGAATTATTTTCGATGAAAAAACAGGAGCATTTGATGGAGCGAAGAAAATTACATGAAAAAGGTACTCTTATTCAAATACAAAAAATTGAGCCGTTCGTGAGATATTTGAGTTTTTGTAGTTACATGACATCATCGCGAAATTCATCGGTATAACGATATTTCAGCAGCATTTGCATTTCCGAAGCACTCGCTTGACAACATACATTCATGCACAAAATTTCAATCGGGTGGCTTTCATCGTTCAGAAGTTATGCGGAGAAATTATTTTAATTTTATCAACTTTGGAAGGATATATCTCCCTTAATATGCATTTTGGGCCATGAGTTTAATCATCAAACTACACTTATTTTTCAATGTTCTATCACCCCCAGAAAGCTCGGTACACATTTTTGACTCACCCTGTATATAAAATCATATATTTTTCGTTTTACGTAAAATCATTGATAACATTATCAAAAATCATCGATTTGATCGAATTGTTTGACCGTACATGTGGGTGTGAAACTGGTAGAGAAACTGTAAATGTTTAGGCGACAATCGTTGTATTCACGCCCTTCTTCACTGGACAGCACATATCAAGTCCACTTGGACTGTAAACCAAGGGCGATGCCAGACATATTCGAATGTAATGCAAATCGATGAATCCCGGTGTCAGATACTAAAATGGAAGTGTCTCAACTGAGATTGGAAAGACCACCAAGCCACCTGTGTGAAATCACAGCTTATGATAAGTAGTCTGTATACTTTGGTAAGATCGAGTTCTACAGAATATCTCCTGGAAATCTGAAATCTGTGTGTTTTAGATTTTCGGCAATCCATTCGTCAGCACGAGCTTCCAATTCTTCATCGAAATAATTCCTCCATCCTCCGTTTTTGCCCTTCCGAACGAATCCGTGCTCGTTCCGCAAAAGTATTCCCAAATCTATCAACTGCTCGTTGTTGACTGATCTGTTTCTCCTGAAGTTCTGTATTTTGAGATGATTCTCTAGTACGTCGTATTGCTCATCTTTGTAATTTTCGTCCAGAAATTCGGCGACCAGTTTGATTCCCGACCTTAGATCCTGGAAAATAATTATTTATTGTTATTGTTATTGTTATTGTTACTCATCTCCTTAGTTGCCGAAGCAACCATCAGAAGCACCGAAGGGCTTGTGCGAGTGAAGGAGACGGGGATCTACAGTTTGTACAAGTGGAATCCAAACCGCTGTGGCATTTGGGACAGTTATATGTAGGCAGAGACAATTGTTGTTCAAAAAAGTGGACAGCCTAATCAACTCAGGCACAGCTGTAATACCTTTATGAAAAAATTAAAGCAATAACTCATATAGGTTGTTTAGTTATCAGATGAAATTTTTTTAAATATTTGCGTATTTGATTCACCCCATAGACTTGATAATAAGTCTATGATTCACCCTGTATAGAAATCCTAGGAGTTTATATAACTGCGATGATGAAACAAATGAACAATATTTTGCAATTATCTGACCTCAGTTTTGACCTCACTCCTGAGGAATTTTTCGTTGGAATCCATGAGTTTTTGTCTTAATCTACCTCAATTCTACGTTACATAGTTAGTTTTGTATGTTCAGCATCAAAGCAAGCAAGCAGCAAGTATTTTCATTCTTTTTTCCTTCTTCTATATTTAAATATTCTTGTAAATTATTCATCAAAATGTTTGTTCCTTCACTTTGAACTTTCTTTTGAATAATTTGTCCTGTAAATGGGTAACTGTTGGGCAATAAACACCTTATTATTATTATTATTATTATTATTATCATTATTATTATTATTATTATTATTATTATTATTATTATTATTATTATTATTATTATTATTATTATTATTATTACTCATGAATGAATCCATTTTTTGCTTCGATTATGAATATTATTAGTTCAAATAATATTAACTAACTGGCTGACACGAGGTTTCCATTTCGTGTTGTCAACAGATAATGAAAAAATATTTTCTCATGTAACTCGTTCGAAAAATTAATAAATAAATGAATAATCAACCGGTGAAGTGGTTTTTTGATAAAGGAACACATCGAAGTTTCATCTTAAGTCTCTAGGTCAACCGAAAGTCAGTATAAAGTTGAAAAAAATTATGGTGATCATTTTTTTTTTCAAAAACATTAACAAAAGTGATTCAATCAAGGGAATATTCGAAATTTAATACAAATACAGGGTTGGGATAAAGTATGGAACCAAGTAAATATCTAAAAGAGAAATATCTCAACAATCAATTCAAAATAACAAGCTCTTTCAAAATCTGTAAAAATATATAGGGTGTCCTATTTGAATTGAAGAAGTTGATGACATTTCCGGTTAAACCGGAAGTATGTTATCAACAAAAAAATGTACTCAGATGCATTTTTTCTATTGCACTTACCTGCAAATTTTCATTAATATCGTTATTTTCGTTTGAATCCATACTTTATCCCAACCCTGAATAATTAAATATACTGGCGAAATGGAATAAATTCGACAAAATTTGAGATGAAAATGCTCAAAGAACGGAAAATTTTCCTCCGATTCGATTACTGTTAAAATTGTTATAATGTGGATCATAATAATTTTTCCTTCTACTTTAGTTTTCTCGATTTTCGATCTGTTAAGAACCATGAACTCACTTTATTCATATCCTCATAAAACAAAAACAAAAGATTGTCTTCGTTTCGTCTATTCCATCCTTCTTCAATATGTTGCCAATATGGTGTCCATGGTACTGAAAATAATGAGAAACTAGAGATTAATTTAGGAATCCAGAGAAAACCCGACATACAAAATCGACCAAAATGTTTGCCTTTGAAGTCGAAGTCAAATATACATTGCTGGAACAAGAACCGAAAAAAACGTGTTCAGAGATTTCTGGATAGGTATCTATCCAGTAACAATGATGTTATTACTAAAAAAGATGATGTGAAAGATCTGGGTATAGTTTTCGGCTCCAAATTGTCTTTCAATCTACACATTGATTATATAGCTGGAAAATATAACAAGTTATTGGGTAATTTTTTTCGTAGATGCCGAGACTTCAGATCTGCTAAAGCTCTCAAATCAATATACTATGCCCTGAACTTCAGGTCAGCTATTTGGTCACCAAGGTATTGCATTCATATAACAAGACTTGGAAGAATTCAAAACGAATTCGTCAGATACCTTAATTTCAAAGTGACAGGAAATCATCAACTTTCTGACACTTGTGGTTTACTTGCACGATACAATTTTTTCAATCTTGAAAATAGAAGAAAGCATAATGATATCAATGTATTATTCAAAATAGATCTATTGTCCTCGATACCGTTCTTCACCCCCGCGAGGCCTACTAGAAGTAGACAATTGTTTTATATTTGTTGTCACAGAACTAATACGTGTCAAAATTCTCCATTCTCTAGGATGTGTCAATGTTATAAGTCACTCCATTCTGACATTGATCTGTTCTCTTGTAAATTTTTGAAGTGTAGGAAACAAATAAGGAACATATCTCTCTAATTGATCATCTACTTGTATTGATTATCTATTTGTATTCATTTGTATTCGTATTGAACATGTTATACTCCCACTTTGATACTATTTCGATGTGAACTTTGACGTATTTAGTGGATACTGTTGTGGACTGTAGGCTGTTCGTATCCTAAAGCTGATAATAAATAAATAAATAAATAAATAATGAAATATATTCGAGTTGCATCTTTTTCCAGAATCGAAAAACTCACCTAAATCTCTCTCGAAGAAGTTCCAAAACTTTGAGAAATTCCCCGTGTACCCCTGTGTTCGATACAACCTGTTCAAATGGTAATACGAAACAGCTACATCTTTCGGATTCCTTGCGACGTAGATCACCTTCAAAATTAATTTTTCTGAAAATTTCTGGAGACGCTGAAGGAAACATTGAGAATCCTACTATAATATTTTTTCATTGCTAAGCTTGTTTCTTTCCGGAAGTGACATCATCTTTGATACTTTCAATAGAACACTCTATATTTCACAAATTTCCTCATGATTATGATTCAAATTCATGTATCATATCTTCATACTAATCATGAGTAATTCAAGTTCTTCTAAAAAAAGTGCCAGCAGCCTTCATTTCTATGTGAATCACAATTTTTAGTGATATGTAGTGACTCGAATCATTATTATTTCAAGTTTCACGAAATTTCACGGAACAAACTCGAATTCGAACGTTTTTCGAAGATTGATCTGGTGGGTCTACTCTTCAGTTGTTTTGTCGGATCAAAAGAGCCAAAAACAAAGAAGGAAGGTAGTATATTAAATCATTCTCCGAAAGGTTCGGATGCGAAATCAATCCAAAATACTGTACCAGCAATGAAATTTCCAGGTAAAATATCATTGCATGCGTTTTAAAAATATCTCCACACTAGTGCGTTTTACTCTCGAGTTTCCTGTTACCATAGTGAAATGGGCTAATTTCTGAACAACAAAACAACATTGAGCGCTGTAGGTGGTCGTAGCAAAAATCAGTTTTATTTCGTTAAGCCTGATCAGAAGTTTCGAAATTCGTGATTGGTTCGTGGTGATCTCTTGTCCATAATCCATCCAACTTGTCAATAATCCATAAGAATTCAAATTATTGTACAATATTCGTGAAATAAATGATGGATATTTTGTTGCGAGTTGCATACTATACTTTTTCTATGACAATATATCGTTCACGTTCAATGTATGCATACGTTGCAAAAGTATTGAAAGAAATAAACTGAACTTTTAAATTTTATGGCTAAGTCGCCAAAATAAATCATTAAAACTTTCTCGGAAAACGATGTTGTCTTTTGTTCTACCTTCCATTCCGAAAAAAAGGTGACAAGCGCGTAGATACATACTCTTTGAATAAATTCAGTGTTGTTACCTTCGCTGCTTCTATTCTGTTTGGAGTTGTCAAATCCAAGTCAATATCACTCTCAGTTTCATAGAAAACAATTATGAAATTTCTCGTTACCTACTAAAACTTTGACAGAAACGATCTGCTGACATTTCATCAATTTGTCGCTGGACGTCATAATTTGACAAGCCGTAGTCGTCGTGATTTTAGAGTGAACAACGCTGTACAGAACACTGGTGGAGCTATAACTTCTTCAACCAAAACTCTAACGTACAGCTAACTTGATAACAGCATTTTATTTGTTATAGCGGAGAATCACTCAAATGTCAGTTGTTAGATGGCGACACAAAAATGATAACAAAATCAGTATTTTTGATAATTGCCCAATCTGTGTTGATTCAGAAGTAGTAATTCAGGTTACTTCTCAATTTTAGATCGAACTACTTAATTACAATCTCAAAACGTCAACTATTTGTACAGAAATCTGTAAAAATGTCGCCATCTTCTGGGAAGTTTTATAACTTTTATGCCATTATTGCGGAAAATGGCGTTAGCGTTTTGGACGAAACAAAACACGATCAGTGACTGCACCAGTGTTTTGTACATCGTTGAGTAAACCTAGACCCAAGGTGGATATAGGATGGTGAAATAACTCTTCAATTGTTTCTTTCCAAAACATGTAGACCTGTCAAACGACCTCACTAAGGCCGCACCACTTGAGTATAGATGGCGATACGATCGTCGATCCGGTGAAGTCAAATCCGCTTTTACTGATAATGACGGATACCTGACAGTGATGGATAGCTAACAGTTCAGTTTTTACATTTATGTTGAATTTCAAATCCACATCGTGTTTCCAGCATTTCCAAGATAACCTTCGAGATCGGCATAGGTGACGCCACCTAGTTTCGATCTTGGGAAGCCTTAGTAAGGTATTGAAATCCGACAAAATCAAGTAGGCGAAGGTCTACAACTTTTTCTAGTGGCTGGGTATAGGGAGTTGAGACACCAGTCTTTATTTACATCATGCCTAGACCTAACACGAAATATTCCATTTCGCATTTGTTGCTTAGCAACTTGCCTGGTAACCGATACAAAAATGAAATTTTGTACAAAATGTGCTTGTCTATGATCGGAGTTGAGGTTATGAAATGAACATTTGACGAGGTTGTCGTAGAAAAAGAATTTTTTTCACTCAAAATAATGGTTTGAAGATTTCGGATGATCATGCTTGGTTTTTTGATTCTGAAAGTTACCTTACAACCGACATCCAACAAATTGGGAGGCAATAAACTGAACGGAAGATGAGTTTTAATGTATCGTCGTCCCACCATATCTTCGAACAGCTTCCACGCAGGATAATCCAAATTCTGCACGATACGGTACTTGTCCAAGTCACGTTTTTGTTCTTCTAAAAACTCCGCCTTAGTTTCTTTGTGAACGAAAGCGCTGAATCTGAGAAACGAAAAAAGAAATTTATTTTTCCCGGTTTCTCGGGATTCGCTCTCCACGTTTTTATCTTAGTCTTGGATGTGTAGGGACCGAAAGTGCTCCCGTTTTCAACACAATGCAAAATGCATCTCTTTGCAATCGCTTGCTGTAGGATCTTTACTCAATTTCGTGTTACTGTCATCTCTTATAATTCGTACGATTTCAATAACTATCACAAATAAATGCAGTTTGCATTTTCGAATCTAAAATAGCCAGAGAACGTCCGGCTATAGAGATGGATATCAAAAGATTTTTTTTTATCTGTGGACAACACGAAAGGGAAACCTATAATATTCGAGGAACATCGTGTTAGCCAGCGGTGGAATTTTGGGAGAGTAGGAAGGTGTTGGAATTTTTCTTGAAAGTTTGGAGGTTGTAAGCATCAGGAAAGACTTCACTAGGCAAAGAATTCCATAACTTTGCCGTTCTATTGATGAATGATGCTTGGTATAGCGATGTTCGACAGGTCTCGAGCCTGACAGTGTAGGGATGACCAGCTTGAGCTCGTCTGGTTTGTCCACTAGGAATTGCGCGTGGTGGCATAATAGATGATATTTCCGTTGAGCACCGACCGTGAAAGTATCCATAAAAAAGGCATAGATCGCCGACCTTTCTACGATGATCTAGAGAGGTCAATGATTTGGTGAGTGTTGTATCATCGACTAGGCGAATAGCTCTCTTCTGAATTGAATTTAAGAGCTTTAGCGTATGTTTGGGGGCTGAGCTTCCGAGCACGGAATAGAAAACCAATTTTTTGTGAAGCAGTTCCCGCCATGGACCTCACATGATCGTCCCATGAGAAAGCACTGTTGGTGGTGACACCCAGCATGGATATTGACGACTTCATAGGAACAGTGGTACCCGACATCATCAAATTGGGCATTGTGTGATCTGCCTTCTTGGTGAACATATGAGCTTGAGTTTTAGCTGCATTGAACTGTACTAGATTATTAGATCCCCATTTCAGAATCCTTGTCAGATCCTCATTTAAAGCATCAACCTGTCTTCGCCTTGCACCTCTGGCCTATCATCATTATCATCTATAGAAGATTTAATTTTTCACTAAAAACTTGATTCTTCACGCCAGTTGAGTGAGCTGGACCATGATATTGGCCTTCATTCATTTGTTGACATTGACAGTTGTCGATATTCTAAGTTCATTCGAACACATTTGTCAGAAAGTACGTTTTTTTTGATTCAGTAAAACTAAACTTGGAGCTTTCGGTCAAACTTGTATGAATGAAAGCGAATGAAATGTACCTAAAACCCGCGTTTCATTCACAATCACATTTACTCAGAATCAGAATCGCTGAAATTTCTGACAGCGGCTGTCACCCCCTCAAAAATCATTGAAATCACATACAAAAATATCGGAAGGTGTTGATTAGTCTCTATTCATTTGTGATTGTTAATCGACTCCACTTGTGAAAATTTGTGAAAAATGCAAGAAAATAATTCTATTCGGAAAAAGAATTTTCCTGATGAATGGAAAGAAAAACGGAGATGAATGACAATGAATAGTATTTTTCAATATTCCACTAGTGGGTAAAGTGGCACTTTATACGGTTCATGAGTTTGGATAACACTTCAATTATAAGGTGGTTCTGATACGTGATTGCGTCTCACTTTGGACGGGAAATAGAAAAACTGGAATCGAAGAACTCACTCCAAAAAAGGAAATCGTTCGACCAAAGGAATTTGGGCAGCTTTCTGGTAATCAAGTCTATTCGCTAGTAGCCATATCAATTCTTGGGTCCATGTGGTTCCTGAAAATAGGGAAATCATACCCTGGAATTTTCATTTCGAAAATGAATTACGTACCTGATCTAGGGAATGTGACTATGAAAACATCGTCTGGCCTAGGTTCGAAATTGTAATAGTTGTGAGCTTCTTGTTCATATCCACTAGGGAATATCCACTTCTTGGGACCAACTTGGAGAAAATGCGATTTTTCACCTGTTGAACCAAAGAAAATTCATGAAAGTGAAACTCTTTCTCGACAACAGACCATAATTTAAGCTTGCGTTTTAAGTTAGCCACAAATTTCGATCAAAAAAAAAAGTTCTTCGTGGGATTCGAACCCCAAGTTACGGCTTGAGAAGCTCGCTGCTCGCTAACAACCATCAGGATGTGTAACATTTATTTGTAGGCATCTCTACGTTCATTTATATCACTCTGAGAAACTAATTAAGATGGATAAACGTTCTATGAGTAGTTCGATGATGTCAAAAGAAAACCATGTCTGTACACCTGAATCAAAATATCAACCAATTTCACACCATAGAGAAAATCAGCCGAAAAAAGATTGGTATTGGGAACCCTTAAACGTTTTTGCTCTCCTAATACTTATTTTCTGATGTAATAAAAGTGTGAAAGTTTGAGAATTTATTAATTTTTAAAGGTGAGTTATGTAGAAACCCCAACATCAACTTGATATTTTTTTTTTGTAAAATAAAGATATTTTCAAAGCTTACGCTAGCACCCCAATGGAGGATTTCATAAGAAATACCTGATTCAGTTATGATTTTTTTTTATCTGTGGACAACACGAAAGGGAAACCTATGATGTTCGAGGAACATCGTGTTAGCCAGCGGTGGAATTTTGGGAGAGTAGGAAGGTGTTGGAATTTTTCTTGAAAGTTTGGAGGTTGTGAGCATCAGGAAAGACTAGGCAAAGAATTCCATAACTTTGCCGTTCTATTGAGGAATGATGCTTGGTATAGCGATGTTCGACAGGTATCGAGCCTGACAGTGTAGGAGTGACCAGCTTGAGCTCGTCTGGTTTGTCTACTAGGAATCGCGCGTGGTGGCATAATAGATGATATATCCGTTGAGCACCGACCGTGAAAGTACCTATAAAAACGGCAAAGATCGCCGACCTTTCTACGATGATCTAGAGAGGTCAATGATTTGGTGAGTGTTATATCATCGACTAGGCGAATAGCTCTCTTCTGAATTGAATCTAAGAGCTTTAGCGTATGTTTGGGGGCTGAGCTCCAAACATGTGAACAGTACTCCAGGACAGGTCGAATTTGTGCTTTGTAGATCATAAGTAGCTGCTGGGATGTGAAGTATCTCTTCGCACGGAATAGAAAACCAAGTTTTTGTGAAGCAGTTTTCGCAATGGACCTCACATGATCGTCCCATGAGAGAGCACTGTTGGTGGTGACACCCAGCATGGATATTGACGACCTCATAGGAACAGTGTGGTACCCGACATCATCAAATTGGGCATTTTGTGATCAGCCTTCTTGGTGAACATACAAGCTTGAGTTTTAGTTGCATTGAACTGTACTAGATTCTCATGATAAAACAAACTTGGCTGAAACTGAGTTCTTTTATTGGAAGATATTCAATATTTTTGTTCATTTATTTCTCATTTTATTTTCATTTATTGTTCACACGAAACATACTATTTCGTAAACAAGAAATTTGAATTTGAAGTAAGATCTAAACCTGAAAATAAGAGAATATACCATACATAGATACATACAAATAGATGAGAATGAACACGTCGACAAACATTCCATATTTCGTACAAAAATAATGAAAAGTTACATAAAAGTGATGCTACAAGAATGGGAAAAACAAACATAAGGTACAAATAAAATAATGAAGGAACAGAATATAAAGCGAGTATCCACAGACTATTCGTTTGTAATGAAAGATCTCAGTTTCAAAATATTGCAGATATTCAATAATAGACATCCACGGTAACTTGTGTTTGATTATTTTACCAAGTGAAGCTGTTGATTCAACTATCTTGCGTGCTTTCCCGAACATTAATCGAATGCTATTTTATTATTGTAACTTTTTCTTGTACGAAGTTTATTCGCAATGCCCAAAACGAGAGCAAAGTCTGTCGCAGTTGTCCCAGCATCTGGTAACATAGTTCTATCGAATAGGTACTGAGGAAGATCTTTCATGGATACTAATTAAAAAAAGGGGAAGGTCCAGGAATAGAACCTTGTGGGACTCTTCTAATCACAGCTTCACTCTCAGGAGCATATTCATTAATAAACACACAGTTGAACATTTTCAGAGCTCAAAATAATCGATTTTTTTCGCACAACTAACGAGGTCGCGCTATTCTCTTCTATTGAATCAATTCAATCTTATTTTGAGCAAATCTTTGTGGAAGTCGTAGAGGAAGTATAGTGTTTACTTGTGTATTATTATACGCTTATTGAAGAATACAGTATGTCTCCTCACTTATGAAATCAATTTCGTCCTTTATATTTTGCCACCTTAATAGTTTAGTTTATGAATCCTGTGATGGCCATGATCACATTCGGAGTAACAAATGTAAGAAACAGTTCATGAAAGTTGCTCATAGCTCGGCAGAGTTGCGTTTCAGAAGTTCGTAGGATGAAAAAAGTCTTATTTTGCATGACAGTGATCGAAACCAACTCACCTGTGAAATATTTCAATAATTCTCGATTCGTTTCATCAGGCACATGTTTGATCTCATAGGGAAACACTCTTTTCTTCGCGATATCACCGGATCCGTTATCGCTTTTTTCCGCCGATTCCTCGATGAAAGTAGGCGTCGGAGCCATATCACCTTCGACGATGACACGACAGTTACTAATTTCGGGCGAAATTTCACTTTTGCCTCTTCCGAATTTCATCCACACTCTCGGCCTTCGATTTAATCGGTCGGTGTTCTTTATTTCCCAACAATATATTTACTATCCATGACAAAAGTGAAAGCATTTAATTGATTGTTATCGAAGAAAAATCATCGCGTGGCGTATTCGCAGTCGAAGGAATTGAATAAATAGGTATTATTCGATTTGGACTTTGATGAGGAACTGCCAATCGGGATAATTGCAATGCGGTCTTGATGAGAAACAGCTGGAACTTTTTTATCCTTCAACAACACGGAAGGAGAACTCAAGAAACGTCGTGAGAACCAGCGGTGGAATGTGTTTGGGAAAGAAGGAAAGATTCTGGAAATTTTCTCGACAGTTTGGAGGTTATAAGCATCAAGAAGAACTTTACCAGGCGAATAATTTCACAACTTTGCCGATTGAGGTTGTACACTTTGGAAGTACGAATGGTTTTTTTGCCAATTCTCGAAATATCTCTCTAACATTTTGACCGCCGGATTTTTTTGTGGTTTCGTAACCAATGTCTTAACCTTGCTAAAGGGGAGAAAATGAGCTGGAAGTGACCAATTTTCGAAATACCTCTAACATTTTTTGACCGCCGGGGAGAAAATGAGCTAGAAGTGAAATTTTCTCCCGATTGCCATGCCAAAGGTCCAAAATGAACGAGAACAATTTATAGGCACTCTATGAGCTTTGATCTTATCTTGGTGCTGTATGTCTCTTCAGACGCGTCTATTGTTTGGTTGCATGTACAGGGTGGCCCATCGAAAACGTACCGCAAGGCATTACAGGCTGGGAAAGATAAAATCCGAAAACAGGTCAAGTTTGCTTATCAGGAGGACACATTTTGACGTAACAAGCATAGTAAAACCTTCAACCCCCTAAGTAGGGGTGTCACCCCAACATTTTTTTCAAACGGGAAGAGGGGTCAAACGATACCTCTTTAGAAGGGGCTGGTCATTTCCTACACAGTGCTGCTTACATTTTCGAAATCTATCCGCTCGTTCAGAAAATATGGAGCGTTGAAACTCCAACGATAATGTGTGACGAAAATTGCAAGAATTGATTCAATTGTACTTCAAAACTCATTTATTAGTCAAGTAAATGTTCGAATTGCTGTCTGTCAACCTGAATACAGTGGTATAAGTTATTTTCAAACCGTTGTCGTACATTCTCTGGAGCATTTGGGGTGTCACTTCGCGACATACGTTAATGATTCTTCGTTGCAACTGTTTTAATGTGTCTGGTGGTGTTTTGTAAACAACGCTTTCGATGTGTCCCCACAAAAAAATCTAAAGGACTCAAGTCGGGTGACCGAGGTGGCCATTCTATTGGGCCCCGTCGTCCTATCCATTGTCCTGGAAATGTGCAATGAAAATAATTGCACACATTGTGGGAATAATGAGGAGGAGCTCCGTCTTATTGGAAAATCAGTTCCTGTTCATCGTATGCGGGATCGTTCTCAATGATATTTGTTAGAGCTGGGTCGATGGCATTTTGTAGTAAATCCAAGTACTGTTAAATTTCCAGGAAGGAAAAAAGGTCCTACAATGGCATTTCCAAAAATACCAGCCCACACATTCAACTTCTGGGACGATTGCGTGTGTGTCTCGTGGAAAATCCTTGTATTGGTGTCAGCCCAGAACCGTCAATCGTGGCGATTCACTATACCATTGAGGAAGAAGGAATATTCGTCCAAAAAACAGAAAATTACCATTGTGTAACGCTCGCTCACTCATAATTTCGCAAAATTGCAAGCGACAATCATAGTCGTCTTCAGTTCGTGCACTAAGCGTATTTTGTAAGGAATGAATTTGTATTTTTTCATCACCCGTTGGACACTGGTACGAGACACACCTGTCGCAATGGCAAATTGTCTTGTACTTAGCGTACTATCAACTGCAACTTGCCCCAATACTGTTATCTCTGTAGGTTCATTTAGTACTGGATTTTCAAGCTCTCTCTTTTTGTTATGAACTGAACCTGTTTCGCGACATTCGTTCACCAATTCGCGAACAATTTTTCCAGAGGCATGTTTGTCAGGATGCCGTTGGTTAAACAACTCCGCGACCCGATTTCCACATTCATCGTTTTTGAAAAAAAGCTCAATGATTTCCACTCTGTCTGCAATTGAATACACAATAATAATAAATTTTGAAGTCAACAATCCGTGAACACTTCAACTACGACAAAAATGAGCCTAAAATGAGCCTAAAAAAATCTGTGCATCGGCAAAAACAGCGACTCGGCAAAAATATCGAATTTATTTGAAGGAACTCATTGCGATAAAGTACAATTGAACCGATCTTTGTATTTTTCGTCCCACATGGTTGGTTGGAGTTTCAACGCTCCATATTTTCTGAAAGGGTAGATCGATCTGAAAAATCTGAACAGCACTGTATAGGGAGAGTGACAAGCCCCTTCTAAAGAGGTATCGCTCGACCCCCCTTCCCATTTGAAAAAAAATGTTGGGGTGACACCCCTACTTAGGGGGTTGAAGATTTTACTATGCTTGTTACGTCAAAATGTGTCCCCCTGACAAACAAACTTTACCTGTTTCCGGATTTTATCGAAAAGTTCTTTCCCAGCCTGTAATGCCTTGCGGTACGTTTTCGATGGGCCACCCTGTATATTCTCTACAAGATCGAGCTTAGAGAATGTCGACGTTGTCAAAATATTTTGATAAAAATGACATAAATAAAATAAAAATCACGATAATATCAATGAAAGATGCGACATATTCTCTTGCAGCGTTGCTTCATTGAAAAAAATCAGTTTTTAATATTATTCCCTATGCAATAATATGTTTCATATCTTCACGCTTTTAATTTAAAATCATTCGATTACTCTTAGAATATGTTTGTACCTATAATTTTCCCACCCTGTAAATGGATTTCTGTTGGGTGGTGTACAATAAAAAAAATAATAATAATATCATTTATTTGCACTGAAACACAGAGATGAGTAGCAAATATTATATTTCCTCTTGATATTCGATATTTCAATTTGCAATTTCCTTACGTTTCAATAAATCTAACTCACAATGATGGTGGCTTTATAAAAAACTTTCAACATTTGACACTTACCATTTATCACTCTGAGATTTGAGACATTATAATGGCTTAGGTTGTAAAAATATTCAACATTAAAAAATCATTTTAAATCTGTAAATACTCACGTTTCTTTTTATTAATTGAATAATAAATTCCAAACGCCGAAAGCATCAAAAAACTGGTTAGAGTAATAATACCCATGACAAAAATCCGCAAAAATCCTGAAAACACTGACAATATTCTCGTACAGTAAAAGATAACCTCAATACAGTTTTGAACAAAAGCGGGAAGCAGAGGTGTCACTTGTCGACACTCCCGAAAAACATCATAGGCGCACATGCCCACATCTCATTTTCATTTATGGCCGTTTAACAATGATTTCTTAAGTTGGAAGTTGGGCATCTTCTTAAATGATAAATGTTGAATGGAAAGTCTTGAATGGTTTTATAACATGAACAATTGTATTTCCATGTTCCATCTGTCTTCAATGTTAAGTGGTAAATTTTAGGTGATATTTTTTTTATAAAGCCACCATGAATATAATCTATATCGACCATCTCAAATCCGATCCAACTCGATTTCTTCCACCGAAATCGTCGGCACACCTTCGCCCGCAAAGGGTACGGTACAAATCGGGTATAACAAATCTCGCGCCTATCTAAGCATTGCCACGTTTCACCGAACTACCAGCCGTGGTGAAAAACTCGTCGATCAACGACAACGCCGCCCCGTTGCTCCAACCGAACCCGCTCTGCACCACATACTCTCCCCCTCCACCGAACTCCCCCGCGCGCAAAGCGTCATATTTCTCGAACATCTCGCCGTGTCTAGCGTACCCGCTCACGTACGCGTTAACGCTATTCCGAGCCAGAGACCTCGCGAGGTCTGTCGCGTCCGAGTTCCCTGTTCGCTGCAACCCCAAGATGACGATCTCCTGCAAGGGCGGCCACGCGTTCGGCAGGTCCCACTGCTCCCCGCTGTGCAGGAGGGAAGTGGGGATGCCGCCGGGGAAACCCGGAATTTTCTGGGCGCGCAAATACCGCGCCGCGCGCTGCCCGAGGGTGTCCCGCAAGGAAGGGTTGTACGATTCGGTCCACAGGGGCGCCAAGTTGCTGGGGTAGAATCCCCGCCGACGACGGCCTAGTTTCGCGTCGAAGTCGTACCAGATGCCGTCGGCGTCGTCGTACATCAGCGCCGCGATCGACCTGCCAACGAGATACGATGAGGAAACGAATAAACAGCCTGAGGAGGGATAAAGGGTGGATTATTTGAATTCCATTAGACCAAACATGCCTCTGTACGGAGTCTCGTCGTATTACAGTTATTCGCACTAACACCCTGATTACAATCCAATGAAATTGGATCCTATCGAAAGGACACTTTATTTCTGTTGTATCTACGTAGAGTTCACTAGTTCGGTTCTTTTATATCTGAATACTCAATGTTTATCAATTCTTATATCAATGAATGAATAACTATGTCTACATTGGGCATATTATATACAGGGTGAGTCAAAAATGTGTACCGAGCTTTCTGGGGGTGATAGAACATTGAAAAATAAGTGTAGTTTGATGATTAAACTCATGGCCCAAAATGCATATTAAGGGAGATATATCCTTCCAAAGTTGATAAAATTAAAATAATTTCTCCGCATAACTTCTGAACGATGAAAGCCACCTGATTGAAATTTTGTGCATGAATGTATGTTGTCAAAATACATTTTTTTGTCACACTTCCTTATTTCTGATATTGTTATAAAGGGTGTTTTCAGAGGGTGAGTCATGATTTTTTGTAGAAAACTTTTTTCCCTGTATTATTTTCGGTGAAAAAACAGGAGCATTCGATGGAGCAAAGAAAATTACATGAAAAAGGTACTCTTATTCAAATACAAAAAATTGAGCCGTTCGTGAGATATTTGAGTTTTTGTAGTTACATGATATCAGCAGATTGATTTTATTCATCGCGAGATTCATCGGTAACAATATTTTAGCAGGCCATGATGAATAATTTTGTTCTCAATTTTGACGTTCATGTCATCAACATTCGAGTCAACATTGTTGTAGTCGATTTGTTCGTGTGGTTTTTCTGTGTCATTTATCACTGCGATTATCAACTGAGATTTTAAGAAATATGGCAGGTTATTCGTTCTCTGAACAAACTGATATGCTTCTAATGCTTGGCGAGTGCTTCGGAAATGCAAATGCTGCATCATACATACATTCATGCACAAAATTTCAATCAGGTGGCTTTCATCGTTCAGAAGCTATGCGGAGAAATTATTTTAATTTTATCAACTTTGGAAGCATATATCTCCCTTAATATGCATTTTGGGTCATGAGTTTAATCATCAAACTACACTTATTTTTCAATGTTCTATCACCCCCAGAAAGCTCGGTACACATTTCTGACTCACCCTGTATATAAAATGAACCTATACACAAGGATATTTCACTAAACAATAGAAATGGCGAGAAAGCGTGGAAGGTTGCAAACAGAAATAAGAAACATGAGCGAATCACGACATACCAATCGCGCTACTATTGACACAATAAGAGGAAACTTCAGTGTGTCTTCCACCCTCCATCCACGCCCTGGTTTAGCTACTTGAGTTTGCTGCATGAAAAACCCTCAGAATCAAAGTTAGATTTTCAGAATTCAAGTGTTGATGTTACTTTTATCAATTTATGTTTGATATCTTTATATACTAATACTAATTTTCTTAAACAACTCGATGAAATTAGGCAAACTATATTAATTGGCCTTGATATATACATGCTGTTTTGCTTACAAAGTCTAATTATTACATCAAATAAATAAAAATTGTGACTTGTGATATGTCAGAACGAAAATTTGACGGTGAATCACACAGAAAGAACAAAATTTCCTTTTGAAACAAGAAATTTGTGTTACCTACTTTTGGTTGACCTCTCAAAAATCTGTTAATCGCTATTGGGCATGAAACAAGGAATATAGAAGCACTATAACATCTTAGACGATTATTCGTCTAAGAGTAGTTATGGTAAATGTAAAATATTTACCAGTGATAGTTGCATCGATTGAAGAAATAGTTTCGAAGTAGAAACTGAAATTCTAACTGAAAAATATTTCTCTTAGAAAAAGTTTTGATCAGTACTATGTTGTTTTGTCAAGTTCTTTATTTTTTCCATCATTTCAAATTGTTTCTAGTGATTGAATAAGAGGTTGAGAAATATATATTTTGGTTTCATGATGTGATTATGTAGAATCAACAAACAGGACTTTCTACTAGCTCACAAACATTGTATTCATTTTAATCGAGGATCAACCGTTAGTGCCTGGATTTCACAAAAAAACTATCTCAATTAATCTTCCTAACTTAGCTTTTGTAAGGTATTGTTGAAATTATTGCACAAAGTTTTGTTATGTTGGTTGATGTTTCACCAGTATAAATGGTGAGTCAGTTGTTGAATTTCAAACATAAATTGGTGAATGGTTGTAAATCATTTATTCATTGTTGGGGATTTTCGGATTTTAAGTTTCCAACTCAGTTGGAACATTTATGTATTTCAAAATCGAGTGAATATTTTCCACTGTCATTTCTCATACACAGTACGGTTGACGGAACGATGTAGAGGAGACTGGTGAAGCCACTGATGGTGTTTTGTTTCGCCAAAACGCTAACGGCATTTTCCGCTATAATCACTTAATCAAATAATGTTGTTTGATCATTAGAAGTAACATAGAATCGCTACTTTTGAATCAATATTTCAGTACACTTGATTGAACAATTATCAACTATACTGATTAAATTATTACTCTATTGAATGGCTGTTACTATTCATTCCAATCAACCAGTAGTGAACCTGAAAGAGGATAGAACACATCCTATTACATGTCCCTCATCCGTGTCGCACTCTGACTCGCAATAGTCTATAAGCGTATGATTGTCAAAGAGTTAGTTCTACTATGATTCACTATGAGTCGCAGGAAATGTTTCTCGGGTTATTATTATCATAATCATCAGACCTTTTCCAGATCTCGTGCCTGTCCAGCCACTTGGACGCGTTCGCCTGGTCCTCCAGCAGTTTGTGGAAATGCGAGAGCTCTCTGAAGGCCCTGCATAGATAGGCGTTTAGTTCAACCGGTATGACGCGTCGGGCGTCGATGTCGGTGAGATTGGAGGAGATGGCTCCGTCTGGAGCGAAAAACCATCGAGAGGAAAAGTCCCAGCCACTCTCCGCGCCGCTTTTCAGGTTCTTGTAGCAGGTTTCCTGGAACGAAGCGACCCCGAGCGTTATCTAACAGGTCGTACCACAAGGAGCTGTTCTGAGGCCGGTGCTATTTTCGTTATGTATTAACTTTTGTTTTTTCAATTTCAATTCAATTCATTCAATGAAAGTGTTTACAAAATAATGATACATTAGTAATAAATATAACTAGTAAATATATTAATAGCTTTTATATATACAAGCACCTAGGTCTTAGTATGACCTGTATGTGCAACTTGAGAAAAAATAGTAATTGATTAAAATGGTTTTTATTGCAGTTTAATGTAATTGAGTATCAAACTAGTCTGAAATCTAGAACAATTTTTTTTTTAAAATATGTGAGTTTTTACAATATAGTGCTATAGAGTTGGTGAACAAAATGTAAATCAGAAGTATATAGAGCTCAATTGAGGTAGATTATCCTCAAATAATGTTTGAATATTGTGAATAGTTTTTTACAATATGGATCATACATTCTTTGGAAAACAATTTATAGTTGACTATGTTTCTTATTTTTGATGGTAAAGTATTGAATATTTTAGGAGCAAAACATCTTGCAAATCTTTGATTAGAGTCTTTATGGTAGAATGGAATTGATAATTGTTTACTTGTAACTTGTCTGGTATTGTACATGTGAGAGACTAAAGTTTTCATTTCTTGGTGTTTGTATAAAAAGGTACAGTTACTGTGAAAATAAAGCATCCTGACATTTGGAGTTTCAGTATTTTTGTATAACTCTTCAGTTGAGTATTTATTACCTCTATTGAAGATAATTTTGAGTAGATAATTTTGTACAACATTTAGAGGGTTCAATGCATTGCTATAGAGCCCACCCCAGACTAGAATACCATATTTTATGATTGACTCAACTAATGTTTTATAAATCATCAGAAGCAGCGTATGTATCAATGATCTCGCACATATTGAACTACAGGAGAAATAACAGTTTTTGCCGATGATGCCACTATTCTTTTGCGCGGAACGGTTAGTACAAAGTTAGAAAATATCATTATTGAGAATGTGAGAAAATTTTAAGTAAGGTGTGATGGCAAATTCACTATATTTTAATACCTCTAAGATTAGTTAAATCACGTTCAGATGCGATATTGACAACGTATTCCTCGAAAACCTTAGTAACACAATTGTAAATACATCTCTAGGAATTGAAATTGATGACAAACCAAAATTTGAAGATCATATATTGAGTTTATCGAAAAAGTAGCATCCGAAAGTTAGCACTACTAAATAAATTGTGATTTAACGCTGCAAAAAATGTTTACTTGTCTCTCGTTGAATCTCATTTGCGATATGGCGCTTGCTTTTGGGGAAAATGCGTCAACATTTTATTTGAATCCATTCGTGCTCACAAAGAGAGCTTTGAGATATATTTGTAAAGTCAGTATACCTAATGATGGACTGTAGACCAATATTTCTCACTCATGGGATTTTACCATTATCATTATCCAAAAAACGCGTCTCTTTATATATAATCAAATTGCATATCTCCACATCAGCAAATAGTCAGCACATCATATTAAGGTCAGTAATCTGAGAGAGCAAAAAAATATTCAATCATTATATTTGGGAGGAATTACTAATAAACAAAAATTAAGAATAGGTATTTATTCCCTAATAAGGGAATCATTATTAGGGAAATAATTTATCTGAGGTCCCGTGGTGATGATATTCTTCACTTGTTCAGTTGTGTATTGAAATTTTTCCACCACTAGCAATATATTTCAATCAAGTATTTCTATTTTACTGTTCGAAATTTTGGTAGCAGTGGCACTCTCTTTCTTCCCACCACAATCACCGCGAGCTAATGGTAGATAATAGCAGGTTCTATGGCTAGTGATGGAAAAAATATATCAAGGAGTTCCTAATTGAGAAGGCTCGTTAAAATTTCGATTTCGATAAATTTTATCAGGATTCAAAATGATGATGAACATTTTGAAATCTTTGTCTAGCTGTGAGTTCTACACAACCTTTTCATAAACTTCATATTCATGGTCTGTTTTATGGATTTTCACTTGTATGCATGTACAGTGTGTATCTTGAACACTCACCTTATTATCATGACTAGCACACGTCTTCAAATCCTCCGCATAGGACTCTGGCCGAGGAGTATCACTGTCGCAAGCGTACCGCGCCACGTGATATTCAACCCCGTCCTTCACCACCACCACCGTGCGATTTGCCAACCACCACTCCAACTCCCTCTCCAAAGTCCCGATGTGCATCTTCAACCACTTCAGATCGTTGGTTTGCTCGATGTACAGACCCACCTAGACGAAAAGTCGATTGGACAAAAAATGTACGACGGTCTGGTTTCCTTCCTGGGAAGCAAGTTCAACCTACTTGTTCAGTTATAAAGGCAGCATCAATGTTTGGGACGATATTTTGTGGAATTGATAGTATCTGAATGCTCTTTCTGGACTGTCTTAATTATATTGCTCCAATTGACACGCAATTGTACAAACTATGTTCAAACTATGGAGGCCAGGTGGTCGAGATGGTCGAGCGACATCATAGTAATCATGAGGTCGTGAGTTCGAATCCTGGCTGGCCGTTGGATTTTCTTTATTTATGCGCTGTACAATGTATATCATAAAGTTCTACATAGAACTATCCGAAATGCCACAGTGGTTTGGTTTCCAATTGCATGAACTGTAGACCCCCGTCTCCTTCACTCGCACTAGCCCTTCGGGGCTTCTGAGGGTTGCTCCGGCAACTAAGGAGATGAGTAACGATAACAATGTTCTATCCAAATCCCTATCCAATTCCATGATGCAATTCCTTCAAGAACTTGACAAACATTTCGGTACTACCCACCATAAGAAGATCGTTATTGTTCAGAAGTCAATAGGGTGATAAGGGTCAGTATATCCAGTAATTGACAAACCTTGCGGAATCTCTCAGAATCATCTCTAGCCAGAATCGAAACATCTATCCGACAAAGACAGAAGAACATACCTATATCTAGGAAGAGTCAAATTATCCAAACCAGACAACGCTTGGGACATACAGAGGGTCGGTTGCATGAAGAAACATTAATCTTGTGATTATCTGATGCCACATTAGCGGTGATGTCACGTTAAATCCAATTTGCGTTGCATAAAACTCTCGTATGTTATGATTATCGTTCCATCAACTAACGACGAAAAATGCGTGGCAACAGGGCTAGTTTGCTGGATCCACACGTTCTGTGCTTGTAAATGATGATGTTTTGCGCATTTATAGGTTAGGTTTAATTATTTGATTTTTTTTTTTTTTTTATCTGTGGACAACACGAAAGGGAAACCTATGATGTTCGAGGAACATCGTGTTAGCCAGCGGTGGAATTTTGGGAAAGAAGGAAGGTGTTGGAATTTTTCTTGAATGTTTGGAGGCTGTAAGCATCAGGAAAGACTTCACTAGGCAAAGAATTCCACAACTTTGCCGTTCTATTGATGAATGATGCTTGGTATAGCGATGTTCGACAGGTCTCGAGCCTGACAGTGTAGGGGTGACCAGCTTGAGCTCGTCTGGTTTGTCTACTAGGAATCGCGCGTGGTGGCATAATATTTGATATTTCCGTTGAGCACCGACCGTGGAAGTACCTATAAAAAAGACAGAGATCGCCGACCTTTCTACGATGATCTAGAGAGGTCAATGATTTGGTGAGTGTTGTGTCATCGACTAGGCGAATAGCTCTCTTCTGAATTGAATCTAAGAGCTTAAGCGTATGTTTGGGGGCTGAGCTCCAAACATGTGAGCAGTACTCCAGGACAGGTCGAATTTGTGCTTTGTAGATCATAAGCAGTTGCTGGGATGTGAAGTATCTCTTCGCACGGAAAAGAAAACCGAGTTTTTGTGAAGCAGTCTTCGCAATGGACCTCACATGATCGTCCCATGAGAGAGCACTGTTGGTGGTGACACCCAGCATGGATATTGACGACCTCATAGGAACAGTGGTACCCGACATCATCAAATTGGGCATTGTGTGATCAGCCTTCTTGGTGAACATACAAGCTTGAGTTTTGACGAAACAGTTTCACAGATCTGTGGCAGTATTGATATCGATATGGATAGCTTGAAGAAAAATCGGGGGGCAAACTATACGGAATCAGAAAAAACAGCATTGCTGGAGATTGTTAAAAAGTACGTAGAGTCTACCATAATATCTAAAATTTGGTACCTATCTTTCCATTGGAACTCTTTTATCCAATTCATTACTTCACAGATATAAAAATATAATAGAATACAATCAGTCCGATACCATATCTCTGAATAAAAACGGGATACATAATCAGTCATCGATTACGTTAATGATTACTGATTAAGTCACTGATTAAGTTAATGCCAGGATTAAGGCGATTTGATGTGACGTTTAAAGTTGATTGGCTTTTGTGCAACTGCTTTTTCACTTAATCGAGCATTTTCATAAGTTAATCAGGTGATTAAGTCAACATACCATCAAGTATATGATGAATGTTTATGCAACCGAATTCCATAAATAACGTTACGTCAAATATTTAATGTGACGTTAAATACTTGATGAACCTTTATGCAACCGGCCCAGATCTACACGATCTACTCACGAAGTCTGAAGAAGCAAAGTACCCCAACTGTAACACCAAATTAACGGTGGATTGTCTGACCTACAATGATCACACAGCTCGACATCAAATACCTCCAACACTTTGAATGATGTAACTGACAGAATTTCATTGTGTAGAATGATCTGTAGCGCTTCTTGATTGCATATTTCTGAAACCTTTGAGGACAATAATGTCGTAACGTCACGAAGCTATCAAGTTTCACAAAGTTTCTTCCCAAACATAGATCCTGGATTCATGCTGGATAGAAATTGGAATGGTAGTCTTAGTTTACAGTCCTCACAAATGAAACCGGACCTCAAGATGGTGTACTACGATTTCCGCCTGGCAGCCATGTTTGTGATATCGTCACCAAGCCAGGAGAGATAACTCACCAGACACCTGCTATCAATCTTTCTTTGTCAGACTGACCAGGAGCAATTGTTAAACAATAGATGACGGGACTGTCGAGGAGTAATTTAGAATCTGTTCCAAACATTCATGACGAACCTCAAACGTGTCAGGCTAACCTCACTCCCGAGGAAAGACACCACACAAGCTGTCAGGTCTTACCATCATGGACAGCAAAGGCGGTTGCGACCGGTTCAGATAGTACACCCTGCTGCCATTCGGGACGAATCCGAATCTCTCCACCAAGGAGAGGAAGTTTTCCAGCACGCCTCGCACGGTCTGAGCCATCTCGCTGATCAGCAGCCCCTTGACGATCCAGTAGGAGTCCCAATAGTAGATCTCCTTGAAACGGCCGCCTGGGACTATGAAGCCGTTGGGGAGGAAGATGAGCGAGTGTCTGTCGGGGTGTTGCGCCACCGTGGTGTTGACTTTTCGGGCTAGAGACGGCCAGATGCCTACCTGGAAAAGCGTACAGGGGCTGAGATTGAGAAGAGTTGTTGAGAATGATTGTGCATTTCTAGTCGAGTATTTTTCAGCCACTGTGTAGACAGAGAAAACATCTAGATCTGTTAATGTCAATACAAGACAAATAAATAGTTATGTCGATGCAGAAGTCTTTCCGGAGGAATTGCAGATAGCTCCACTTGAAAGCCTCATTCTGAAGATCTAGAAATTGAGTTCATAAACTAGGAGACATTCTTTGAATAGTTTGAAGGATGGTTCATGCAACGTTCATTACATTTAATTACATTTTGATTATATTATGATTGAGAGAAGTTGAATCGCTAATACTTATGCGGCGAGTTCATTTCATTACATTAGTCTACTAAAAAGTTGGCCAACTTTCAACTATGCATTATAATTACATTATATTCGTAGTGAAAACAGCTAATTCGCATGCGCCAGGATGTCGTTTGCTAGACATGGAGCATGAAATCGAATTCCTGTCACTTCTTCTCACACCAAATCTGCGGTTTCGTGACCTTTTCTTTCGAACCAATACAAGCAAAGCAAAAGTCAATGAAGATAACAAACGTCCAATATGCTGTGATCGAGGTGGTGCCATATTTTCACACGAGTAGCACGAAAAATGAAAATACAAGACAAAAATTGATTATTGAACAGATACAGATGAATTCCACAATTCGTTGAATTTCAAATATCACATATGGTGAAAATCGAGTAAATGACAATAGCAATAAATGGTGGCTTTATAAAAACTTTCAACATTTAACATTTATCATTTATCACTCTAAGATTTAAGACATTATGATGGCTTAGGTTATAAAAATATTTAACATTAAATATCATTTAAGCTTTATGAATACTCACGTTTCTTTTTATTAATTGAATAATACATTCCAAACGCCGAAAGCATTACGAAACTGGTTAGAGTAATAATACCCATGACAAAAATCCGCAAAAATCCTGAAAACACTGACAATATTCTCGTACAGTAAAAGATAACCTCAATACAGTTTTGAACAAAAGCGGGAAGCAGAGGTGTCACTTGTCGACACTCCCGAAAAACATCATAGGCGCACATGCCCACATCTCATTTTCATTTATGGCCGTTTAACAATGATTTCTTAAGTTGGAAGTTGGGCATCTTCTTAAATGATAAATGTTGAATGGAAAGTCTTAAATGGTTTTATAACATGAACAATTGTATTCACATGTTCCATCTGTCTTAAATGTTAAGTGGTAAATCTTAGGTGATAAATTTCTTTATAAAACCGCCATAAGTCTCAATACGCATGCGCTAATGCGCTGTTAATGTGTTGTATGAAAGGGGAGTTGTAGTGATAATATAATCATGATATAATTATAATGAACGTTGCATAAGCCAGCCTTGGAATCAAAGAAACCAAATAGGAAACTACCCATCAATGAAAAAAGTGAAAATCGAGTTCAAGAATGATAACAGTAGCCCTCAACTATCATACCCACCAATTGCCTGGCAAAGTCGCGCACCGTCACATCCTGTATCTCCCTCAAAAACTTCGGGTTGGAGTTGTAGTCGCTGGGAGTCCAAGCAACCAACTCTCCGCCACCAGCGAAGTTCTGCCGGACGAACTGCGCAACCGCCGCAGCTGACGGACGATCCTCATGGACGGCCATGAAGCTGCCGAAGCGCTCGAGAGTGACCTCGGGATCGTTCAGCTGCATCATGTCCACGAAGGACTTGGAGTCGTTGAAGATGCGAGCTGTTTGGACAGTGTCCAGCAACTGTCCTCGGCAGTAAATAGGGCTGTCGCAGGATTGGATAGTCCTGTCGTCGGCTTTGGAAGCTGCGAGGATGAGGAGCAGGGCTAGGGCTAGTTTCTTCATGGCGAACTGTCTGGACGTGAGTGGTGAGCCTATATATTTATAGCCTGTTAGTTACGAATAACATATTATCGAAGTAAACTGCATTTTTACAGCCATTTTGCGATGCCGGTATAATCATTGTTGATAAGCTTGTTTTTATCCAAGGTTGTCCAGTTAGATTGAGCATGTCGTGGAATTATTCCTTGTAATGCATACGATATACGGGGGTTTCGATATTTGTATTGCGTTACGAGAATGATTCTGATGGAAGATGAGCATTTCGTCCTTGGATCTTGAAGCTACCAGCAGTGCTAGAGCATGGTGAACGATCTGGCTGTGAGCTGTGAACCCATTTCTTTATAGCCTCTGAGTAATGAATGGAATGTTACCGAAATAAATTGCATTTTTCTTCAGCAATTTTGAATACCTGTTTAATCATCGTTGATAAGCTACTTTTTATTCAAGGTTGCTCAGTTAGAGTCGAGTAAGTATGTCATCGCGGAATCAAACCAACCGCTGATATGATATATGTACTGCTTACGATATAAGAGGAGTTTGTTACTCGTATTAGAATGAGGAAAGCTCCAGGTACATTCTAATTCGCCCTAATGCCAAGAAGGCTATGGAAATTTTGCCTATTTTGTTCTCAAGGAATGTGTCCCAGGACTAACACCAGTTCTTTGTAGGTTTTTCACTATTTGCTATGCTGGTGTTCCACAAGGCTCTATCTCCTCCTCCAGTTAGTTTCTAATCCACATCAAGGACATGTTGAATATAACCTCCTGCCCATGCATCATCTAACGAACAGTGGCGTGCATAAAAAAGGGATATAAAAGCATTGCCTACCCCGGAAAAAAAGTTGATTTATTCATACACAGTTTGTTAGACAATTTGCTTTTTCGGATCCTACTATACCGTCTGATCACTCACAACACAGTTCAAAATGAAAATGATTTACTTCAAGAGTTGAATTGTTTTATTACCTCTATGAACATAAAAATTGATATGAATATATTTGTATGGATTCATAATTATACTTGTACATATATGTATATCTGCATATGATTGTGTATATGTAAAATGGATGTTGATGTATGTGTCTATTTACACATTTGTATTGTGCTTTAATTCAATTGATTGTGCTCATTTTGAGACTATGTTTTCACAACATGTCCTATTTTAATTTTTTTTTTCTGTCTCCCCTTTCTGTTTCTGTCCTGTTTCTGTTTCGATTAGAAAATATATTCTTTCCAAATAATGTGATAGAATAAAAACAAAAAACAAAAAAAAATGATGCACACTACACATACTCATATCGCATACAAGCTGGCACCACAAGATCTGTGATCGTTATGTTTATTCTGCGAATTTATGTCTTAATACCCATTGTATTTTTAAAAAAAATGTAATTGTTCATTTCTATGTTAGTTTTATGGAAATCTATATTCATATTTTGATTTCACCTTCGTTTATATTTTATTTTATACCTTTATACACTTTATATCAATGAAATAACCATTATTCTATATTCTATATTCATCTTCAAACCTATGTATTTCCTTGGAAACTTCAAGTGTAGATTGGGATTATTATTATTGTATTAATAGAAAAAAATCCTCAGAAAATTGAAATTTTATTTCCATACATTGATAATGTATATGATTGCTTTATGCATAATAATTTGTTTATTTCTCAATGTAAATTAGGAATACCTAGTTCAAATGAAGATTATTACACAAAGCGCAAATTACCACTAGAGGAAAGATCTTGGAGAGGAGATCTCATAGAAAAACATAAAATCCTACCTAACTTCTGAAAAAGTAGTAGGTATTTAAATTACTCATCGAAACTGATAATATACCGGATAATATTCAACACTTTTTTCAATTATAGAGGTTGTTTTCGATAATACATCGTGATCTTTGCTTTGATAAAGAATTTCGCAATGGAGATATCCTCGATAATGTTACATTATGCACCTTCAAAGTATGATAATAGATATGACGATGAATGGAGAGAACAATCTGAAAAATTGTCTTACTTCATTCATGGTACATTCTTTCTGTCCAGTCTACTGTAGAACCCTTTGAAATCGAGATAATAATCTTCAATATTCAATATATATCTTCCAGGGGAGTTTAAAAGTCTCAACTACCACCCCAGTTCTTTACAAAAAATGTGTTATTCAGTTCCATGTGAATAAAAATAGATCAATAATATTAACTCATGAATATCTGTAATTGTAATAATTTAAACAACAAAAAATAGTTGAAACTTACCTGTTTATTTCAATCGAAAATTATCATTAGGAAATCAGTCATCCATGTGTTGTTCATGACCAATTTGACAAGCAACTGAATGCAATTTTCATAAGCATTTATTTCAAGTTCAAGTTGTTCCAACGTTTTATCATTTATTACTCGCTCATTAGGCTGTAGTTATCAGTATTTTGGCTTTCCCATATTAGTACATGAGCTCATGAGTATATAAAATCCACTAGATTATAGAATATTATACAGTTATTCAACAGTTTTGCTTACAAAATTTGTGACATAATTCAAAACCGCATAAAAATATGTTGAATGTTAATTTTAATGACATTAATGTCATTATGATATGATTTTGAAGGTGGATATGCTTATCCAGCTGGAGAATCAATATTATTTTTTTATTATACAAGGTGTGTAACAAACAGTATCGATATATACACCTAAATAATGTTTCCATCTGAATATGATGTCATATAACAGCATCATTCCTTCTTCATTCATTCAATCTTCGTAAAACACTGAGTGAAGATCTACCGAAATACATAAAACAAACACTCTTCATTTCTTGAACTTCAATGGTGAAATTGAATTCTTCAATCAGGATTTTGTGAGTTTTGGATGTTTTGTACCATAAAGTAATGTTACTGATCATTCAAGATATCTCGCGTATTCTGATTCTTGTGTTGACACTTGGTTGAACGAATTATTTGATTGAACATACACGATATATTAGTCAAAAATATTACTTCATTTTGACTATTGCAGTTCACTGTTATATCTTAAAACATGAGGTCAATTTTGCTAGATTCGAATGTGATGTGTTGTGAACAAAAAAGATTAGTAAATCGACAGTAAATAGTATGATGACATACATATTGGACGTTTGAAAACAATTCAATGAAAAATTTTCATCGTTCAGATATGATTTGTAGTTTATCGGTCAATACATGCGAGATGTTGGAGAATCGGTTAAACCTATAACATCTATCGAGAAAAGAATTGTTCGACCAACAAAGTTCCCAACAACATTTTCCTTGATTAGTTCCTAAATGTTAAAGTTCATATACGTCAAGCAATATCTAATCTACAGATCACGTTTTCATTTCATGTTCGGTACTCAATTAAAATTTTGTCAAATGGCGGACCTTGAACCGAGATTTTTTGTTTTGTCTCGAATGAGGTATTCTGGTAAACTATTCAATAGTAGATGAGCACAGATTTGGTATTGCATGAATAATATGATCGGTGCTCACTATCTGAAAATTCATACGTTTAATATTAATTTTCATACAAATTACTTTATTTTTTTTTCTGTTACATCAAACTCTGATTGATTTCTAAACTGAAACTCCAATTGCTATATTTATGAGCATATTGTTATGGTATGTACATCAATAACACGCAAGTTATATTTTTTCAGATTATTCCATGAATAATCCTTCACAACGTGACACAACCTACTGAATTCAAGATTCAACCAGGTATTTTCGAATATAGAAGACTAGTTATGCAACCAACAATACCTCGAGGAATACACCTCTGGCCTAATGACATTTCATGTTAGGTCAATCTGACGCCGAAATACAAAACCGTTTATCAACATAACAATTTTAACCAATCAAAAACGTGTGTATCTTAACATGAGTGAAATAATCAAGAATATCAGCATCAATATTGAGATTTTAATCAACTGACAATTGAAAAAATCAAGATCGTCAATTATTTCCTGTGAAAACTAATATATTTCCAAATTCACCAAATTGTCCTCAATTTGTTACATTTTACAATATAATCAATAATCCGAATAAATTTTTTTTTTTTCAATCGCTTCTTCTACGTCGGAATCCAACGTCCCATAAGCCGAAGCTTGAGCGGGTTGAGAAGAGCGGGAGGAGTTTTTATAGTGGACTCCGCCAACCACTCCTGGGGGACCGTGTATCGACACTACCAGATCGATGTCAGGATTGAAATCGATGAACCATTTAATTTCAATGAAAAATTAACAACCGCGGCCGGGTTCGAACTCACTACCGTTCCGGCAGCTCGATCATGGTCAAACGCCTTGACCACTGTGCTACGGCCCCCTCAAAAATGAGGAAAAAGACGAAATAAATGAAATGAAATTCATCTCAACTCCTTTCTTATGAAAATTTTGACAAAAAGTAGCCAACCAGAGTGATTCTCTGATTTCTGGAAAATGCTAGATAAAATCTTCCATATGAAATGAGCATGTGGTGTCATCTGATAGGATAAGTTCAAAAGAATAAAATACCATATTATATAAAATATATTATACTTCCAGAATATGATTCAACAATGAATATAAAGATAATCTTATGTACATAAATCAGGAGCTGTCCTGGCAAAGAGCAAAAATAATCACAGTTAACGTTTGAATATCGATTCTATGTTAGGCATTTCTGCAAAATGATGATTGACTATATCATCAGACACTTCTGATAATGTTGGAGGGTCCCATTTTGGTTTCTTATCTTTGTCTACAAGAAATGCTCTGACACCTGAAATAAAAGTGAATTACCAATCGAGAACTATCCAGCGATATTCTTATAAAATTGCCCACAAATGTGAAGAATATTATATCTTCATATAACTAGTTTTAAATTTTTCCTTTACACTTATATGAAAATCAAATCAGATATTTTTGATGAACAGTTAATCAAAATCTAGGTTGAAACACGTTGTATGAAAAAGTATTTCCAGTTCTCCTCTTTTATTAATATAAGCGTTATTAAATTAACGAACATTGAATGGATTTTTCAAAAATTCACTTTTTTCAATACAACTGAAAAACTATGAGTAATTTTGAAAACACTTCAACCAAATGTGTACCTCCCACCTTTTCCAAGATCCCTATGCTTTATATACTTATCTTGGATACACTGTATATAATGGATATACAAGGTGATTTACCTTAGAATGCAAAGAAAACAGAACACTGATAGAATAATTGAAGTGAATAATTTGAAAAAGTGAACAAATGTGTCAGCTAGATTCTACAACACGTGTTCAGGAATGTTTTTTTCTGTGAATACGTTAAGAAAAGTTCGCCAACCAACATCTACAACAAAAATTCTGATTGGATACCTACATCACGTATCGGTAGTCTCGCAAGGTCAATGTTCCTATCATGGATGTGCACTGCCTAATATTCACACTTTATTTGGTTGGGAAAACCTACTGAATGAATCTTTGCAATCTTAGTCAAATCAACCTGTATACCCTTCAAACGGGATGTAGAAAAAATATTCTGACCTTCATAAAAATCTTTTCGGTTGTTCAAGAAATTCAAAACCAGTCTGTACTCAAGATCCAAACATTCTTCCAAATTCATACTCTCCCCCATTTTGAGTTGTCTGAGCACCACCTTGAGACTGGTCGGGGACATTCTACTCAAACTCTTCAGGGTTTCCTTGGCCCACTCCGATCCGTCTGCAGTCAATTTGGAGGTTATTTCTTCCACACTGCTCGCAGAGAAATACTCGTCGATCTTTGGCATGACGGGTTCCAAGGAAAATTCTGGGACATCTTTCTCAGAGAAGCGGTTCAACGTTTTCTGGATATCCTCGTGGTCGGAACAATCCATGAGCGATTTTTCCAAGTCGTTCAAAACGTCGCTTTTGCATAAATGAGTAGCAATGCCGGCTCGAAGAACATCTGATCCTCTCAATCTTTGACCTGTTAGAGCCAAATAGTAGCCCAATTTGCCCTTCAACCTTGGCAAGAAATAGGAACCACCCACATCTGAGGAAAAATCCATTATTGATACACATTCATGTATTGTGAGTCAGTGTGGCAAACTCAAAGGAGGGAATAGTTCTCAATTTCTATCAAACTCTGTCTTCATTTTACGAAAGACAGCTTTAAGATGCCTTAGTAAAGCTAAATCCAGAGAACCATGTCAACCCTTATTTGTTGCTCAGAAAATACTGACATTAACTTGAATCTTCATTCTAGAGAGTGTATGTATGATTCATAAATTTCCAAACTAGAAAAATGCATGTTTGATGTAGTTTTTCTACTAGGTTGACATAAAAAGCCATTAAATGACAAATAATAAATTATGCACCAAAAACGCTAACGCTAACTTTTGCAGATTTCTGTACACATATCTGATGTTGTTGATATTTTGAGATTGAGGAGTAATCTATAAGACTACTTCTGAATCAATGTTTCAATAACAGTGAGTGTGCAATTATCAATAACACTGACATTGTTGTCATTTTCATATCGCCATCTTACAACTAACATATGAGTAATTTTCCACTATAATGAATAAAATACAGTTATCAAGACAGATTTACGTTAGAGTTTTGATTGAAGGAATCAAATAGGCGAATAGACAGAGTAGCTGCACCAGTGTTGCCTACATCGTTGTTGATTTAATGCTAGCAGAGTGCCCAAGAGAGTGCCTTACCTGTGAAAAATCCAATCTGAGTTTCCGGCATGGCAAAAAGAGTTCTTTCCGTGGCTATTCGATAATGACCATGAACAGACAATCCAGCACCACCTCCCATTACTATTCCGTCTATAAAAGATATGTATGGAATCTTGTAAGAACCAATCATTCCGTTTGTTCCAAAAACATATCTGAAGAATTCCTGGCCCAATTTATCGCCGCTCAGTTCAGCTTCAGCGAGAACTCTCACATCACCTCCAGAGCAAAACGCCCTGTCACCAGCTCCTCTGATCAAAACCAGCGTTTTCCTGGACTCCCAGTCTCTCAAAACCTTGTTCAATTTTGTTATCATAGAAAAATTCAAGGCGTTCAAAGATTTTGGTCTGTTTAATATAACTACTCCTTTATCATTCACATCTTTTGCGATAATATCATCGGGAATTATAGTTCGTGCCGTAGATATACATTTCAAGCAAACATAGTGAGACTGGATACTCTTAACACAAATTGTAGCTATGTTTCTGTTCACCTGAAACTAAATTCGCAACCTTGAACATAATCACAAATTAACAAGTTATCATATGATATATTTACCATTTTGATCAGACTCATTTATGAAAAAATATGTAACCTTCCTATCAAATTTTACTACGGTCTGTATTGTTGATAGATTTTTATTGCTACTCAGCAAGGGACCCGAAGGGCAGGGGGCTACTTTGGGGAACACTGGTGTGAAGTTGGCACCTTGGCAGACCCCGGCTGAAATTATTGGAAGTAGTTCATTTCGACATGAATAATAATTTCTTACAAGTATTATGCATATCCAGGGGTAGAATTTTTTGATTATTAAATATTCCAATTCATGTTATTTCCAAATTTCGATCCTTATATCTAGTGAAAACCGAGTACGTACATAGACTCAACATGAAAGAACATGAAGGATTTTTTCTTCTTTCGACGCACATGAACTGTTGGTTTATATCGACTGCCATTTTTGTCAGCTACGTTCACACTGGTACAATACAATTCCTATGGGAAACCAGGAGAAAATCTTTGTATGTTCCCTGGAGAAATGATCTCTCTCATCTCGGGCAAATAATGATGCGTGGGTAAAAATAGCTATAAATTATTTATAGAGGTTATGCGCATAATTGACATTATTACTTTATCACTACAGATGAGTTGTCTGATAACTTATCTGTGCCATTATTTCTCGATTCAAATCTATTACTTTTTCCATATAAAATCTGTTACACAAAGAAGAACAAGAACAATACTATTGTATGTGGTTCACCGGTTGACAATTACGTGACTGAAACTTGTTTCACGATTTCGATTTCTGCTTACTCAGATGTTTCCGTTCATTATTTTCGTTGTTGGTTGAGTCAATTCATTTGTGGAAAATGGATGATTTATTTGAAAATTGGAACCGATTGTCATTGCGATCATGCCGGCAGGAATTTACGCCGATAAAGGTAGAGCAAAATCTGGAAATAGTGAAAAAACTGTTTCGCCTGACTCCCATGAGCACCAAATGGGCGCCTATGAGTTTCAAGAAAGTTCACACGTTACACAAAGCATCCAAGAAAACTGCAGAATACATCAGATTCATGAATGGTTTGCAATACCCGTATAATCAAGGGTATTACAGCGAGATCATGAGGGTGCAAAACCCCTTTCTCTATGTCCAATACCAGCTGAAACTGAAACAAAAAAAGAAATTCCACAGGCGCGTCAAAGAACGTCAGCTCTACCACGGTACAAAGCTTGGTAACCTCGATTCGATCTGTAACAACAACTTTGATTGGAGAAAACTCGGCCAGAATAAGATGAGGTCGAGCAAATTCGGCAAAGGAGTTTCTTTCAGCCCATCACCAAGCTATGCGTCTGACTACCCCAGAAAATGCGACGATGATCCCAGAGCGATGGTCGTGGCGATGGTTATGGAAACATCCCGTTGTAAGGGTGTTTCAAATTTGAAAATACCACCACTGCCTCATGATACATCTGCTAAACCCGGCGATGGAAATGTGGTTGTGAAATATTTTGACAACGAATTCTATCCAGAATATATCATATATTATTCGTAGATCAAGTGTTTCAAGCTTTTAATGACGTTATTTTTTGAGAAAGGCCTTTTGTTTTAGATTTTCTGGATAAGATAAATAGACCACACTATATATATTTTTATAGATTTTGGTTCATTTGTTTCAATACCTGATTCAGTAGGTATATAGTTTCTAGTATTATTATTGAAAGTATTATTTTGATGATGGAGACAAACACTAACAGAAATATTTTCATTGTAAATTTCTCAGTACTGTTTTGTTATTTCAGTAATATAATATCTTACTCTGAGCAAATCAATTTTTTATTTAGTCTTCATTTTAGGACTATCATTAGAAGTCCCTACTTTTGATTACTAATTGAAAATTTTCTCATTTTAAAAACTAAAAAATAGAATAAACAGTGCGTCTGAAACATCTCAAACCGCAATCAGGTTAATCATCATTTGTGTTTGATGAATTTGAGTCATGTGGCCCACTACAATAAAATTTGAAGAAATTCTATTTCTTACTCGAAATATCTTCATCAATTTTCTGCATGCCCTTGGTATTATTATGTTAAACTGACCATGAATGAAGAATAATTTTTAAATTTTTTCTCTCTTCTTCACCTTTTCAATCCTCTGACAGATTGGATTCATGGCCGGCTACAATAATTATTAAACATATTTATTTTTTACCTAAAACATCCTATAATTCAAAACCGTTGAAGATAGGCAAAGAGACATATTATATCATTCGGAAGGTAATGGATGATAGAAAATATAGGGTGTTCCATTTGAAAAAATCGATTTTTTTGAGTTTATTTGTACCCGAGTTTGACGCACCTTTTTTCACACCCTGTATAATATTGATTCGATATGCACGAGAATTTATAAGATACCTGCTCGGATACCTGTGTTTTAGGAAGCCGCTGTAGAAATTTCAGCTTTCTGTCGTGATTGCCAAGAAAAATGTCGCAACTTATAATGATGCTGGAGAATCAAAAATTAATTCATATGTCAAAAACAGTGAAAGATAGCCATAGGACATGCTATAGCAAAGTTGCTCTTAGTAACACTAGATCTCGCAACATTGCACATGTGAAAATATTTTCAAGAGCTAGATTTTAGCATCCCATTTCCGTACCCAAAATTTCAAAAATATATTCTCCGTGGAAAGAATCGGTGAACACTTGTTCTTATTCCAAATATAACACAAATAGAAATGACCGACGAATACTTTTCTGCTAGAAAATATACAGTCTGGCTGCTTGCGAAATGGAATGAATTCGTCAACATTTGAGATGACTATGAGAATGCTGTTTAGAGCATGAGATCAACTCGGAAATCAATCACTACCATATACAGTGTGTCCCAAAATTGCTAGCACACAGAGGTACCACATGTGGTAGAGGTCAGAATAAGTTGACTAGACTCAATTTATTTTCACACTGAAATTTGCTCGTTTTTTGTGTTTTTTAGGTAAACTTTGAACTTTTCTATTGATCACCCTACTTTGACCTCTAATTCACGTGGTATATAGCTATGTGGATCTGTGTTCCAGCAATTTTGGACACCCTGATTGCTCATATTTTCAGAAAGAAATAATGGATCCTATAATTTTTTCGATAATTTAAAATTTCAACAATAACAAAAGGAGTTTATATTACCCCTTCTTACTATTTTCGTGGGTTTTCTATCCTCTATTGAGTTTACTCGACTGAAATCTAAAATACCCTGTATATTTGTCTCTGAGAGACTGAAATGAGCTAAATGTATGCAAAAAGTCTGTCACCTATAGTATCTTTAATCTCACTTAATAATATTATGTATCATTACATCCACTGACCTGTAACTGATTACACCACGTATTTTGAAAGTTAATGGAAAATAAACTAATTCCAGGGTCGTCTTAGGAACGTGTATCTTGACCCAGAGAAACTGCACTATGTTCAAAATTCTGTTTGGCTTTTTCCTCTTCTGTGTTTATCCCATTTTATTCGGACATTAATATTCCCAAATTATTTCCGACCTACTGTAGCCAGACTTTCCACTTATTGAAAACGTTTATCACAACAAATTTTATCCTTGTTGCAATTTGCAAGTATTTGACGAAAAGGCACATCGATTGGTACGCCCGTCCGGTCGATGTGATAGACATATCCAAAAATACACGTGCTTCACTGTTATCAGCTGTTCTATAAATAACCTAAAAAAACAAAAATTATTTTTCAAATATCCATTGTGAGAACCTTTTTAGTCTTCGCTTGTGACTAGCACACATTTCTAACGCAAAAGACATGGATAAGAGTAATCTGAGGTGAAGATCTTGCTGATTTGAATGCTCCATTACCAACGTGTGTTTCGTTTTCAGAGAAAACCTCCTTCTAAGTATAGGTAATCCACTGTTGGATATATCTGCCGTAGTAGATAAAGACTTTTTGGATAAATATGGTATGAAGGAAAATGACGCAATCCTGGCCGATGGAAATCACAAACACTTGTTCGAAGAGCTCACTGAAAAATATCAAGTCAGTTATTTAGCAGGAGGAAGTGTTCAGAATAGTCTCAGAGTAGCTCAGTGGTTACTAGAGAAGCCGAACGTGACCACATTCTTCGGGTCTGTAGGCGAAGACAAGTTCTCCAAAATATTGAACGAGAAAGCAACATCCGATGGAGTGAATGTGAGATACCAATATAATGACACAGAACCTACAGGGACTTGTGCAGTTCTCATAACAAGCCATCATCGATCTTTATGTGCGAATTTAGGCAGTGCCAATTGCTTTACTATTGATCACATCAGGAAAACCCAAAATAAAATTTTAGTAGACACAGCTCAGTTCTACTATGTCTCGGTAAGTTTTTCATGATCTCATCAGATTATGTGTCTTTATTGTCTAGAATTGGATTCTTGTGAAACAGTCATACATGAATTTGGAAAATGCTGCATATCATAAGATGCATTTGAATTTTGCCTTTTAATTATGAAGAGTCGCTGAGAAATACTGTATAATAATATAGAACCAGTAGTAACTGTCAATTTCAATTTTTATCAGCAACAACATATTTTTTATGATAAGCTTGAAAGTATTTATTGAGATTGGAAGGCAGGACCTACCTAAGATAAATGTGGCTACTCAATCAATACCCAAACAGAAAACTAAATGATGATTTTTCCCAGCAAATTTGAATAAAATGAAGTCAAATGAAAGAATATGGTGCCAAAAATGAAGTTATTGAGGAATAGAAATGTTCTATCCTGTTAGTTTATATTTTGACACAGATCAGCTTCCGATATTATATTATGACCTGTACACAGAAATTCAGACTAATTGTTTGGATCTTGAAAAATAACGACTTTGAGGTCATAGTGCCATTTTCAGGAATGTTTTTTTCTACTTTGATTCAATGAAACAAATAGGTGTTTGTGTTTGAATCGCAGTTGAATCCAAAAATTTACATATTCGAGTGTTTTTGCATGAATTATGCAGAGTGTATATAATTTTTTCAATGGTTTCCAGTCTGAACAATCACATCATGAGAATGGCCTTTCTAAAGACAAAGTTTTCTGATACAAAATACTTTCAGGGATTCTTTTTGACTGTGAGTCCTGCTTCACAAATGGAAATTGCTAAAGTGGCATTAGCAAACAATCGTCCGTTCATAATGAACTTGAGTGCTCCGTTTATCTGTCAGATGTACATCAAAGAGATCATGCAGGCCATGCCGTATGTGGATATCATTTTCGGAAATGAAACTGTGAGTATATTTATATAAGGTATTATTCTTTTATCCAAAAAATGAACCAAACAATTTCTATTCAACATGCAATCTTGAATAGAATAACTTCATTAATTTTGCATTAGCTATTTATTTGTGAAGTTGTAGGCATTGTTATATTGATTATTATAATATTTTGATGTCGAAAAAACTATAAATGAATTTTGAGTTGGGTGAAACCAAAAGTCACATTTTTCCCCATTATTCTGAATGCTGTGTGTGCTTATTTCGTGTGCAATTTATTCTACATGTGACTCTCAATAATCACTTATAAAGTACAGTTCCATTTCATTGAAAGTTTCCTAGTATCATTTTGAAAAACAATCACTTAACTTGGTAACTTATTGAAGAATTTGGGTGAATTGAAGAAGCATTCTTTTCTATAACATACAGTTGTTTGCATCGATGAGTTTGACATCCTGTAGATAGATGGGTAGAGTGATAGATTGATCTTTATTTAAATAGAAACCCTAATGTACATATGAGAAAGTATATTGAAATATGCAGAAATACAAATACAATACATATAATGCCTAACTATAACATCAATTATCATAGAAATAAACAAAGAAAAATACAAACATTTCAATGGATTTACTCGGTATTCAGATGGACATAATTCGTTAATTGTGTTAATTTATTCAATCATACAGAGCAATTCAAATACAAAATTAATAGAAACCCAAAAAACACAATAATGGTCTTGTGTTGATATTTTTGTGGTATTTGGGTTTCTATTCATTTTGTATTCGAGTATTTAACCACAGTTTCCAAATAGTAACTTTAACAGATTGATTTGTCTAAGAATGCAGATATTTATCCAATGGATGGGGTTTAGTGGGAAACTATTTCGCTTTTCATTATAACAACAATCAGCCCGACATTTCAAATGGAACTGCCGCTCATTGCCTCTCGTCATCGAAAATTCGAAAATATGAAACTATTTCCTTCAAATTGAAAGAAATTCAGTGGACGGGCATGGAAGATAGACAAAAGGTACATGAACTGACTCTATTCCATAATATAATATCTACTAAGAGCTCTCCTTATTTGTGGAATAAAATAAAGTATAGAACTGATGTGCATACTTTGAAATTAAGACACAAAAGTTATATGTCGCCTCCACCTCATCAAACACACTTCAAACTCTCAACGATCTTTCTCCTATAATGTATTCAAATTATTCAATCAGTAACCACATGAATTGAAACCTTCAACACCGGCTGCATTTAAAAAATCATATAAGAATCTCATCCTGCAATCCTGAACTATATAGGTTAGTACTTGCTATATCAAATTGTTTTTAGGCTCACCTACATGTAGACAATTCAGTGAAATATAAACGGATATTTGCATTGTCGACAAGGGGCTGAACTTAGATCAGTTTTAATTGTTTTCAGCCCCCTTTGCAACTGATGTTTCATATTTCGAAAGTCGAAAATCATAGTTGCAAATAAATTATTATTATTATCTGATTCCTCTCTCTCTCTCTCTCTACAACCTACCTTCTTCTTTACGAAGTCTTTGTTTCTTTCCTCAAATCCGTTTTCAATTGGATCGCTCACAGGAAGCCGCAGCGTTCGCGACCGCCCAAAACTTCGACACCAAAGACCTCGAGGAGATAGCTTTGCGGATCTGCCGGCTGCCCAAACAGAACGAAGACCGCCCCAGGATCGCGATAATCACCCAAGGCACCGACCCCGTCATCCTGGCCACCGAGGGGAAAATAACCAAGTTTCCGGTGACGAAGCTGGCGAGAGATAAGATAATCGACACCAACGGCGCCGGTGACGCTTTCGCCGGCGGCTTCCTGTCGCAGTACATCCAAGGCAGAGAGGCGGACGTGTGCGTCAATTGCGGGATTTGGGCGGCCACGCAGATTATACAGCGCAGCGGGTGTACTTTCGAGGGTAAACCAGGATTTGAGGCGTAGCGGGCCGTTTTACCGCGAGGTCATTTTCGATGCACGTCGCCTGCGAATCGAGTGGGAGATAGTTTGTAGACCGCGTGTATCGGAGATGTACTTTTTTTGGGACGTATAAGCACGGACGTACCCGATAGCAATATTTCCTTCGAATAATAAGCGAAATGATAGACTGACAGTTCAACTGCATTGGCATTGTTGTTTGCTCAGGATTTTTGTATGGATTCATTTCGATCCATCTTTTTTTCTCTATAGACAACTGTATTGAAAAACGCTCTATACACATTTCGAAAAAAGATATTTTCTGATAAGAATTTCATACTGTCTGTAAGTTCTTCGAGGAGGTGGTACATTAATTTTTCAGCTTTTCATGGGATTTTCTCTCCTCGTTTCTAAAAAATAGAGTAGAAGTTATTAAAAATTATTGCAATATATTTGTAGTAAGGACAGATTCGTTCCCGAAACGTCCACCAAGATAAGTAGAGGTTTTATTCTTATTAAATATATTTGTATTCCCAATTTTTTTCAGTAACAAGGTGTCACTGACCAATAGAGAATTCCTCTTTTAGGTATCTAAAGGTTTAATTTCAAGCGCAGTGACATTTTGGGGCAGATCCCAAATCTGTCCTTACTACAAATGTATTGCAATAATTTTTAATAACTTCTACTCTATTTTTTAGAAACGAGGAGAGAAAATCCCATGAAAAGCTGAAAAATGAAGAATTCCATGTTATGAGTCGTATATTTGTTGATTAATGATACATTCATCATTTTTCGCTCTTCTGAAGAAAGTAATATTAAGAACCAAAAGTAAATTCACAGATCATAGTTTTAGGGGTTTAAGGTGTCCATATTTCATATTTAATAGCATGTGATAACCTATATACGATTATTATACATTTACTTCTGGAGCTGTAAGCTGTACTTTCTCATAGGGTGATGAAAAACTTAGTTTTTTCGACACGTTGAGCACCAAAGCACACTTCATTTCGAGCTTCTGTGTATTAAACAATTATTTTCAGATTTTATCATTTTATTTTTTTGATTGTGTATCATTTTTGATTCACGTGGACAATGACGCAGTTTTCAGTCTTATTCGTAGGCGACGTGTATCGAGAAAGGTACACACGGTGCTGGACGTGTTAAATATAATTTGAAACATTGATCGTTCCAACAGTAAGATTTATTAGTTCAATTGGTTCTTTTGTGTTTATATGTCCACGGTCCACTCTGTCTTAACGTACTTACACATTCGTATGTTTTCGTGACTTAATACTTTGTTTCCGAATTTAATATGATATTAAATTGTTATAACTGTTTCTTGCTGTTTTTGTTTCCAGAAGTATACTTTCTGGATAAATTGATATGTTTTCAGCAGTCGATGTTTGTATAACAAAAACTCCGAATGAAGGTAAGACCAACAGAGGTAATTGACTCCTTTTTTTACTTTTTCCACTTATATTTCAGCTTTCTAGGATTTATGAAATCAGAATATAACTCACTAATTTTCTGTGTGAATGAACAAAAACTTTTGTGGATCAATAAAATGCACGTTTTTGTAAGACCCCGTATTCGGGATTTAGAAATTTTATTTTATGACATTTTTTGCTCAATTTTTTTCAATAAAAATCAATATCTCGAAAAAGCTCTTGTTAGGTACATGATCTAACAAACTCTCAACGTAATTGAAAATCGAAATCAACGTAGATTCTAAAGATGGAGTATTATTTATGATGAAGTTTTACACAAAAATCTGAGATAATGTCGAAAATGATTCGATTTGACAATATTTTCACTACAGTATAGGATTAGGATATTAGGATCGTGTACTGAGGTTATAGATATAATTATGATCAACTGATTGTAAAGAATCAAAAACATAAAAGATATATAGAGTGTTGCATTCGAATAAAACTGACTCTGGCTCCGCTAAACTGTCAGATCACCCTGTATATAACTCAATATCGCTATGATGTACGTTATTCGAAACAAAAATCTACTTGTTTGAGTATATTTCACGAGTATCCACATCGCCAAAAGAAATTTTTTTCCGCAATATATAAAAACTGAATATTTTGAAAATTTTACACCGAAATAGTTGATTATAGGTCGCCGTAAAAGATGCAGTGCGACCCACCTAATATCCTCGAAAATAGGCGGTTCTATTTTTAACTCCCGAATGCCGAAGTTATTACAATATCCTAGCTGGATAGCCACATATTTCGAGAAAGCAAACAAAATCGTTTAAAATGGGCGAAACTTGTGAAAAATGTGGAGCTCCGTCGGAATTGAAATGCTCAGCTTGCAAACTGGTATCGTACTGTAATAAGGCACACCAGAAGGAAGACTGGAAGGGTCACAAATTGATTTGCAGACCTTTCAAGGTGAGTGCACTGAAATTTCAATCAATTTTCTATTCTACATAAGATATTTATGTGTGGCGGATGCCAAATAAGAGTTGGCTGACCATTTATATTAAATTAAAATAAGTGGCTCACCACATCAAAGTGGTGTACCCATTTCAAATGTTGCTACTTGCAAGTGTTATAAATCATCATCATCGAAATCAATATAAAATGTTTCATGTCTTTTCTAAAGTTATTTTTTTGAGTAGTTCGAGCACTGACGTCGTTGAAAAATGTTTCGAGTCCTTTCTAAAGTTTAGTCTCGTTTTTTACTGAATGGTTTGAGTTTCCACTGGAACTCAGGTTCATCACTGATGACTTTTAATATCGATTGTTTTAATATGTAGATAGCAGAGGATCCTGTTATTGGAAAATGTTTGGTAGCAACGCGGGACATCAAACCTGGCGAACTGATACTCTCAGAGTTTCCTTTGGTGAGTGGACCACGGCCGCATTTCGTTGAAGAAGGTCCAGTTCCTTGTCCAGGATGTTGCAGGTAGGTCAATTTTTCCTCTTCTTTAGTTATCAAACCGTAGTTTATTTCGCTACAAACTTTCAGATCGATATAACTATTTTCATTTCAACTGAATATTTTTTCTTCTGTTTTATTCATTGAATTCCATACGTACAATTCATTGCTTCTTTTATAACCATTGGAGCTACTCTAGTCTTTTACTAGACATATTTTAGCATCAATTTTTTTTTTAACATTCGCTTATTTCTTGTCGTGTTTCAAGGAACAGCGTCTCAAAAATCTTCTTTTTTATTCATGTAACTACTTACTATAAAAAAATTAATAAATACTGCAGAATATTTGTAGTACAAAATCAAATCAAATTTTCTAGGATACTTATATGAATTTTCATCCGACTCAGTCTGATTGCTTCTGTTACACAAAAAATAGATTGGTTCTTTTTTTTTGTTTTCCTCGCAAACAAAACTGCGAACTAACTATACAGAGGGCGTACTCATTACATTACATAGATCGCATTAAATCATGAATAAGATGACGGAAATTGGAAAATACAATTCGTCATAATATAAGTATGAAATAGAAAAATATTTATAACTTGAATTTGAGTTTTATCTCACCTAGATTCTAACGTCTGTGTCTGCAATGTAAGTAAAATAATATTCAAAATGAAGTGGAGAATTACAGTAGATTGGTAACTAATCATAATATTGTAAGAAAAATGATAATAGAATGAAGATAAAGAATATTCACATAACACATGAAACTGGTTTATAATAAATCCAAATATCCAGATAGCTTTCGAATTAAAAAAACCCAAAATTTCTGCTTGAGGTAAATTTTTGTGTTTTTGAAAGTTCGAGAAGATTCCTTACACTCCGTTTCTCTCTATCACAAAATATTATTTCAAGGAACCTCCCTTTTCTTGACCGAAAAAGTCAGATTCATAACATAAACTTAAAAAGAAAAGATAATATCTCCAATCCCTTATCATAGTTCTAGTTTATTTCGGGGAAGCTTTTCCTAATAAATATCTGAGGAGTACCCCAGCTACCCCAGAGGAGTTACAAAAACACATTAGAGTTACCTACAATGAGATGGCGGCTTGGTGTTCACGCAATAGACTAATATTGAATAAAGGTAAAATAGAATGTATCAATTTCTATCTGCGCCGTGAGGTTCCCTCACTCTTCCAATTACCTGAGGATCTGTCTTCTACTAAAGACGTAAAATTGCTAGGAACCTATCTTGACTCTCAGCTTTCGTTTAGTACTCAATTGAATCATGTCTGTACGAAACTCAATAAAGCATATTACGCCATACTACAAATGAAACCATATTTGGATGAAAAAGGCTTAATGGGCTTGTACTATGCTTTTGCATATAGCCATATATCATGCAATATTATAGCATGGGGTTCATCAAGTAATTGGGAAAGAGTATTCATTGCTCAAAAGCGTCTAATCAGACTTATTTTTCAACTGAGTTGTAGAGAAAGCTGTAGAAATACATTTAAAAAGAAACAAATTCTAACCTTTTCAGGAATATTTATTTTGAAATGCCTCACTTTTATTAAGAGTGATATTAATAATGTTTCCCAAAAACAGCATGAATATCAAACACGCCACATTAACTTGGACTTACCTAGACATAAAACTGCAATGTACCAGAAATCGCCACATTTCATTGCTATAAAACTATTTAACGCCCTTCCCAGCGAACTGAAAAGCATTACTTCGTACGAAAAATTCAAAAGGCAATGCAAGGATTTTTTGATATCTGAAACTTACTACACAGTGAATGAGTTTTTGAGCAGGAATAGATCCTAATTATTAACCTGGAAATTTTCTGTTTTTTGATACTCAATGAGCTTTTAATTATATTAATATTTATTGTATTTTATCTATATTTTATACATGCCTTTATTGAACAATATCTCTATGATACTTTTTAGTTGACTTGTCCAACACCATGTAATTATGGTATTTTATGGATTAATAAAGTTCTATTCTATTCTATTCTATAATAATCTCTCAACCGAATTCAAAAAAATAACAAATCTACAAAAATTCAAAAAAAAATAGTTTTCTAAAAATCTAAAGATACAGATCTAAAGATAAAGATCTACAGATAACATGATTTATTAATTTTTTTCTTGTCTCTTTTTCTGTTGTTCTCTGTACACACTTGTTTTAACACACTTATGGATTGTTAAACTTCGTTAAAAAATTGATTTGAGTGAATAATCTGACTCTATCAACTCGATTCGAATGAAAATAACCGAAAATGGTATGGCACATCAAAATGTTCTGTCAACGCTGATTTTTGATCGCTGCGTCTCTTTTCCTCAATTGCTCTCTCTCTGTAAGCTCGATTCAGTAGAGAATATATGATATATCTTTGAGGTTATATTATTTATGCAAGAATAGGCAGTTATATACGGCTTTTATAATTTTTATTGTTACTACTATATTCTCATTGTCATAAAATTGAATGATAAAGATCATCATTATTGATATTCTGATGGATGAGTGTTAGATCTGGTAGAAAAGTGTTTTGATCAGATAGATAAACGGCATCGTCTCTTGCAGACTCATCATCGGGCAGCAAGCCGCCCGTTGCAAGGGCTGCGACTTTCCCGTGTGCAGCCCGGAGTGCTCCGGCCTGCAAGACCTGAACAAGCACGGGCAGGAATGCCTGGTTTTGGGCATGAGAGAGGCCAAGGCCGTAGAAGGTCTGCACGAGTTCTACCGACAGGACGCCCTTCTGGCTTTGAGGTGTTTGCTGTTGCAGAGCAGGAAGCCCCAAAAGTTCGCGAGGTTGATGGAAATGGAGCCGCATCTGGACAAGAGGGAGGAGGGCACCGACATTTATAGGTTAGAATTCCTCCAGTTCGTCGATATGATGGAAATTACCGGGAAATTTTCTTTGAGGGAATCAAAGTCGAAATATTTTTCATTAACGATTCTCATAGACAAAGATGAATCGAAACATAAATATATTTTTGTCCATCCATAAGAATTCAATTGGTGTATATCTTCAATCATTGAACATTGGGTTTGTTGTTCGGAGGTGTATATTAACCGAATTCGTCGTGAGAGGTGTCGACTCAAATCAAACCGCCTTGTAAACTGACTTCCACAGAGAAATCGACGATCGCGTCGTGGACTACCTCCTCTCCAACTTCATCCACCCGCTGAAAATGCTGGAGAAAAAATCCGGCTACACGGTCCTCAATCACTTCTCCAGCGAGGTGCTGCACAAAATTTGCGGCATCATCGACGTCAACGGACTGGAAGTGAGCCAAGACGCCGAAGTGACCGCCCTGTATCCCACCGCCTATCTGCTGGAGCACAACTGCCTCTCGAACACCCTGTATTCGTTCGACGCCGACTGCAAGATCACGGTGAGGGGAGAGATTTCGAAAAGTGTCAATTTGTTTCGAATTAGTCAATTTAATTTAGAAATGTGTCATAAATTTCATAAAGTATAATATGTATTTCAAAAGTTTCAATTCAACTTCAAAATACGTCATATGTATTTCAAATTCAACATATTATTATCAAGAAATTCAACTTGAATTTCAAATCATCATTTCGATATCAGAACTTATTATTTTTATTTCAAAAGCAGTCTACATTTTACCATTTCCAATTGTAGTTCAAAAAGCATTGTATCAATTTCAAAAACTATCAATTGTATTTCAAATTAATCAATTGAATTTATAAATGTGTTGAAAATAATTAATTATTTTTGGAAAGGCATCAATTATATTCCAAAGTAGTTGATTTCATTTCAAAAGCAGATTCGTTCCCGAAACGTCCACCAACATAAGTAGAAGTTTTATTCTTATTAAATATATTTGTATTTACAAATTTTTCAAAAACAAGGCTAGTATCTAAAGGTTTAATTTCAAGCGCAGTGACATTTTGGGGCAGATCACAAAATCGGTCCTTGCTACAAATATATTGAAATAATTTTTAATAACTTCTACTTTATTTTTAAGAAACGATGAGAGAAAATTCTACAAAAAGCTGAAAAATGACTACTACAATCTGTATATGCAGTATCTTCAAGCTGACTAAATATTACCTAAAACCTCAGTCACATATTATAGTATGTTAAAAACTTTTACCAGCATTTCATTTTTCAAATAAAAATGGTATTATTGATGAATGGTGGATATTCATGAAGATGAAGGTTCAAAAAATTAATCTGACACATTAGAAAATAAAAATTACCCTTCTGGAAATCAAAACATTAAGTTTTTGAAAATCAATTGATCCTTTCTGCGAGTTAAATGACTATATGAAATACAAATAGCTATTTGGAAATAAACATGATATAGTTTTAAATTCAACAAACAATTTTAAAATTGAATTGATCCTCTTTAAAATCCGAATGAATATTTGGAAATGCAATTGGCTCTTTCTGAACTACAATTTGGAAAATATGATATTTCTATAGTTCATTTCGGAACCATCAAGATCTAGAATTCCAATGAAAAAAATTTTGTCACGAGGTGATTTGTGGAAAATTTGTCACTTAGATCGAATTCCCAACTGAAACCACCTATACAGTAATGTTTTTATATCATACACGACGGATGGTAACTCGCATGCTTTATTTCCGAACTCTACAGCACTATACAAAAAGTCAATTAAACTGATCAAATCACCGGAAAAGTACTACTCACTTCTGAATTTAGAAAATTAAATAGTTCTTTTTATTTGGCTACGACGGATAAAATGGATGATTGAAGTTCCATTGTTCCATTGTTCCTATGAGGTCGTCAATATCCATGCTGGGTGTCACCACCAACAGTGCTCTCTCATGGGACGATCATGTGAGGTCCATTGCGAAAACTGCTTCACAAAAACTTGGTTTCCTTTTCCGTGCGAAGAGATACTTCACATCCCAGCAACTGCTTATGATCTACAAAGCACAGATTCGACCTTTCCTGGCGTACTGTTCACATGTTTGGAGCTCAGCCCCTAAACATACGCTTAAGCTCTCAGATTCAATTCAGAAGAGAGCTATTCGCCTAGTCGATGACACAACACTCACCAAATCATTGACCTCTCTAGATCATCGTAGAAAGGTCGGCGATCTATGCCTTTTTTATAGGTACTTCCACGGTCGGTGCTCAACGGAAATATCATCTATTATGCCACCACGCGCGATTCCTAGTAGACAAACCAGACGAGCTCAAGCTGGTCACCCCTACACTGTCAGGCTCGAGACCTGTCGAACATCGCTATACCAAGCATCATTCATCAATAGAACGGCAATGTTGTGGAGTTCTTTGCCTAGTGAAGTCTTTCCTGATGCTTACAATCTCCAAACTTTCAAGAAAAATTCCAACACTTCCTACTCTCCCAAAATTCCACCGCTGGCTAACACGATGTTCCTCGAACATTATAGGTTACCCTTTCGTGTTGTCCACAGATAAAAAAAAAAAGTCCTACATCTGATCGTATCGGCTCGTTTTTGTAGGACAAGTAAACTGTTAAATGTTCAATAGTTATCGTTCATTGTTGTTCTTCAACTGGCGCCCTCTAAGAGTCGAAATAACTGGATGGTTCATGTGTAGGTGAGAGCCGCTTTGCCGATTTCCGCCGGCGGCCACATAACCACCATGTACACGCACTGTCTGTGGGGCACTCAGGCGAGGAGGGAGCACCTGCGGGAGACCAAGTACTTCAGCTGTCGCTGTCGGCGATGCGAAGACCCCACGGAGCTCGGCTCGTATCTGAGCGCTCTCAGATGCATCGGGGTCGAGCAGGAACCTTGTTCCGGTGAGTTGTCTCGAATCACAATCGAGTTCTAGCTTCGGAAATATGCTTTATGCACGACCGGGCGTGAAGTAGCACTTTATCGCCCGGATTTGCGGGCGTGAAGTAGCACTTTAGTGCCCGCGGACAACTTTATCGCCCGGCGGGCGAGCACGGCTTACATCAACTTCGAGTTCGTAGGTTTTGAATATTTCAACAAATGTACAAGATCTGTGAGCTTTCTAATAGAGAACCGAACTGATAAACTCCATATTGGATGCATTTTCCAGCTTTTTGTGGGATTTTGTCCCCTCGTTTCTAAAAAATAAAGTAGACGTTATCGAAAATTATTTCAATATATTTGAAGTGAGGACAGATTTTGTGACCTGCCCCAAAATGTCACTGCGCTTGAAATCAAACCTTCATTAGATACCTAAAAGAGAAATTTTTTATCGGTCAGTGACTGTCACTGTTTCTGAAAAATCTGGAAATACAAATATATTTAATAAGAATAAAACCTCTACTTATCTTGATGGACGTTTCGGGAACGAATCTGCTCCCGTTCTCAACACAATTAAAATATTTTTCTCTTCGCAAAATTTTTTCAATATGTTGTCGATTTTGACACTGAAAAGTGACAATTTGGTAGACGGATGAATTCTGGTTACAAGGTGTTTTCATCAATTGATATTGAATTTTCCATTTTCATATTCAATTTTCAGAAGTGGATGCCAAGTTCTATCTATATCAACTGAACAAGAAGCAATATTATTGTCTCCGTTCAGGAGAATGCAAGCAGACTCTTTGATTTTCCGTTTTTGGTTGTTGTCTTCTTTTCCTATGATCTTAATATTACTCCAATCGGCCATATGTTGTCCATTGTCAGTAAGGATATGTTCAGCTAATTCTGGTTTGTCAGTATATCTTTTCTTTATATTGTTCTCATGCTCTTTCATCCTTACTGATTGAGGCCTGCTGGTTTCACCAGTTTAATATTTTCCACAAACACATGTTATACTGTAAATACAATTTTTTGATGATTGTTCTTCATTTTTCTTACAGACAGTATCCATTTTGAATGGTTTCTTATGTGCGAGATGTATTAAATTTTCATATGGAACATATTTTGAATTCATCGGGCGGCTGAGAAAACAATGATTTTGTGCAAGAATACTGATAGTCTGTAGGGAAATGATACCAGAACCCGAAAATTCTGAAATTCTGTTGGTTGCAATTCATTAATGAACTGGTTATGAGAAAATATCTTTTCGACTTCAACATTTTGTTCCAAAAGTATACCATCCTAGATGTAAATTTTCTAGAAAAATTTGTGTTATGATTTCGAATCTCTGACAGAAACCTCAATGAGCTTCTACTTCTGTATTGACAAACAGAATTTACACATTCAGACTTGAAAAAAAATCATAGCATACCCTGAAAATTGGAATTACCTTTACGCAAATTGTTGCCAACGCAAAACTTTTGGTACGCACCCACTGTTTCTTCTGGAAAAACAAAGTTCCAGTTGGATGTAAAATGATAATTTCATAAGGGTGCTTCGGTCTTGAGTGGATTCATACTACATAGTCAAACATGAAACAAATTCTGAAACATATGCAACTTGCATCTAAAATATAACTTGTTACGCTACAGAACAGTTCCATCGCACTTTTTATCAACTAAAATGAATCGAGGCATTCTATTCATCATCACAAATGAGGTTGATCAAGCAACTTTGTTTCATCACGACTTTTTTTACCTATACAACTTGGATCTCAAATGCAACTCGTGCTTGTTACAGTACAGTGTCTCATCGAAAGTTAAATCACCGAGATCAAATTGATTCAAAAGAAAAAGACACAAAATTTCATACTTGTTCATGTTCTACGGTTGGTCAACATGACAATAAAATATTACATATTATTAAACTTAAGATGGCACATTGAGTCGTGCGAAAGCTCTTCCAGCAGCACTTTTCATGTAGAAAACTCTTGAGATTTAATTTTTGTCTTCAGTAAATCGAACTGTTACTTTCGATATACAGGGTGTCCTTGAAAGGTCTTTACAAAAAGCTACCACATATTCTTCAGACCAAAACAATTCGATACAAGCAAACTTACCTCAGTAAAAAGTTGCTTAGTTTGGGCGCTAGACGGCTCTGAAGTTGAAATTTTCAAATCGATTTTGCTTCATAACTTTTGAACGGCTCATGGGATTTTTTTCAAATTTGGTACGTTGGCATAGACTCATCGGGCAATGAAACTCATATCATAATCATAATGAATATCATTCCATGGGCGTAGAACTTGATTTTTCCAGTAAATAAACATCTAAAACTCCTACGCCAATGGAAAAAAATTAGTTTCAATATGAAATCTAAATTATTCAACTCATTCACTACAAAAAAGGTACTCTTGACAAAAGTCGATTCCTCTCATGGTTTCGACAAAATTTTAATTTTAGTGATTTAGAGCATAATTAATAATGAAACGATTAACAGATATTTCATAAAAATTGTTCAAAATGTTCACCATTTTCACGTATACAAAGATTTATACGACGCGAAAAGTTGAAATGTACTCTTTGCATAACTTCTTCATCGCCTGTAAGATTATTCGTCGCCTGTTGGATACGTTGCCATAATTGTTCTACAGTATTCACAGGGGTCTTGTAAACCGTAGACTTGAGATAACCCCATACAAAATAATCCATCGGTGTTAAGTCTGGAGAACGTGGTGGCCAATTCACGGGTGCATCATTACCTCTACCTATCCATCTGTCTGGGTACTGTTGGTTTAAAAAATTCCTAACATCCACCGAAAAATGTGGTGGAGCTCCATCGTGCATAAACCACATATCTACCCGATGTTGGAGTGGTAAATCTTCCAACAAATTTGGCAACGTATTTCGTAGATGTTGTGAATACATGTCTCCTGTTAATCTTTGTGGAAGTATGACAGGACCAATTATAAAATTTCCTATTATTCCAGCCCAAACGTTGATTTTGAATTCGTGTTGAAAATGGTTTATTTTAATGGAATGAGGATTTTCAATTGCATAAACGTGTTCATTATGAAAATTAGTTATTCCTCTTCTCGTGAAACAGGCTTCATCAGTGAACAAAATATTCTTTCCAAAGTTCAGATTCATTTCTCTTTGCAAATTAATGAACCTACAAAACATCAGACGACTTTGTGAATCATGGATTAATAAATCTTGAACTGGCGTCTTGTGGTATGGGTATAATAATTGTTCTCTTAGTACTTCATGAACGGCATTCCTAGACACTTCTAGTTCATTACTTATCCGTCTAGTACTCAATTCTGGATTTTCTTCAATACGGTCTAAAATTTCTACTTCGACTTCGGGAATCCTTACATAACGCTGTCTTCCATAATCACCAGTTCTAGGAGCAAAATGACCGGTCTCCCGAAGACGTCTCTCAACTGCAGTAAAGGTTGGGTGGCTTGGTACGCGACGATTTGGAAACCTTGCCGAATACACCCTCACACTCTCTCGACCATTTCCTTGACAATATCCGAATACCAATATTATATCGGTGTATTCTTCATTGGTGTATTGTACGGCCATGATAAATCAGAAAAGTCCGATATCAACAATCAACGTCAATAAATCTCGAGAAATCAACACAGATGAAACTATGGAAACCAAGAATGTGAATATCACTGTTTTCGAGCAGATAATAATAGTCTTCAGAAAAAAAAACCAGTGCTACTTATTTTCAATAGAAATAACCTATGCAAAAAGTACATCTCAACTTTTTGCGTCGTATAAATCTTTGTATACGTGAAAATGGTGAACATTTTGAACAATTTTTATGAAATATCTGTTAATCGTTTTATTATTAATTATGCTCTAAATCACTAAAATTAAAATTTTGTCGAAACCATGAGAGGAATCGACTTTTGTCAAGAGTACCTTTTTTGTAGTGAATGAGTTGAATAATTTAGATTTCATATTGAAACTAATTTTTTTCCATTGGCGTAGGAGTTTTAGATGTTTATTTACTGAAAAAATCAAGTTCTACGCCCATGGAATGATATTCATTATGATTATGATATGAGTTTCATTGCCCGATGAGTCTATGCCAACGTACCAAATTTGAAAAAAATCTCATGAGCCGTTCAAAAGTTATGAAGCAAAATCGATTTGAAAATTTCAACTTCAGAGCCGTCTAGCGCCCAAACTAAGCAACTTTTTACTGAGGTAAGTTTGCTTGTATCGAATTGTTTTGGTCTGAAGAATATGTGGTAGCTTTTTGTAAAGACCTTTTAAGGACACCCTGTATAATAATATAATACATATATAATATAATCAAATTCGAAACTGTTGAACTATTTTTGACATATGTTGTAGGGCTTTCCAGAATAAACTCATGAATTTCTAATCCCCTTCTTCGTCACGTTGTCATCCATGACTGATGACAGATGAATGTTACCGCGGGAATATTGAAATAGTCAAGATTCACTACAATGTAGTGCTTCGAGCGGAAAAATATTCTAATATTCTTCCATGTCTTGAAAAAAAGGGAAAAATAATGAAGCTACATAAATATTCATAGGAAGTATTCATTACAGGCACTCAACTACCTCTAAATCCTCTAGACAACGACACGGAATGGGCCTGCGACAAATGCGACGTTAAACTCTCGAACGCCGAGGTGATCTTCCTAGTGAACGGTATCGGTGAAGAAGTCGACAATCTACAGTTCTCGAGCCCCACCATAAAGGAACTGGAATCGCTGCTGAACAGGATCCTGACTTTTCTGCACCCGAACCACTATCACGTGTACACCGTCAAACATTCTCTAGTGCAGATGTATGGCCACCAACAGGGCTACACCTCGAACCAATTGACCGACGATTGTCTGGCCAGGAAGGCGGCGATGTGCAAGGAGTTGTTGGATATCAATGCCAAGCTCGATCCGGCGAATTCAAGGTGAGATTTGATTTCAAGGGACAAAGTTTTCGATCATTTCATAATACTCGTCAAGTGACGATTCGGAGACTGGGATTAACACTCAGAGTAATGAACCCTAAACAATCCGATTCCGTTCCTTTTAGAAATCATATTTGTGCCAAAGAACAATACGTCAGTATCTAAACCTATAACATCGGGGTGTACCCCAAGGATCAGCCCTTGGACCACTACTGATTCTAATCTTTATAAACGATATATTTTATCACGTTCAGCCATCTCGGTGTGTCCTGTTTGCAGATGACTTCACCTACTATAATTCTGATGCAAACCCGAAAGAACTCACAGAGAAGGTTATTGTTGCTTCGGAAAAAATCAGAGAATGGCAAAACACAAACAATGACATTCTCTACAAATCCGAAGCTGAAGCTGAAGCCCCCTTCGAGCTCCTGGATATCACTCTTGATGATAAACTTGAATGGACTGAACATATATAACCACTATGTCAAAAATTATCGAATCAAATTTTCATTCTAGACGTTTGAGGAACACTACACGAACGAGTGTTCTAAAAATGTCATATTTCTTCCTCACTTTTTCATTCCCATATAAGCTATGGCCTAATCTCATTGGGGTAAATCTAGTTAGGCACATCGTGTTTTTGCTTCGCTGAAGAAGGCAGTCAGGGTTATTGCCAAGGCAGGATTCAAAGACTTCGCAGGGCCGCTTTTCAAGCAATCAAGAATATCAACACTTCCCGCACTTTATATCTATTGTTTGCTACAGATTCATAACCACCTACATCAGTCCGACAAACCTAGACAGTTACACAACTACTCCACTATAAATAAAAATCTACTCGTCAATCCTGAATTTCGTCTTGATACTTCTACTAGACGTTTCTGCTCTACTAATACTTTACGATTCCGTCTTATAAATGGAATTCAAAAATTTGGTTGCTTCAGAATAAATAAGTGTTGTTCAAAAGGTATCAGAGGAAAAATTCATGACTGGTTCAAACATTATTCAACAAATTAAAAACAGTATGTTGAAATGTATAATACTTGTAGCTCCCTTATGAATATCTCTTGTCGTGTACCACAAGGATCAGTACTAGGGCCGATCCTATTTTTGATTTGTATTGACTCAATATCAACTTTGGAATTCAAAAGAAATCTGAAATTATTCGCGATGTAACATTGATCTATGTTTTCAAAGATTCAAATGGTATTGTAATTGGATATAACTAGTGATTTGGGAAAAATATCATCTTGGATGCAAAATTATGAATTGACTCAATTATGACAAATCTTCATATATGTATATTTCAGAGAGAACTAATATATCAAATGATGCAATATCATTCAACAACAAATCCATTAAATATACAGACACAACAAAATTTGTAGGTCTCCATATTGATGAACATCTCTCATGGACAAAACATATAGATCATTCAACAAATTGAATCCCATCATAGGCGTCATATTCAAAATTTGTGATATTATCCCTGTTAAATATTTGAAGAGCATTTATTTCTGCCATTTTTACTCGAACTTTCAATATTTGATATCTGTCTGGGGAAGAACAAATATTTCACGTTTGAAACCACCCATGAAATTACAAAACAAAATAATAAAGAGCATTTTCAATTTACCTTTTCTGGAATAAACCGTAAATTTATACAAACCTAGAAATTTTCTAAATTTTTTTTTCTAAATTATAAATTCATTTTGTCAAGATGAAATTGAAATTATCAAAAATATAGCTTTTACTGCCATAATTATGGCACTACACAATTGAATTCTTCGATAGCAAATACATTCAGGTCAAATATTGGTAAGCAATCGTTATTCCATGATGGAATATCGCATTTCTGATCTCCTGATACGAATCTCAGAATTACCCCCTTCTCAAATGAAAGAACAAATTCAAGGCGAAGTAATAGAAGTTTCACATTGATAATATAATGTTGCAGGCTACCGATTTACACGGGAATACTTTACCACGAACTCTTCTTGGCCAACTGGACGATGATAAGGAGAAAATGGGACTTGGGCATCAAAACGAAGGTCAAGTCAGTGCTCACTATGATGATCGATAGTAAACATTGTTTGGAGCAGGCCCTGGAAATCATGAACAGAGAAAAGAATACGCCACCTGGCGAAAAACTGCTGAAGCATATAAGAACGTCTCACGAGGAGTTTCAGAAATTCGTCGAGAGGAATAAAATTGACTTGTCTGCTCCAAAAACGTAGTCGAAACATGGAAATGTACGAAATATAATGATTATCTAAATGAATTCTCTTCTTTCAACCAACTTCATAACTTTAAATTAGCACTTTGTTGGTCTGCTAGTTCGTTCTCCTTATAATTTTGGTTTGCTTCCTTGATATCCTAGAATCATCCACTTTTTAGTATATTTCTAGATATGTACATAGCATAGACTTGTACATAGTATTCGAATTTTGATATAGAGAGCTCGTCAGCTGTCATATTGAATTCTGGAAGATTTATGGAATTTGTTGAGGACAAAACTGATCCTTTTACACTTTACTGATTTGATTGGAAACCGATATGGTTTTGTCTGGAAACAAAAAGAACTCTGAAGGATTTCTTCGACTAGTCCAGTGTTTGTTTTATACTCCATAATAATGATAATACTCCAGCTTTTGGTTATTATTTTTATATCGTTAGATACCTTAGTGGTGACATACTTTCAGTTTCCTCTTTTTACTATGGACCTTTCCGGCCGATTATACTCATATATTTGTTTTTTGAGCCTACACTGCCTTGTCAAAAGACCAACCAATGGGTTCGTTTAATATTTATTTATTTATATTTGTGTTGAAACTAAGTTCTCTCTTGTGATGAAGTCTTGGGACGAATCATTTCGATATACTGTTCTATAACAAGCATGAGTTGTACTTTAGATACAAAAAATGACTTATTTTAACTTTATTTTTCTAGAAAAAATCAGGGGAGCGGTACTTACGTTTAAAATTTGCAACATCATTGCTCAGTCCGTAAATCCCTGAAATTCAAGATTTGCCATTGGTCATCAATTAATGTGATATGATCCCCAGAATCTGAATAATCATCTTGATTCGTCAATATCCGTATAATGATATAGATTCTACGGAGAATTATAAACTGTGGAGCAAAACACTTCGTACTCAACAATATTTGAATAATCCACCTGACTTTTTATGATAAATATTCTACTACAACTACCGCTTATAAAGAAATAGTGCAAGTGCAAGATGATAGAGTAAATATCATTTTGAGCATAAACTTGTGGTTTATCAATGATGTGCTTTTGAAGTCAACTCTAATGGTAGTTATCTCTGCCCCGTCACTCACATTATTCATATGCAAGGCGAAACATGTATCATACCCTCATCACGGCGAAAATGAAAACTATAATGTTCGGTGATATCGTACATTTTATTCAAATTGGTACATACTAAGTAGAAAACAATCATTTTCATTACCCTGTCAAATTATTCTCTTTCTGATTCATCATGAAATTTGGATAAATATGTGACAATCTTGGAAAAGCTTTGAATGTCTTGGACAGTACGACGTCAAATTTTAGTTTTTCAAGAATATCTCATTTCCGGTTAATTTGATGACAAAAAGTTGTGGATAAGAAATAAACTAAACAGTTTGCTACAATTCATGCAACCATCATATCATCAACAACGGATGTCCAAAGCGCGCTGTGAATTGATTGGTTGAATATTGTAATGGGGACGGGGTAGGAGACACAACATAGTTGCTTATAAAAATCGTCCGCGCACTGACGTCACACAGCTCGAGTACTCGTTTGAATTCTGCTGAATCATTATTGTTTTCTGTTATTTTTACACCCATGATATATCGAAAGGATCTCAAGAAATTGAGATCAGTTACTTCAAGAGTCATTTATTTTCAGATATATTTTTTCTGGAAATCACTGGAAATACCTATTATTTTTGGTATCGTTTTTTTTTTGTGATTTCCCTGACAGGCACCAATAACTTCAATTTTCCTTTCATTTTTTTTATTTTCGTTTCGTTACCTCAAACGGATATTCACTTAGAAGCTATGGTAAGAATGAGAGGAATATTTCAGTGAAGTGTTTTAATAAAGATACTTGTCGAATGCCAAAATCATTATTCCATGCAGGTGTATTTATATGTGTTCAGGTGTACGTATGTGTGTTTAGAGTGGAGTATTAGACGACTGTCTGAGTCAAGAAGGATTCTTGTCATATGAAACATTTAGTGTGGATTCATGCACCATGAATTAACAATCATCGAGTAACAATTGACAATTAGCAAGTAACAGGTAGCAAAAACATCACTGTTTATGCAGATCAAATTAACGAGTAGAAATATATCATACGTATAGACGCACAAGTCAGTCCCAAGCCTTCGAATTCCTTATTTTCTTTAACGTAAATCGAACGAGATCAACTCAGCATAGTATCATCCAGATATGTTTTATAATATTATTTTCTACCTCAAAATAATCTAACCCATGAATAGAAAGATTATATTCATCATCTCTCTCAAATTTTTCTATTCAAATAGAAAAAAATGAGGTCAAAAAGCAGGTGAGAACGGTAGCTGTTGATTCATACTGTACAAGGTGTCCCAAATTGCTTGTTTTGGTCAGTTTTCCGAATTTACAGAACGGCCTGACCTATGGGTCAGTAAAAATTTTTGTAAAACGTCGATTGCTGGAAACCGGATTTTTGTTTTTCGAAGAAAATTTTTTCGTGGTCGTGAATTTTTCGCTAAAAATAATTCTGTACGCTCTTGAACCAATCGAATGAAAACTTACAATGAATTATTTTGTTCTTTATTTTTATTGGTTCTATTGGTTTAATATTTTCATTATCACTATTATGACCATTGCAAACAAACCTACGAAATTTCAAGAATATCAAGAGGAAAGATTCTTCAAAACTCAACAAATGTCTTGTTTTTGTGTGGAAAATTTTGATACCCCGTATCTCGATAACTACGTGTCTTCGGAAGAGTTTTTGAGAACCATTCTCATATTTTTCAGCAAGTAATCTACCCAACCATGTCTTTGAAAATATTTTGGTAGTCGGCCACGGAAATAAAACAAGAGTTTCTTTTCGCATATTTGTCGGTTTGACAATAAATAGAAAAAACACTGGAGTTGAAAGCTGTTATCACCTGTCCGCATCAGAATGTACGAAAACTTTGGATGATGTGATTTTTTTTTTAAATCGGTCAAATGTCAATTTTTGCCTATATCTCGGAAACGGTTCGAGATATCAAAATACGGTTTTCACCAATCGAAGTTTCCAGCAATCCGTAACACCCTGTCCATAGAAACAACAATCCCTCTACTACGATCTCCCAGAATTCACGCCTCGTTCTAGTCGTCAAAGACAGGGAAAGTTCTCCACGGAATTGAAATCGAACCGTCTTTCGCCCCTATCGAAGTCCCTCCTTCGATTATGCTCGTCGGAAAAACGCGGGAATACCTCAAGGCTGCTCCTCGAAGAGTTACCGCTGCTGCCGGAGGCCTGGCTGTCCGAAGAGTTCCTCCACCAATAGTCGTTGTCAGTCCCATCGGAAACGTCACCGTTCACTTCTATGTTCGTCGAATCTTCCATCGTATCTTTCATCGGCTGGAAATGCGCTGCCGGATTATTTTCCAAGTTCTCCACCGGCTTTCTCTGCAAATTTTTGTTTCTTCGTTTGCCAAGGATGACGTTCAGTGGAGGAGGAGTTTTAGGTTTGTCTTTGCTAGCTACAGCTGAAGTGTCGTTCCAAGGGGTCCTTGAAGTGTCACTGGAAGTACTTCTTGCAATCGAGGATGACGAGTCTTCATCTGCATCTGTGAATTCGTTGGTTTCGTTGTTTCTCTTCACTTTTATGGATTTTTCGATTAATTCGTTGGAATAACCCAACCCGGAGACCTGTAACGAAAATAGAATCGTCAACCGACAGACATTATATGGGCAATGGGAGTGACGCCTATCGAATTTCCAACTGACTCTGCTTTTCTAAAGATGTTTTTCTATCACCACCAGTGTAAGTTAGTGATTACAAACAAAAAACAATTGCAGAAAGCTTCTCCTCAACAAAGAAACGTTGAAGTTTCTTCCTCTTGTGACGATACTTCTTATTCATCATTATTATTTTTGCTTGCAACCTTTCACGCTTTCTTTCTTATTAATATCTTTTAGTGAAATGTCTTTCTGTATTGATATCTTTTGTAACATGTCACTGATCTGAGAGTGAGGTTAATTTTTTAAACTACCGTCAGCTATACATATTACATTCCTATCATGATATCTATGAAATAGCTATGATCGTTTATATTATAGTTTATTTTCCAAAATAATCCCAAATTACGTTATTCTGAGAAAATCCCAAAAATCTGTGAAAATAAATGAATGTTATTTTTACGATTCAGTAAATCTTCATTGGTTGATAAAACACAGTTCACATTCATACATTCATTATCTAGTCTTTTCATTTATCCGAGAGAAAAACCATACTGACTAAAATTCCAACCCAAAGATATGATTTTTGTATATTCTCTACTAGATGCACCCTTAACATAACATGAGGAAAAAAAGAGCTATCAATGCTGGCTGATCACTGCTGGTTGCCTCTCTCTTGTTTGCTGTTTTCATTAGTTGGATTCCTCCGCCTTTCTCTAGGCTCGGAGTAGGGACTATTTGAAATTTGTTCAACATTATTCAGTAACTCAACTATGAAATGAGACATGCTGATTTTTTTAATCTACAAGGACATCTATTAATCTAATCTATTAAGGACAACAACACCTCAAACAACAATTAAAACTGAGTCTCTTTTTTTCACACTTTTAAATCGATTCGAATGAAAATACCTGAAAATGCCGTATGTCTCGATATACTACTAACAAACAAAACCTCCTCACCCCTCGGATCATCTTCCGTATATCCTCCTCCTCCTCCACCACGCCCGCCTCCTTCACAGACAGGCCGGGCCTGAATATCTTGCTCACGCCTCCTCTGCCACGCCCCGAGTACACGTACGTGACGTCATCGTTGTAGTGGGGCGTGTCGAAGATGCTCGCGCTGCGATCCGAACCGAGTTGCGCCTTCCATTGCGCGATGGACGGCGGTTCTTGGACGAGGTCGTCGTGGTCGGATATTTCCGAAAATAACCACAGATCGTTCTCCAAATCGTCCTGGGTGTGCCATTCTGTCGCGTGATACGTCGAAGTCATCGTGTTCCTGAGATCACAATATTAAACATTGTTAGTACCTTTCGAGAGCCTTGTAAAAAATTATTTGTTGATAGATAGATACAAAAAACTTACTGAAGAAGCATCAATATACGTGCATCTGAACATTCAAATGAGAGAAACAATGAAAACATTAAAATATTAAAATATTGTGATTAGGACGAATGTATGTATACAGGGTGTCTCATAAGTGGGATGGTTGGGGGGGTCATTTCCAATCAAACTCACTATATATGTGGTTATCCAATTGTTGACTGCCCAAAAGTTATTCAATTTTTTTCAGTTCTACCTGAAATTATGTAGTTTGTTTACTAAAAAATTTATTACAATGGAACTAATTCACATTTATGCTTTTTCTTTGACAAATTTTATGCTCATGGATGCATCTTCCCCAAGAAATAATTTTAATGACCTGTGTTACTTTGATAGTAAGAAAAAAATGGCACTTAATGTTTTGTTGAATGAAATAATCCAGTTGATTCTCCAATGCCATTGGCAGATTTCAAAACTACCCCACAAAGATAACTGACTATCAGAAAACTCAAATTTTTATAATTTTATTCCTTTCATGGTATTAACTGTGGTTTTAACTCACCTCATGAATATGACTAAATTATACTGAATTTTCCACTTGCATGATAAACTACTAGAGGATTGCTGTTTTTACGAAGACTCAATGGTTATGCTTGATTCTGGAGACTATTCTTTTTATTGGGTTTTACTCATGCTATCAACATTTTGAAAATATAGTCCCTTGCTTTGAATTATTTTGATCACTTTATTTTTCTCGTTGTTCTCACACATGATTAGGTAAGTATTTCCTTACTATGTATCAAGATCCCAACTTCATGAAATGAGTTGTAATATTCTCCAGTACAAAGTCTCTCTATTAATCTCAAAAATTAATAAGCCACATTGGCAGGTCCCAGAGAACTTTTGATACCAGTTTTTTAGATGGATTAAATTAAGGAAAATATTCAAGAATTATTACTTACTGAGTGTGACCTACTATGCGTGAACAATACCAAGCACTGAAAAATTGAACTCTCTTCACTGGTGAGTGGACTGGGAAAAAATTAATACTGGTACAATTCCTCTTCTAGAATTCCTGTTGGGTCTTTCACTTCTGGTTTGTTCTGTTCGTAAGCTGGTTTTGCTTTAGGTGGTCCAAATTTTTGATGCCTGCATTTTTTAATGCATTATGATGAAATGCATATGGAGTTGCGAATAATGTAATAAATATAGAAAAACTTCTTTTGTGTTTCTTGATTTTTCTTGGACTCTTTACGGTGCTTATTTCACAAGATCCAGTGTTGAATTGTTAAATAAATGAAAAAACAAACAAATTGTTTATGACAAAAAACAGACATAAACCATATCACCAAAAAATAGTCCAAGTTTTTAAATAAAAATATAACCAAAGCAAACCCGTCTTCTGTGACAAAAGTCTTCTGTGGTCATCGTCTTTCTTTATAGTCCGTCGTCATCGTCAACTATGAAATGTTACCAAAATGTGACAAATGAACTAAATGAAGTTGCGACATCGACATTCGAACCACTGAACTAATCTCTGGTTGTTGAGATTTTCTATGTTTTTCGGAACGACGAGATGAGAATATGTTCAATGTGGGTAATGAATTTGCAGAATGGGTCAATTATGTATGTTCGATTTGACTACATAATCATTATTATTGCCTACTCTAAATAAGTTTTCGATAATATTTGATAAAGGAAAGTTTTGAGAGGTGGTGAATCCGATATAGCGTAGATATTTTTCAATGAATTGCTTATAATCCTAAAATTACACAATCAAAATGGATGTAGGAGATCCAAATTTCGTTGGAATTTTGCTACTTTCGTTCATTTAAATTCAAATCAAGTTCATAAAGCTCTACATCAATCAAAAAGAGTCCGGCCGAAACACACAATCAATAAACATCTCACAATAAGGTGTCTCAAAAACAAATAGGTCATGTAGAATAAAATTATGAAATGAAACTATGGGTTCGATTTTCAGAAAAAATATATTTATTCTTTCAAACCAGCTCAATATCAGTGTCACAGACCATTAAAATATTTATCGAAATTTGGGAGTTGGGATAAAGTATGGATAAATCAAGTGATTATTATTTAAACGAGTCCTAAAACGATCACCATAAAAATTTCAATACGCTCTTTTTCACTCAATTGAACCATTCTAAATTGTGAAATTTATTTCCGTCAATTAGAATTATTACTATGCATACCAACAACATCAATTAATCTATCTGAATAGTTTTTTGCTCTAATGAAAAAAACTCAAGGGAGATTGAAGTGCTATGTTCCTCGTGTTAGCCACCGGTGGAATTTTGGAAGGTGTTGGTATTTTTCTTGAAAGTTTGGAGGTTGTAAGCATCAGGAAAGACTTCACTAGGCAAAGAATACCACAACTTTGCCGTTCTATTGATGAATGATGCTTGGTATAGCGATGTTCGACAGGTCTCGAGCCTGACAGTGTAGGTGAAATGGACATTGCTGTGTTGTCTGACAGACAGACCATCGAAAGGGCGTCCGCTCGGGTTCTCTCGTTCCTGTCTGTTGTATTTTGTGTTGCGTGGTAGCTTTCGATGATGATCGAAACTCTAAATAACTTTCGAATTCGAGTAGGCGTATTTCGTGAAATGTCAATGAATTACAATGGACAACTTGGAATGATAATGATTCAAAATTTTTGTGGTCGTATGTAAAATAGTGTACATAACTCGTTGGAAAGTGTATTTCATGCATTCGTTACATTTCCGCACTCGGCGCTTTCTACGCTGGGCTACGTCAATTATATGTTATATTAATGTTACAAGTCGGTTGCAAGCTTCGATCATTAAACAGACTAGATAAGTAATCCACACCCCTGGCAATACAGTTTGTTTGGAAGCAACATCTATAGTATCTATCTTTGTCTGAACAAGGATAGCAGGAGCTGATTCTCCCAGCACCAGTGCCGTGTTGTCAGAGAGGGTCGAATTTATTATTAATTCATGATGAAACCAAATTGAAAATCCGTAACAATTTCAGTGGTACTTTTCAGCATTTCTTGGTGGGAAAATGAACATCCCTATACTTCCTTCACATTGTTACGAAAAATTCGAAAACATTCAATCCTATGGTGATTTTTTCAACTTGCTTGTAATCAATAAACTTATTATGCACAAGAAAAGTTCAATTCTCAACGCCATATGAAACAATATACTTGCTATTCAGTATACAGTTGTCTACTTATACTTTATCATAAATAACGTTCAATTTCAATAACGAACATTTATATCTTTGGCGATCAGTGACAGTGCATGTAAGTATATTTACGATTTCAAAGTTCAGTACCTACTAGTGGAAATAATTTTCAAAGAAGTGAAAAACTCGTTTTCAAGGCAAAAAGATATGATTGCATATTTGGATGTGATTTTCAAATCTGAAGATGAAACTAAACAGGACTGGAATGAAAAACAACCATTGATAATCTCACAGATAATTTATTTTGAATAGGATTGTTTATGTTAACATACTTCTTACTCTAACTTCCGTTGAATCTTCCAATTTATTTGCCTCATGATGGAGTCTTACAGTGAAATATTTCTCCAAATTAGTTTGACTAGTTCCAAAAACAGTCAACGGTAGATTTCTCATTGTTGTGTGTACAAGAAGTATAGAAATATCCTTATAGTTTTTATCAAAAATATTAATTGGGTTCATCATTATTCTCAGTGATTTTTCAACAGCTTTGCATATTTTGACTACAAATAAGGAAGCATTTATCAGTGCTACATATTTCACCACAAGACAATGTCGCAGCTGACCTATGGGTATAATCAATATAATCTAATCAATTCAATTTAAATTCATTTTTATCAATTCCATTCGGGAAAATGCTTCAAAATCTCGAATGATACGACAATGGTAACTCACCTATGAAATGACGTGTTTTGATCGCCGGTTCAAATTGTCTTAAACACACCTCACAACGTCTCACCATTATATCAAATCACCAAAACAGGAAATAAAATGAGTTTCTGATGAATTCTGAGTACACAAAACTGAACACAAGTTGAATAATATCGATAAATCAAAACGTAAATAATGACAGATACCAAACAAAGCAATAATCGCCGTTGACTGTCAATATCAAATTGCGGTGTTGCAACGTTGAGCAAAAAGTATTCACGATACCCATGCTGGTCCTCGAGCCCCCAAGAAAGAAGAATTGCTAAGTCTCAGAATAATGTAGCAATCTTCTATTAATCAGAACTGATTCATAATCGTCATGGCCCAAATTTATTCTTATATTTGTGCATTGAACTACATGAATTCATAAAGGACTTTAAATATCATGAACTATTTATCACTTTTTGATGATTGGATATGACAACACTGGCGACGATTGGGTACTGATATTATAATTCTGGGAATTCATGTTAGCATCAGAATATTTGTTTTGTGATCCTTCTAGTGGGTTTGTTTTTCGGAGGTTGCAAGATTCATTTCAGACTCTGCGACCTGTGAAGGTGGCTCCAAAAGGTTTTCATTATCGGGCATTGACATCAAAATGATCAGTATGCTTCTAGCACGAGACAGGCTGCAACATCTCCAGCTAAAAGGGGACGAATTTTCAGTTGACCTCATCAGGATAACTGCAGGATGGACCCAATTATAAAATCATCTATAATTTTATAACAGGCCCCTCCAAGAAGACTTTGCCAGAAAAATACTCAAAATCATAAATTGGTGCATGTTTTTTCGTTCGGATTTTGTTGTAACAACAATGTACAAAACACTGCAGTCATTTTTCTCTATAATGGCCTAATAGTTATGAAACTCCCCAGAAGATGGCGACATTTTTACAAAACTGCATAACCAGTCATTTTTATGTATCAATAATGTTTGAAAAAAGTACGATATAAAACAAGGTCATATACATACATAATTATTTCCGAGTAGAAAATGCAAATGAAAAGATCAGTCGATTTCTGAATGAAAGCAACTTTAGGTGATATAAAATGACTCATTTTATGAAGTTGAAGAATAAAGGAAAGACATGATACACTCGAATGATTCATCACGAGTTCAATGTAAACTCAATGTAAGCTCATGGGAAATTAGCCTCCTAATGGCGTCATCCAATCAAAACGCTGACAATGCATTGTCGCCGCTGTCTTATATAAATATAATGAAGTCACTGTAACCGAAATTTGAATTTGAATTCAGAAGTTCGTTTGATCGTTCAATTAACCATTCTTGTCTCAGATCTATCACATGAAGTGTCAGTCAAAGAACTTTGTTTCATCACAAAGTTCTGAAACATACGCAACTTGCCTCTGAAATCAATTGTATCGCTACAGAACTGTGTTTTATCACATCTTTCATCAATATTAATGTGCATTTTTGATGGAACAATCTGTGTCTGTAAACTAATGATTTTTTCATAATTTACTTGCCATTATTCTCAGTATTATCTTCCGTAGAAGCTTCTGGGAAATTCTTCTTCTTGATTTTTCGTGACAGAACGAATTGCTCCACTAGTAACAATGAATTGATAGTCAACTTTAGCTGAATGATGACTCACAATTCAAACTGAATATATAAATCGATTACCTACATAAATTAACAAAATGATATCCGATGAAAAAATAATAAAAACTCTACGAAAACTATATGATACTTCTGATGACAAACAAAATGATCTTATTATAAATATATGACACCCTCAGGATGTGATTAGGTGTAACTCAACAGTAAATGAATTCTGGATACTGAACTATATAATTTTCAACATTTTAATTGTCACCAGATCCTCGGGAATCAATATGAAATAAATTTTGATACGATTCTCACTTACAGCAACTAAAAATATATAGGCTTTGGTTCATCTAGTCAATAAAAAATAAAACAAATACGTGGTATCCCAATCAGACTTCCACAAACGATGATTTATGGAATGAAACTCAATGGGCAGGCATTGAATGATATAATTTTAAACGATAAATAAAAGAAATCACTTCACTGGTAGGTGTACAGGAGAAAATATTTTTTTTTATATTATTTATTAACAGATGTTTTATGATTATCTGATGATTTCTGAGTAGTTCAAATAGGATGTCTTTTATTTATTTTTATTTCCATACTGATTAGATCACTGCCAACATGTGCATTTTGATTAGTGGTTCAAAAACTAATATCATTCATTCATTCAGAAATGAGGGAATAAAACTAACAAGGAATCTATGGAAAATTCACGTTGCACCTTTGCAAGCATACATAAAATACACATTTGCAGAATATACAACCAGAAAACATCAGAACTTATTTTGATTTAGTTGATGTTGCATAAATCCACCTCAATACTTGAAGGATATGAATCTAAAACCAATCGTCCAATAAAAAACTCAAGATTCACCATTGCAAACATACACTCAGAACTTAGAGAATGAAACAAACAAGAATTCTATGAAAGAATGAAAAAAAAACTAATAAAACTAACTTTGGTACTGCTGATGTTGCATAAATCCATTTCAAAACTAAATATATAACTGAAACCAATAATTCTCTAAAAAAACTCAAGTTGCACCTTAATTAAAACTAAAACTAACTCAACTAACCGAACTGAAAATGCATTTGGTAACATACAACTGAGATGATTGTTATGTAAGAAATGAAACTCATCAATTCTGAAAATATAAAAACGTGAATTTTCCAAAGTCGTGTTTCGAATATGAAATGTCATAGAAAACAAGTGAAAAATTCTTAATATTTTACAAAACAAAGCTTCTCGTAACTCCGTTTCAATATGGGTTTCTCATTGACATAACTGTTCATATGGCCACCTTTTTCATTTTGAAAATGTTAATTGACACTTAATTGCACAGTGACCTAGCTGAAATATTGATGGAATTACTTGAAATTTGGTCACCCAGTACATCACTACATATACTGAGTAACCAAGTTGCAATCATTCGATCGACCTGTTGAATTCTTACAGGGGGGCGGGCATATTTTAGCTGGGACACTGTGTATAGGACAAATATCACCGTCAATTTTAGGTTACTGGTAATCAAACTTTCTGTACGTCGTGTTAACCCTAATTTTGAAATGCTGTTTCTCTTGAGCTGCTTGTGAAATTATTTCAAGTTTATGCTGTGAACGAAATTTCCATTCAAATTTGAATTTGATCATTAAACAAGTTCGAAGACAATTTTTCTTTATCGAACTCTGTGTGGTGCAGCATTTATGGCAGCTGGTCTCAACCATTACCGAACGGTAGCGCCATGTTTTCTGATTTTTTTTTTTTCATTATTTACGTTTTCACTATTTTCACACTATTTTCAAGTGGGCGTTCACAAGAAAACCCACTTCCAATTTATAAATAACCTGCCCATCAACATTGTTGTTGTGCAAAAATAATGTCTGACTGGAATCGTGCACCTGTCATACAAAAGTTCGTTTTTCAAAATATACAGTTACAATAGGTTACATATAAAAACGATGTAGGGAAGAATGGTAAGATCACTAATAGTATTTTGTTTCACCAAAGCGCTACACCTATCGGCATAATAGTTACGAAATTCCCCAGAAGATGTCGAAATTTTTGCAGATTTCTGTATAAATATTTGGTGTTTTGACATCAAAATTATGACGTTTGATCAATAATTGAGAAGTATCCTAGCATTACTACTTCTGAATCAACGTTTTCATATAACTGATTGTCCAATTATAGATGATACTGATTTTGTCGTCATTTTTCTGTCGCCATCTAACAACTAACCTATAAGTAATTTTCCGCTATAACGTATAAAATGCTGTAAGATTTATGACAGAATAAATTGAATGGCAATCGGACAGAGTAGCTTCACCATTATTACTACATCGTGCATATAACTTATAAAACATCACTGTAATAACCAAAGAATCTTAACCTAAAAAAAAATACATAAATTTTTGGTTCGAATCCTCTCAATTGATTCATAGTCGGAATAAAATAAAACACATAAAAATAACAACCAACTTCTAACTTACTCAACATTTTGGAGAAATAAAAAAACAATACGACAAATATGATATACAAAGGGACATATTTCGTTGAAACTGCATTTGATGTAACTGGCAAGCAGCATACGGATAAATAAGATGATGCATCATCATCTCAACATAGTGCGCAGAGTATAAAACTTCATTCGAAATTAATTGAATATAAGTGAAACTTACTCCATAAACCAATGATTCCATGAAGTATGTCAATTTCGAGTACTGTACTCGTTTGCAAACGTGAACTCAAGAATCATCAAACAGGGATAATCACGGAAAGCTTCCTTTCCTTCTCCGAAACTGCTCAGAATGGAATTCTGAAATTTGGCATCAATCACCTTGTATATTCCATCATTTCTCATTCAATTCTACGTGAAGTTGGTCAGCTGTCCTTAATACGTAAGTCAAGCGGTAAATAAAAATCTTTGATTTTTGTTTTTTTTTCGGTTCACTGTAAATCAAATGGATTCACCTCACATCACCCATGTGGATGAATTAAATTATACAAAGTATCAAGCAATGTATTGATGTAACATACAGGGTGCTCAAAAATCCCATTCCGTAACTGATTGACATTCAATCGATGGAAACTTATTATTTTCAAATGGAACAAATGATTTTTTTCGGGAAATGAATTCTTCTACGATTCATATATACTTCATATATCTTTCATTTCCCTGTTATAATGTTGCTTTCACGAATTGTATCTTGAACGTTCATTTAATGAGAAACAAAGCCTCTGTTCGACAACATTTGTTATGTTATTAGCAGTTGACATCAAAGTCGAAGCCTCTGGTATTGGTTGATGTCAAATCAGTTGTTACATTGATAAACTGAATCCTGAAACTAAATACTGAGTTTTTTTTTGGTACATAATCGAAAAATTAAGTATTATGTTTTAATAAAAAAACCACTCAACTTATATTCAGCAAACATTCAACAAACTCCAGTTAGACCTGAAAGAGGAATTCAACCTGTAAAGGAAGCTTTGCATGAATAATCCTGTGAAATATTACAATCGGCAACGTTGACACGTTACGTCATCATCTACTATGGAATTCAATGATTTTCGAATGGCGTTTGTCGGAGTTTCACAAGATATTTTGTAATAAAAATTATGCATACATGTATTTTCATAGTTCTATTCACATTGATCTGGATTTACGCGCTTGTGCTATTGCTAATTCAAAGGAATGTGTCCGTTTGTGAATCATTTTTGATCAAGCCTTCCTGTACATGAATGAACAAATTTTTTCGACAGAAATAAAAGCCCAAACAGCCAAAAACGCCTCATCAATCGAGCTAGATACTACGAATCGTCATCGGAACATCAATCAGCTGCAGTAGAATCCTTGTCAATATAATACTTTACGCGCTGTAACAATCATGTCGAACGTCGAAAATCTCCGAGTTAGCTAACGCTTTCAACTGTCAAACCGTCAAACTCACTCAGAATCCACGAAACTGTCTTCATAACTAACCGAGCCAGTTTTGCTACCGAGAGTTGGGAAGTCTTGAGCGGATTTGATGTTGTAGCGGTTCGCCTTTTTGGGCAAGTCCTTCTTCCAATGTTTCGCGTCGAAAGAGCTCCCAGTTTCTCTGGGACCGTTTCTCCACGATAAGCCTTCGCTTTTCCACCAAAATCTATTCGAGGTGAGAAACTCCTGGAAGTACACCAAATCACAAAATGAATGGTTAACCTTTGCGTGTGTATAATAATAATGATCATTTTCCTACGACCATTCATGAAAACAGCGAATGTCACACTGTTTTGTTATTTAGAAGGTAGCCTATCTCACTAAGGCAACAGGAAAGTGGAACGTAAAACAAAACGTTTTGTTTTTGCAAGACAAGCTCAAAAAAATTACTGCGGATACGTACATGACAATTAGATGACACAGTTGAGTCAGCTGAAATACTCGAAGATAGATCAATAAAGTTCGATCTGATTTGTGAAGTAATAAGAATAATAATAACATTTCTCAATCCCAAGAATCATATATGTTTATGAAGGGACACAATAGAAAAACTGATTTTATGAGTAAATACATAATAAAAAAGATTAAGTCGAATGAAAGATGAACAGTTAAGTCAGAATAAGTCAATATAACAAAGAGAGTAAAATTGATCAGTTCAATATTGAATTTCATGACGAGATTGGCAATTTTATTCTGTGGGGTGAATTGTTATAAATATTCATTCCACAAAAATATAATGACTTTTTTTCCAAATTGGGTTTATATATGAACAGTTTCCATATGATAATATTGTAAAAATACATACTTTCAGTTTGAAGAGAGTTGTCAATATCTAGCAGTTACCTTGGTTTGTATAGAGATGTTCAAATATGGTAGCAAGAAGCTATGTATATTAAATGAATAAATAAATGACCTTTATTTTCCTTTTGACAACTACAGCAAAAATTGTATAGGAATCGTCGATATTGACCTACAAACTAAATGGACATATATTCCTATAGACTGTAAAAACAATTACACAGGAGGAAGTCTTTTAATCTTTTTTTAAAAAATAGCCAATGTTCCACAGTTCTTCATAGCAGATAGCAGTAAGTTGAAAATTCTGGGAGCTACGAGGTTAGGAGAATTGTAGGCCTGTTTGCCTTTACCAAGAGGGATATACATATCATTTATGTATCTGGTATTCACATTATGTTCAATTTTTTCAACATTTTTATATACATACAAACAACATTCAAACATAAAAAGACAAGGCAACGTTAAAATGTTATACTTAATAAAAGCATTTCTGGAAGATTGTGCATTCATAGATCAACAGATTGAAAGATTCGTCAAATCCTGTGATAAATGTACTTCTGCAGCAAAACAACCACCAAAAACTAAAGAAAACAATTGGTCTGAAACTCACAAACCTTGGCAGAGAATACATATTGATTCAAGATTCAAGAGGCCACTCCTGAGGAATACTCCTCAGTTTGTTCACAAGACATGGTCTTCCTGAAACTATCGTATGTGATTACGGTAGACAATTTTGTTCACATGTATTCAAAACAATCAATAGAGAAAATTATATTGAACATACATAAACAACACCACCATATCCATAATCAAAGATAATATATTATAGTATTCTCTACTAGATCGAGCTTAGAGTGAGAAAAGTTGAAACGAGCATAAGAAAGAGACCAAAGCAGCGATTAAAAATCAGCTGACTTTTGGCGTTGTCAAAAGATTGTCATGCCATTTTATTGAGACATTGTCAGTTGAATTCATTCGAATCGAGTTGATAGTGTTAAGGCTTTTCACTCAAATCTACTGTTTAACAAAGTTTCCATTCACGTTGATCAGTTGAGGTCCCTGGAGATGATTCTACATCTGACTATGACATCTTTATGAATAGTTTCAATTTCGTGGACTTTCATCGATTTCCAGATGTTTGGTTTGATTTTTTTTTTTTTCGAGAAGAGAGGTGTTAATTTCGTTTGAATGAAAATGAAATATAATACTCACGTACCAAGGTATTTCTATATGAATACTTTGTAATCATAACACTTACGTCACTGTGTTTCGGCTCCGGCACATCGTTATCGTATACTTGCACTTTCTCAGCCACCGTCTTCGTCGGATTTTTGTTCTTCTGCTTGCCGAGAATCACGCTCAGCGGCGGTGGCAACTTGGGAGCTTCGTCTTCTTTAGTTCTCGCCTCCTGGGTGCCGAGCGGGGGGAACGCTTCCGAGGGGGAAGCCAGTCGACTTCTAGACGAGGCTCTCGAACTCGATGAGCTGGAATAGGTGTCTTCTGAGCGATCCGTTTCTGCGTCCTCGAAATCGCACGAATTGGCTTTGGGGGATTTTTTTCTGGCCTTTATGGACTTTTCGATGAGCTCGTTCGAGTATCCCAAGCCGGAGACCTGTGGAAATCAGATAAATTCACTTTTAACTACTAAAAATTATTTTGACAATTTTCAAGGTGCCATTACTTTTTCGAAAATCTACTGATTTCCAATCGGATCAAAGCATTCGGAAGCTGCGTTCTTTCTGTTGAAGATTCATTGCTTAGAACTCATCGAATTTTAGCGATTCATGACACACCAGGTGTCCAAAAAATGTATCAAAAAAAAAGCACAAGTTTGGATGATCCCATACTCCTCAGTAATTTATTTCTATTTTTTGAAAATCACTCTTCTCAGATTGTCGAGCCAAAATCTTGAAACGGTTCCATAATTTTCGCCTCATCTCATACAGGATGTGTAAGTATCATGGAATTATTTTTCGATATGAGCCAAGCTTTTGACACAGCTGACAATCTGTTAGAAGCTAAACTATATCGGATGGGAGTCAGAGGCCCATGTTTGGAATGGACAATTTCATACCTATCGGATAGAAAGCAGCAGGTTGAGATCAAAGGTGTTAGATCGGAACCGATCAAATTTCAAACAGGCACACCACAAGGATCATGCCTATCACCAACATTATTTGATAAGAACTGAGTAAATTATGAATTATCTTTAAGAATGTGCCATTGTAAGTCTGGATTTTATTTTATTTTTACATTATTTTATCATAAAAACCAGGTTCCTATTGTACCTGTTTGTGACGTGTTCCATAATGTATTGTACTTAAGCCGGATTTATGCACAGCGCTTTTTCTTTTATTTGTATTTTCTCTCTTATTAACGTATTCATTAAAATGTTTAAAACTATCTATTTCCATGTAACCATTCATACATCCAACTTAACTTTAATTTTTCACTATCCTTTATTTAAGAGATAACCAACTTCGATCTTTTAGCGAAAAGTTGAAGTAAAATACGATGTGCGCATGCGTGAATCTGTCATTGATAATTTCCTCTTCTTTTTATCAATTTTTATCAGGAATGAAACTCTCATTGAAAAAATAATTGAACTCCTGTGAGGGCAATAATGTAAGACAGTAAAAACCTTGTTATTTGAGTTTGAGTTAATCACTATAAACTATCAAAACACAAATTATCATATCGGGCTAAGTACGTAAGCGACTAGTATCACATGACGAAGTAGAGTTTTAATTCAGTAAAGTTTGTGCATAAGTGAAAAAGTCCTTGATGAAAGGTTAAATTAAATAAAAGTTAATGAAAGAGAAAAGTAAAGATAAAACGTCCTGCATAAATCCACCTTTACCTGTATTGTGACATTCAGTGGACAAAATAAAATTCTCTTCTATTCTATACCCATTTTTTTAAAATTTTCTGTATTGTTGAACCATCCAACATTTTTCACTTCAGTGATACTTTTGGACCACCTGGTGCATGATGAATCGGTAGAGTTCGATGTATTTTAAGCAATAAATTTTTATCAGAAAGAAAGCAGCTTCCGACTACTCTGATTTTCAACGAAAATGCAAAAAGAAAAAAACCTAACCTAACCTCACCTCTCGAATCATTCTCTGCAAGGTATCGTCCTCCGTCATCACAGGATCTTTAACGGGCAGCCCAGGCCTGAATATCTTGCTCACGCCCCCTCTGCCGCGCCCCCCCATCACGTACGTGACGTCGTCGTTGTAGTGGGGCGTGTCGAAGATGCTCGCGCTGCGATCCGAACCGAGTTGCGCCTTCCATTGCGCGATCGACGGCGGTTCTTGGACGACGTCGTCGTGATCGGATATTTCCGAATAGAGCCACAGATCGTTCTCCAAATCGTCCTGAGTGCGCCATTCTGCACTTTGAGAAGCCATCGTGTGTTCTGAACAGAGAGATTTTTTTCAAGATTAATTGTAATACACTACCAAAAAAAGATATTCGTTGAAATTTTAGTTTTTTGTATACCACTCACACAGTGCAAATGCCAGTTTATATATCTCAGAAATTATTCGAGATACCCACATGCAGTTAGAACCAGTCCATTTTGTTTGTATTGTTAGTTATGTCTTCTCAAAAAACTACAGGAATCATAACCCTTTTAGTTAACTATTGCATATGTGATGGCTTGAATTAATCGAATTAATTATGATCACACCACAGTTCGAGAAATATTTATTGTTTTAAACTGTGACCATATCATTTATTTATCGTTTCAGAAAGACGAACGTGATATCTCTTTCGATTATTTATGGTATACTCGAAATAGTGTGACAGTTCAAACTGCCCTGCAATAAAGAATATACATTATAGGGTTTGCCGTCATTGACAACTTATGGAAAGATGTAAGAATTCCCGACCAACAAATCTGATAAATGTGGTTAGTTCGGAGATTATGGTATGGAAATCGATGATGACTTTAGAATATGTTTTTTTATGATTATTTTAAGAATTGTTTGACTTCGAACATGATTTCTATTGATTTTTTTATTTGAACAATCCAAATTACAAAACTCTAGCAAGATCTACATCAACACAAGAGTTTTCTTCTGTAGTTTCTTCAGATTTTCAACATACAGGGTGGCCCAATGAAAACGAAACAAGAGATCAAGGAACTGACGTTAAAATAAATAAATGATTCTTTATGTAATGTTGGATAGGACGTGTTTTCTCGAGAACTACTGCATTGAATTCCAAAAACAAGGAAGCGTTGGTAAGACATTTCGATTACCTTCAAAATAATGTATCACTTGACCCCTTATCCCATTTGAGATTGAAGGGTTGGAGCTCATCCCTCCGAGGGGTTTGAAGTGAAAGAGTTGAAAACATGCACAAAATATTTTCCCCTCGAAATAAAAATCGACCGGCTCGAGCGTTTTTTTTTTCTGAGAACGATAACTATGTCAAACCATTGGGCCACCCAGAAATTTTGTATACAGGATATTGCGAATTCGTAGTAAGTATTGGGATATCAATAACCATAGGGTGATTTGAAATGGGACACGCTGTTTCGTACTAAACAAAATTCTGTCTCGAAGTTTTAAGAATGTCGAGTACTTTACTGTTTCATGAAATGGTGTATAAAATCAAAAGAAGTCAAAATTTATTAAAAAGAAAAACAAAAACAAGAAAAGAAATTGCCCAGAGTAGATATGAAATCCACAATTGTTTCTATAATTCTGTTACAATTTCGATCCAGTTTACAAACTATTTCAGTAGGTTTTCCTTCTCATTTCCTGTTAATATATTTATTGTTATTCGAAGTTACTCACCACAAATCACCCAGTAGATACACAAACAGTTATCACTAAATCAGAGATTGAAGGTGTTGAACACTGAGACTGGCAACCACCGAACACTGGCGAAGATCGAACCAAAATGAACAATATCACGTAGCATACCCGATATTTATACGAATGATAGTGTCCTTGACCTCGAATTTTTTTGAAAAATAGTGACACGTGTGACATTCAAAATACCGCTCGAACCGGTTTTGAAACTGACACGTGGGTAGTGGGTGTTTATACAGGGTGTTTTTACAGTAAGTTCGTATACGTATTTTGAAAAAAAAAATATGAAATTTCTGAGGATATGACTCCTGGAAGTTGAGCAAGGCGTGACGCAGGGTTCTGTTCTGGGCCCCTCTTCTTTTCAACTTATTTGTCTCGATATTTGCTAATGATAAAATATGGCGGACTGTAAACGCAAATGTTATAAGCAATTTCTCTAGTAAGTCTTTGGGTTTTTTTCTACACTAAAAAATTAAAAAAAGTTTTTTTCTAAAACATACCAAAAATTTTCGATGAACAGAGTTTGTAGTCTCAGTTTTCAGCTTTCTTTCCTCGGTTCTAAAAAATAAAATATGAATTATAATAATCATTTCAGTATATTTGTAGTAAGGACAGATTTTTGCAGATTTCACTGCCCTTGAAATTCAACCTTCAAATACCAAAAAGAGAAATTCTCTATTTGTCAGTGACACCTTGTTTTTTAAAAAATTTGGAAATATAAATATATTTAATAAGGATAAAACTTCTACTTTTCTCAGTGGACGTTTCGGAAACGAATCTGCTCTGAGATAAGAAGAAGTTTTATTCCCATTAAATATATTTATATTATCTAATTTTTCAAAATACAAGGTGTCACTGACGAATAGAGAATTTCTCTTTTATGTATCTAAAGGTTTAATTTCGAGCGCAGTGACATTTTGGGGCAGATCACAAAATCTGTCCTCACTACAAATATATTGAAATAATTTTTAATAACTTCTACTTCATTTCTTTTTTGGAAACGAGGAAAGGAAATCCCACAAAAAGCTGAAAAATGAATGTACCACCTCCTCGAAAAACTTACATACAGAGTTTGTAGTCACTGCGAATAATTACAAATATCTGACTCCATCGAATTGTGTAAAAAAAGAGATGATCTATTTGCGCTTGACCGTCAACACTTCCAGAAAGATCTATAAAGAATAACGCTACAATAGCTAGAAAAAAAACACTTTGTTTTTGCCCTTTATACAGGATGGCTTTTCAACAATCAAATCATAGAGATAAAGTAGGAAATTGGGATTCAATGAATTTACCTCGAAATTTACGCATTTTTAGATTACAAAAATTTACAAAAGTTTCGCAAATATATGCAAAATATGCAACCAAAACAAATTCAAACAAAATGGAAATGTTCCTCAGTGAGATTGAAAAGTTACAAATTCGTTCGTACTGTTGTTTTCTTCAATGAACAATTCACAAGCAACATGAAAAACTTTAGATACATTTTATTATTTCGATGCTATGTACCAGAAGTTTTGACAAAAAAAATGCAAATATATGTGAATACGTTGACAGTATTATCAATATCAAGAGAAAGCATGAAAATATGTATACTATGTACAAGAATGAAAAAAAATAATAAAATTGAAAATCCGGAAATTCATATCAAAGATTTATGGAAGGCATTTTATTGGTTCCTTAATCACGCAACTTTTCTCCCATTTAACCAAATCTGTATCTCTTGTAGTTTCCGAGATACCCATACTGTCCCTCCTTATCTTGGTCACAATGTACTAAAAAACCAAGTACTATATCCAACACTGTAACTTTCACATGGTAACAGACTCAATGCATGATATGAAATATTATTTTTGATAGTTATTACGGTTTTGCAATTTTCAGAGCAAAAATAAAGCATTGCAATTCAATGTTCTATTAATCACAAACATCTGCATTATTTTTGTTTGTTTGTTTTCATTAGTGCACTAACATAATATTGAAGTTTGCTACTTTGAACCAACCTCCAATCGCATCCTCCTATCCTATCCAACCTCGTATTCAACATAGAGCAGAATCACCAGTGTGCTTGAAGTGCTTGAAATACTTCATTAGTTTCAAATTTTGTTTATATTGTGTTTGTTATATTTATATGTTATGTTTATACTTCCATGGATATTTTAATATTTGTTATGTTAATATTGAGTGAATATGTGCTATGCATGCTTAGACACTCAAAGTAGTACCTCATAGAATAATAACATTGAAATGATAGTAACTTGAACACTAGAGATGAATAAAATAAAAGCCTGGAGATTTTTTTCAGAATTGGATGATCAAAGATAAAAAAAATATTTACGGAAGTCAACCAACTATTAATTGATGGAAGAGATCTGCAATGTGAAATTTAAATTAAGAAAAATATTTTAAGCTGATTTTCACAATTTTTTCAAAAACTGTTGGTAATTCCAAAATGGTTCTCCTAGGTTTATGGGGGTCTAAAGTGAATGGTTCAAGCAATGCAACTTACCTAAAATTTAAGACTCTTCTCGAGCAACACTATTTCATGAATGCCTGATGCTGCATTTTGTAGATGCATTCTCCTCAAATTTGTTAGTATTGACTGCTTTTTGAAGTGAAAATTTCCCATTTTCGGAATTGTAATCAAGAAATTTATGACACTGACAACTGTGTATATACTGTGAGTTTGAGTGGTTCTTGACCACTACGGACTAGGGCAGAGAAACGTTGCAAAACGAATAGGAATTTGTATAGTTACCCATGAGTCATTGAATAGTCAAATTTTCTCACCCTTCGAAATTATTGCTGCGTATTTGTGTAAATTCACAATTGATTTGTGTGATACTGGAAGAACGTTTTCTGACATTATCTATGTATATCATTTGCTATTATTAGGTTCATTGCAGAACTCAAGGTCCCAAAGCATACCATTATGACCACATGAAAGATATTTCAAGGCATATTGTATACCTTCATAGACAGTCATGAGCCACGAATAGTCACAAAAATTCTTGATATGTATGTGTGTACGATGATATGGAGATATTACCTACTTAATAGGAAGACATATGCACTTACAACTTAAAATGTCTTCAGCAAATGCATGCATGCATTTCTTTCCAGGGAACGGCTTTCTCTTCCCCCAACAGTTATGCTACATGTGTCAATATTGCTTATCACGCATATCTGAACTATTGCACAAATAGTGAAAGTGTGAAACCAACCCTCGGAATACAAAAACACCATTCACCAACTGTTGATACGTGTGACTGACTGCGATGTATCCGCCAGTGTGTCTGTGAGTCACCATGTGAAATGTGGTGTAACCCCCCTTCTTTGAAGAAGCGATTCTGAATATTCTGATCGACGGTTTTAAAAAAATCATAACCTCAGCAACTTGCAGTTTGACATCATCAACCCAAATTTTTCTTCTTCTATTGTAAAACAACTTCAGTGAGTAAATTGACTGAGTAAACGAAATTGAATAGCGTGAAAAAATGCTGTAAAATTGAAATTCCATATTATATGTTCAATTGCAATTGAATTTGCAATGAATCTCGTAAGGGGCAGTTATTTTCAAAGTTATTTCCTTCGATTTAAGCTGCCAAATACGTCCCATTACTAGAAAGAACGTGGCATGATATAAAGAAATAGAAGAAGAAAAAAATAACTTAACCTTGGCAAACATTTTAACTTTCATCACAATTGGAGCACTAAGCACAAATTTTTTACATTTTTAGTTCCACCAGAGGTTTCTACTGTCTCACAAAGGTTTGATTAAGGAGTTCAACAAATCATCAGATATTTTTTTAATGGGAAAATGCCAGTCAGGGTGGATATAATTCCTCCTCCACCGGCAAATTCGAAACAACTGGGAGTTACCAAATCCTTATTATACAATGGATCCAAATTCCAAGGATTTCAAAGGTCTAAGGGAAGCAGTTACGAAGTGGAAGTTATCATTCAGGTTAGAAAATCCACTGGAGATTTCAAATTCCAGTTGGTTCATAACATGTATCTTCCTTTCAGCATGTTGATGAGGACACATCCTATCTCTGTGGCTATTTACAAATAAATGGATTAACAGATGAATTTCCCAAATTGACTACGTTCTTTGATGGTGAAATAATCAGTAAAAAGTATCCTTTTCTCACACGAAAGTGGGATGCAGATGAAGATGTTGATAGAAAGCATTGGGTATGTATCAAACTCGTTTCTAAGCTATCATGCACTGTTCAAACTTCTCATACTGTCATATTATTCGACAAAGTTGCAAAATTTTATGACAATTCATTCAACGAATCAATCACAACTAACTTATAACTGAACGCTATAATCATAATCAGTTGACATCTGCATTAACAATTGTCAGTTAGATATTTAAAAAAATGCCCTACTTTCATTATGTCTGTTACATTTATGGAAGTAATATGTCAGAACCTACAGAGATGGCTTTGAATGTCGGAACTTGATTTATTAAATCAATAAATTCATTGATTGCTACTGACTTATTGATGTCAAACATTAGATCAATGATTATTGTTTTTCAACTTGAGTTTGAGTGAGAGAAGTTGATATTGAATCAAACATTGATCACTCAATTGCTGAAAAAATGTCAAAGAAACAAAAACTAAGGAAAATTGCACCATTCCAAGCTATACAAACTTTGAGAGGAATTATGCACAAAAATTATGTGTTGATTGTCAAAATCTGAAATTTACAAAAATACAGATCTGATTTTGTGTTATTTTGTGACTTGATGTATCTCTTGGACTTTGGTATGGCACTATCGAAATAAAACTAGCATTTCTGTCCTGAATCTTGAACATTTCAATACCAGAGCAAATTTATTGATAATAAAATAAATAAATATTATTCTTTCCTTCCTTTTATCTCTGTCTCTCCCTCTCTCTCTCTCTATGTGTCTCTTTCTCTCAATATGAGTCCTAATGTCTCAATTTCCAGGGTAAATTCTCCTTGTTCAGTCAATACGCTAAAACGTTCAATTCCGATAATTTCGACTACGATGCTCTCGCCGAAACCGACTACGTTTTCATGAGGTGGAAGGAGCACTTCCTGGTTCCCGATCACACGATCCGGGATATAATCGGGGCATCGTTTGCTGGATTCTACTACATTTGCTTCCAGAAATCCAATGCTACAATTGAAGGTTACTACTATCACCGTAGCTCCGAATGGTGAGTATTCATTCATTTATTCACCCCTAAAAACAAGAAGAATGGACAATTTTTTATTCGAAATCAGACCCTGTGGACTTTGTTCCACCTTAAATTGATGGAAAGTGTTCTTGAGTCTTATACAACAAAAATAAAAGAAAGAATTTCGATTATGTCTAAGCCTGCAAAGTCAATTTACCTCAATACAATGGCTGATCGAAATGAATTTTCGCAAAAAGTATATTCATACCTAAGTTACATAAGGCAACATATTCTAGCATGAGTCTCAAAGAGCATGAGCCTTTAGGTAGTCGTTAAGTGTATTCTAACAGAGCTTGATGTGTGTACTGAGAGAATGTGTGAAAAAAAAGTGTTTCAAGCAAAATTATACAGTCCACTCTATCATTTCATCACCAGTAGTGAAAACAAACAAGATAAATCAAGTGGTAGTTGAGAAAGTTACATAAATAACATTTATATCGAGCAATGACATGTAAACAATTACAGTTTAACTTGACGCTCCACAGGGAAGCAACCTAGCTCCCCTTCTATTCTCCCTGTTCATCAATGACATAGGACTGAGTATAGATAGTGGAATTCTATTATTTGCTGATGATCTGAAAGTTTCTTGTGTTATAGACTCACCAAATGATTGTCAAATACTAAAAAATGATTTGAATTAATCAGCTCACTGGTGCTCCTTGAACAATGTTCCACTCAATTTGAGTAAATGTAAATATACCACCTTTTGCAACAAACATATTATACTTGAACATAATTGACAACTGCAAAGACTTAGTATTCTTTGATATCAAACTCTCATTTGCTGTGAAAAGAATGTTAGGGCTTATATTAGAAAATTGTAAAGATTTCAAGAACATGGCAAGTTTTATAACTCTGTTCAGCTCATTTGTTAGATCTCGTCTAGAATATGGCTGTCTTATCTGGTCACCCATATACACAACACACATTCAATTAAATACTGTCTGTAAGTTCTTTGAGGAGGTGGTACATTCATTTTTCAGCTTTTAATGAGATTTTCTCTCCTCGTTTCTAAAAAATAGAGTAGAAGTTATTAAGAATTATTGCAATATATTTGTAGTAAGGACAGATTTAGAATCTGTCCCAAAATTAAACCTTTAGATACCTAAAAGAGAAATTCTCTATTGGTCAGTGACACCTTGTTTTTGAAAAAATTTGGAAATACAAATATATTTAATAATAATAAAACCTCTACTTATCTTGGTGGACGTTTCGGGAACGAATCTGCTCCCGTTCTCAACACAATTGAAATATTTTTTCTCTTCGTAAAATTTTTTCAATGTTTTCGATTTTGACACTCTCAATTGTGTTGAGAACGGGAGCAGATTCGTTCCCGCAACGTCCATCAAGATAAGTAGAGGTTTTATTTTTATTAAATATATTTGTTTTTTCAAAAACAAGGTGTCACTGACCAATAGAGAATTTCTCTTTTAGGTATCTAAAGGTTTAATTTCAAGCGCAGTGACATTTTCGGACAGATCCTAAATCTGTCCTTACTACAAATATATTGCAATAATTTTTAATAACTTCTACTCTATTTTTTAGAAACGAGGAGAGAAAATCCCATTAAAAGCTGAAAAATGAACACATTCAATTGCTTGAATCTGTTCAACGACGGTTTATTAAATAAGTCAGCTACAAACTAGGTCTACCCCAGTCAGGGAATAGATAATAATATATTATTACAGCGTTTTCATTTTCTATCTCTTGAAGACGATGAAGAACTCATTATTTTTGTGTATTCATATACAAACTGGTAAACAATCTCATCAACTCACCCAAACTACTATCTCAACTTGATTTTCATGTGCCAAGAATCAATGGTAGAATTAAACAATGTTTTTACCTTCCAACACCAAATCTCCCCTATTTGCAATGTGCCATGAATTAGATAAAGTCTGTCAGGTAGTAGACATATATGCAACACCATCAAATATTTTCAGAAAAGAGATAAAAAACATTATGTTTGCGAATCAACAAATACCTATTTGATATTTTTTCTTCTTTTATTTTTAATATTCCATAAAATATGATTATTAAAATATGTGTATATTTCATAAATCGAACTCAATATTTTTTGATACTCCATGAATGTATTACTATTACGATATGTATATATTTCATATATTCAACAATATCACCCGAAAATTGTATATTGTGTCCCGTAATCGGGCCCAGTGCCTGTTTGGAGAATAAAAGTATTTTTTTATTATATATATATATAATTTTTTAATTTCAGGTATCAGTCCCTCACCTTGACTCACGTGCCTGAGAATAGTATACAAATTTACGAATTTAGGTAATTTTATGTTTTATCGTTTGAACTGTCTCTTCTATTTTATTCTGCTATTCATAATTGTAGTGATTGTTCATTGTTTCGTTTACCTACTATCGATAATGTGAAGTCGGTCTACTAAGTCAGCTACTTGTTCGTGTCATAATGAAGACATTTACCAAGCTAGTGCGGAAAATTAATAACTTCACACGAAAAAAAAATTGTTATATACATAAATTGATGTCAAAAATAGCTAGCTTTGATTATTTACTGATATTTTCTTTGATAATTCTCAATTGACCTAATTCCTACTTCACAAATGAAGATGATTGTTTGCATCACATCATTAATAACCACTAGCAATAACCCCGTCATCCTTATTATTTCATTAACATTCAATCATTTCAGTATTCCTTCCCATTAATTTCATCTTCGCTTTCCAAACTATGTGAAAGATGAGAAACTTTGTTGAAAATCAAGAAACCCAGAATGAATTAAAGCAATATCTTCAATATAATCAATCAAATCCAACCAACCATAATTCTTTCGATTCGACTCATCTGTATTGAATATAACCAGAAAATCCTGATGTTTGATCGCCGCTGTCTGTCGGTTTTCTTATTTTCGCGAATTGCTAATACCAACATAACCTCAATCAGAACTTGTATTCTCGTTTTTCTTATTATACAGACATACAGAAGGGTCCAGATGGTCCTTTTTATGATATGACCCAGCAATTTCGATCCATATTCCTGTAACATAAACATGTAATGTGAAAACTGACACTTAACTGAATGACACTAAAATGGCGAATCAAATGAGGTTTGCTAGATGAGTTTTAGTGAATAATCAAACTTTCTGATAGTGGGTAAAATATTTATACCTTATATAATTTCATATTACGAGAGTGAATAATTTTCCATCTCATATCGTACGATGAAACTTGTCGACACCTCCAATTTGAAATTTTCTGTGTAATGTAATAATCGAAGGCAATATGTTTTTTTAGGAAAAGCCGAAAATAATTTCTGTATCATATGTATATTGTTTGAAAATAATTTCACCTTACAATTTGAATTGCGAGTCTGGGACTGATTTTGTTGAACATTATATTTATTTTCTATTAGTAATAGAATTCATTAATAATTTTTCAATGGTGGTCTTCAAATTGAGACTGATATCTCATGAATTGATACGTCATTCTTTGAAATCGATAAAACATATACATGAAGTTCAATTGATCTAGCTGGTGACATTTGTCACCTGTATTTGAATATTATTGATTTTTTCCGAAGAAAAATACATTATCATCTTTGCAAAAATGTATTTTCATAGCTGGTTCTGAATGAGGAAATATTGAATATTTTAAATAATTGACGTTTTTTTATTCAGCTCACAAACTTGACATTCTTCAGTCAGAATTATCGGTCTCAAGTTGAATAGATACCAAGATTAAAAAATGTTCTATGGATAAACACGATATTTTGTAGCCGTGACTCAAAATATTCAGTTATTCATATATTTCATTTTCTGTAATATTTTCTTAGTTCTCAAGATCCGAATCAAGTTAGTGACAAAACATGCATCGTGATCATTCTGAACATCTGTTATATTTTTTGTAATAAACGCATCTGATGAACATTATTTGTATTCATTGATTCATGACCGGCTCCTAAAAACTGTATTTACAATGTAAATATTATTGCTTTGAAAGCAACAGCAGCTCAATATAATTAAAAAAGTCAGTGTTATGATGCATGAGCATGTTCAAATATATACAAAATATTTTGACTGTTCATGAAAAAAAAGCAAATATGTCTGATTGAATTAAATTTCAATTTATACATTTTTGTTTCTTGTATGACTTGTTAGTCAATAATTCTCTCTCTCTCTCTCTCACACTGGGCTCTCTAACTTCAAACTTATTTTATTCCTCTTTACTACTAACATTATATTATGTACTATCTGTAAAGGGGTATATATACATATACATATATACATACATATATATATATGTATAAATGTGTAAATAAATAAATAAATAAATACTCTCCTGATAAGAGTCGACAATTTACTGGATCTCCAGGTAGTGCCTGTGAGATGACAACATTGTATTTCATACAATAATCTTTATAAATGGAATTCCTTGTAAAAAATTCTTCTTGTCAGATATGTATTTATTATACGTATAACTGTAATATTATGTTATGTATATGGGCCTTGGAATTCTTTGTTCAAATGAGTGTCAATTTGAGGAAGTTGTTGAGAGTGTTGAATAATGTGAACTTTCAAGAAATTGAAAGAATTTGAATGAACATTGATTAGCCTCTGACGGTTTTCTTGGATAATGGAGCTTTCATAACTAATTGAAAACCATATACAATTAAGAGTTGTAGTAAAAACGAAATTAGGTGTAGAAGTAACTTGAAGATTGTAAAAACTGTTGAAACATATGGCTGTGTATTTTTTTCACAATAAAATTTTCACAGCAAAAAATGTTCACAAACACACTGGTGGATGATTACCGTCCGCGACAGTGGTCGTGTTTTAATTCCGCTCCCGAAAATGAACTACAAATGCTGTAAAACTAAACCTTTTGTGCATTATGTGTGCACAAGATGTTCCAGTGTGTTTCACAAAAGTTGTCTGCAACAACATCTGAAGAAAAAAGTGAAATTTGTTAGAGATAATAAGATAATCTGCTGCCAAGAGGACAGTTTCACTAGTGAACATGAAGAAGAAACCAGCCTATTGGAAAAAACAATAAACGAACTTACAACCGATGGATTTTTTAAAGACAAGTACATTCAAAAATTGAAAGAAGAAAATCAAATTGCAATACAGCAAGCATTAGATTCTGAAAAAGAAATGAACTCACTTCTAGAAGAACAGAAAAAACTCGTTGAAGAAATGGATCTCAATATTAAGGAATTGAAGAAAGAATTAGCTGAAAAAGGTGAAAAAGTGGTCTGTGTAAAAACCATGGACACGCAAACATACACTCATATGATGAATCACCAGTCTACAATGACTGATCCCCCTTCCAACAGAGGCGTAGACATTGAGGAGCCAAAGGATATACAGAAGAGGATCAGTGGAAAAAATAAAATGAAGAAGAAATTGCAAATGGGTCAAAAATCTGTAAAAGTATCCAGGAAGAATATCGAAATAAAAAAGAGAATCAACATATGCCACCAGTGTACAAAGGATAAAATATCCAACGATAATGGAAGAAAACTAAGTGGAGGATTCTTGGAAGAGATTATCAATGAAGATACAAACCTTATTGATGATTTCCGAAAATCGGAAGAGCGGAATGCAATGGACTTGGAATTCGTTGAGGAAAACATACGAGCATTGGAATACGAGACTAATTCATCATCACCGGAGGAACAGTTCAATGACGATATCACTCAGCAGATAAGATCGAGTGAAGGAAATGAAGTTGAAGCTTCATCGCAACTGACGCCGGCTAATTCTGGAGGTGTCCTACCAGTTGAGATGAAACATCAGGAAGATGAGACTAAAATGGCCCAAATTCTGGTTCTTGGTGATGAATATGCTAACGCTTTTCCACCGGTTTTACAGCGACATATCAGTCAAGGTAAATACATAGTACAAGAGAAAATCGAGGCCCGTGCAGAACTATCAGATTTAACAAGTGATATTTTCGATCATGCTATTACATATGGACAAACAGATTATATCTTAGTAATGTTCAGTACAAAAAACATAAGCAACACTAAAACTTTAAATATTGCTTTGAGGAATTTGCTGAAAATTAGTAAGATAACAAACTTGATATTAGTTTCTGAATGTAATGTTCCATCAGATTATGTTATAAATAGGATTATCATGAATTCTATCAGGCGATTTACTCATTCAAAAAGAAATTACTCGGTTAACTTGATAGTGGATTCAAAACAAAAAGGGAGCAAATTCAAAGTCGTAAGTGAAATAAAAGAATTTATCATGTCTCAAAAATATACAAACATAGTATTAAAGACTGTAAGATTAAGTGGCCCTTCTTATATAGATAGCTGTAGTGTAAACGATGTTAGTACTAGTAATGAAACCTTGCATTCAATTCAAAGTGATGAAAGTACTGGTAACCACAAAAATAATGAAACTCTCAACGATCATTTTTTTCAGCACGATCATCTAAACAAAACTCCAACCTAATCCAGAGTGATCTACTTAACCCTACATCAAATATTACGATGCTCATACTGAATATTCAGTCGGTACGGAATAAAACTGATGAATTGTTTGTGCTTTTAGAATACTTAGGCTATCCAGGCATTGTCTTGCTATCGGAACACTGGCTTAAGCTTGGTGAACAATGTCATATATCTAATTATACAACTATTGCAGTTTATTCTAGGACTAACTCAATACATGGTGGAACTATGATTCTGATTCATAATTCTACATTAGAAAATTATGACTTCAAACACATTGATACTTTTAATGATTTGCTGGAAGAACAAATATTTGAATGTTCTTTGATTCACAGCAAAAAAATTAATCTATACATACTCTGTATTTACAGATCCCCAACATCTGACGTAAATCTATTCCTGTTCAAATTAGAGTCCCTGTTATATCGACTTCCTCACAAATGCAAAATTTTATTAACCGGTGACTTCAACATAAATTTCAATGATGAATATTCGGAACCTACCCAGTCTCTTTCAAATATTATGAGTTCCTTCAATATCACCATGCACATAGATTCGCCTACCCGTATAACACAGCACTCTGCTACTATTATAGATTATGTGTGCAGTAACTTGGATGATGGAACTGTGTCTACTGTAATCACACCATCAGGTTTGTCAGATCATGAAGCAATCATTTGCACACTCCAAATCAATTCTGATAAAAAAAATATAAAAAAAAGATTCGGCAGAATATATAGCAAAAAAAATTATGAAAGTTTCTTCTCCTCATGCCTGAATACTGACTGGTCGTTTTTATTGGATAATAATGATAAATTCTCTGCATTCTATAATGAAATTGTATACATTTTTAATAAGTCATTTCCATTACAGAATATAAAAATTAAGCAGAATAAGGAATGGTTAACTCTAGGCATTAGAATATCTGCCAAAAACTTACGGTCCTTGCATTATATCAAAAAATTTACTGATAATCAATTCATTCACTCTTACTTCTGCAACTACCGTAGGGTTTACAGGAAACTGTTGAGGCACGCCAAAGAATTATACTATAATGACAGGATAGAGCAAGCTGCAAACAAACCAAAGGAAAGCTGGGGTATTATTAATGAGCTCAGAGGAAAAACTTCAAGCACACATCAAATTTCCGTAAATCCTAACACCCTAAACGAGTATTACTGTTCAGTGGCTGAGAAATTAACAGATGAACTATCGTCCGAAAAAGTTCCCCTTGATTACCTCTCAAATGTAAGAATTTCAGATAGTATTCTACTTTATGACACAGATCTTCATGAACTAAAAACAGTAATAAAGTCAATACAGAATAAGAAATCCTCTGGAATCGATGAAATTTCGGCAAGTATCTTCGAAAATCTCCCAGACAAGGTTCTCAGTATCTTTGCAAGTCTGATTAATGATTCGTTTCGTGCTGGCTATTTCCCTGACTTTTTAAAAACATCACTTGTAATTCCTCTCCACAAAGGAGGAGACACTGAGAATCCGGCAAATTTTCGACCAATTTCTATAATCCCCACAATTGCCAAGATAATAGAGAAATTAGTGAAGAGAAGAGTAGTAGAATTCTTGACGAAGAATGGTATTATCAGCAAACAACAATTTGGCTTTCAATCCGGCAAAAATACAAATGATGCTATCTTTTCCTTCCTCTATGAAGTTTATACTGAACTCAACAATGGTGATGTTGCAGCAGCAGTATTTTGTGATTTGTCTAAAGCTTTTGACTGCGTAAATCATGAAATACTGCTGCAGAAGCTATGGTGTTACGGTTTCAGAGGAGTAACTAAGAACTGGGTGAAATCGTATTTATCAAATCGCAGCCAGATAGTAGAAACCTTGTCAAGGTCTTCCAGATCTATTATAAAATGTGGAGTGCCTCAGGGATCAGTGCTGGGCCCAGTTCTGTTTTTGTTGTATATTAATGATCTGTCGAATATCAACGTATCTGGAAAGTTTACACTATTCGCTGATGACACCACATTATTTTGGCATGCCAAGAACAGCACTGAACTCAAAGAGACGATATACAATGATGTCAGCAGTATCAAACTTTGGTGTGACTCTAATCGACTTGTCTTCAATATATCAAAAACCAACTTGATAACCTTCCGATGTTCACTCGAGGACATACCCCTTGGATCAAACATCATTGAAAATAAATTCAACACAAAATTCCTAGGGTTGTATATTGATACCAGGTTGAAATTCGAGGAGCACATTCTGGCCCTGAAAAAAAAAATATCTTCTGGGTGTTTCGCTGTCAAGATTGTCGCAAATGAGTTGGGATCATGTGCTGCTAGAGTCGTTTACTATTCCCTAATTGAGTCTCATCTCAGATACGGCATCCCATTCTGGGGTACATGTAATGATAACTGCCTGAACAGTATTCTTGTTATTCAAAAAAGAGGGCTGAGATATATGTGCAAAGCTAAATATCGTGATTCCTGTAAGCCATTATTCGTTAAATATAAAATACTCACGATAATAGCAATATTTATATTGGAAACCGTTTACTTGATTAGGAAACATTTGAACACGCTTAACAAACCTCCATTGCGTTATGTCACTCGACAAGCTATAAACGTAAGTCTGCCACTTCCTAAATCATCACTAATTAAAGATTCTGTTATTTACAACGGCTGCAAGATGTACAATCACCTACCTAATTGTATCAAAAGCACCCCCAATTTGAACATATTCAGAAAATCCGTTAAAAACTTGCTGATACATAAACCTTACTATAATTTACAGGAATTTTATTTCGACTCATTTTAAAACTTTCATTATATCCTATTTATTAGATATCTGTTTAAATATACAAAATCTGTTGCTTTACATTTATACTTTTATACATTTACTTTATTACTTTGACTTTGATTAAATTGACATTATATCCTATTTATTTGTTATCTGTTCTTATATAATCTGTTGCTTGTTGGGTTGTGTAAGCATATTGTATTGTTTTGTTTTTATTTTATTTTATTTTATTTATACATTCACTTTATACATTGACTTTGATGAAATTGACATATATTATCTTAGTACTTTTCTTTTTCATTACTGACTAGTGGGTATTAGACATACTTGAAACTTGTACTTAAACATAAACATAAGCAGACTTTGTCTACAAGAATTTAATTTCTTATGATAATAAAGTATATTCTCTCTCTCTCTCTCACTGAAACAACAAAATTCAATATAAAGTGAAACAAACACATTAATATTCTAGAAAACGATCTATTCAATTGTGCTTAGGATTTCATTATCTGCCATATTTGTCAAGTTACTCTTTTTTGATAAATATTATTTATCCAAATTCCTCCATATACATGGGTTTCTGACGTACGATTTTATCAGAAAATAATAAAATATCAAGTAAAAAGTATCGAGAATTCGACACATCGTGTATACAGTGTGGCCAAATTACTTGCACACCATCACAACTGGATTAGATTTGATCAATTTTTTTTATCACAAGTTTTTCAGCATTATTTTAAGTCTGAGAATTGACGATTTTTTTGTGCTTGGGGACTCATTCGAATCTGGGGTACACTGTATAAACTGTAGCTGTAGAAAACTCCAAAACATCTTACTTTGTCGTTTGGTACTTGAGTAGTTCTATTTTATTCTTGAATAATCAGTCTCATCAAAGAAAACTCATTTTTGAAATGAATGAAACTTCATATGTGTTACCTCTTCTCTCAAAAGGGAGAGTACATCTTGTGTAGAATCGTGTTCATAACCAGTATGGATGTATGGATCTTAGAATTATTTGTTTATAACTCACAGTACCATTCTGGAAATGAACTTGAGAAAACCTTTTTCATAAACAATCAGTGGTTAATCTACAATAAGAACACATTGAACTAAAATAAATAATCTTGATAAAAATAGTTGTAATTCACAGGGCTAATATTTACATTGTTGACAGTGATATCAGGTACAAAATCAGATGTTGAATTGAGAACTCGACTGAGGATTCACTGAAATCATTATAGATAATTATTGCTCTTATGTAATTGTTTTATTGCTTCTGATTGATACCTACTAAGACTTTATATCAGCAGATACAATCTGAAGATTCCTGTTTGCTGAAGGAATACCTTCTATTTGTACAGAAAATTCATGGTCTACCGGAAAACCAGCTACATATTCTAAACTAGGAACACAAATACGTGAATGCGACTTTATGATTTGATGCCAGTTGGTAAAGTTAGAGTTTTCAGAATGAAAATATGAGCCCCATACAGTAGAGCAAAGAAACTGTTCGTCGGGATGCCACTTCTCACTGAATTCGTGTCTCCTCTCTGCTTCCAGTTCTTCGCAAACAGCTACAGTGTCACAATGACAGTGAACATTCGGAGTGTATATATCCTGAATTAAATTGTCACCTATATAGACAAACCTGGGGTTCTCAACTTCAGCACTTTTTTTCATGAATTTAGTTAAATCTGTCCAATTCCCTTGTGTATAAATACCACCTAATTTCAAATCGTCTGATGATACTGGACCAGCTTCCGTTACCCCATCCACACTAAAGAAATTTCTGTTCATAGTGAAGAATCCAGGCTTTTTAGAATAACAAATTACAATATCGAAATAGTCTCTCCAGTTAGCCCCTATTGTATTGACAGCAGTGTGGGACGCAAAGTCAACGTGAGCACCAGTTATCAGGAATAAATGTTTTCCATTTTCCTTCAAGGCCTGAAGCCACTTCAGCAAGGTATCACTGCACTTATAGTAATAGCGTTCTGGATCTCTCTTCATTTCAGGAAAGTATTCACCTATATTCTTACTAAAATGGTCTCTGTCGAACATATAAACTAGAGAAGAAAGTAAGTCAGGCCATATATCATACATGGGCTCAGATTTGTCGTTCTTCTTGCCAGAGGAGGATTCTAGAGCATCCACTGCTCTTGCGAATGCCAGACTGATGGCAATATCGAAATAGTCCAAGAGAGTTCTCATTTTTTCGGAGTTGGGTCCATTCCATGTTTGCAGTGGATCTTGGATGAATAGATCAGTTACATTCCAGTGACGATCTGGATAATATTTCGATATTTCATCACTATTCAACCATTTAGTGCCATGTGTAGCTTGTAGAATGGAACCATCTGGAGCTATCCTTAACAGATTCCCATGTTCACCATCTATTATCAAACCTTTGATAATGAAGTTGTGATCGAATGGCTTCAATAAGAATTGTTTAGAGTATCCTTTTTCTTTCACCAAATAATTCGATATTATTTTGTATTCCATTTCGATCATATTCCCAACTTTATAGCGAGCTAAGGTATTATCTAAATCGAATCCTATGCAGTCATATTTGGAAAAGTTGAATTTCGAAAAGTTCTTTATCAATCCTTTAGATCTCACTGCACCCATTTTGCTCGATACCACTTTTATTTCAATGAATTGTGAATTTTTGACTGCTATCAAACTACTGATATCAGCTGATGTGATAACGATAACATAAATCCTAACCCATATTTTCCACTCTTCTTTGACAGATGATCTTCGGACTTCCTTCGGATAATGGTATAAGATAGGCCAGAAGATTAGATCAAAATGATCCAATAAGTAACAGAAGGAACGTGGAAATAATCCAATGAATTTGCTGATCCCAGTATACTACCTTTGATATTGTTTTTGGAAAACAACCGATTCTTCACAACCTGTCTCTTCAAACAACCTCTGCATATCTGATGAGAAAAAGACGAAATTCTCCTTCTTATCGTCTTTATATTCAAAGGTCACAAGTAATACCACTGCAGTGAACTTAGACACTTTCTGACTGACAACTTAGCCTCTCGGACATTTAGACACTACTACTACATCTTTAACCTCACATTTTGTAAAAACAACAAAAAACAATGTTAACATCTTGAAATGAAATCAACAGAAGACACAGCCAAGATGTCAGCATATTCCTAAAAATTATGTATCGAATTCTAAGAAAATGTGGCACTTAGCATTCATTCGTTTCTTGAGACGGAGAATTATCCTAGGTCTCATCCTTTTATTGTCATTTTGTTATTGTTTTTATAGCTATACATCCAAGGTAGGTGATCACAACACCTGGTTCTCTTATATTTTGATTTCTGATGTTGGTCGATTTTAAGGGAGACTACCTCGATAGCGATGATGTAATACCGATCCGCAGAACGCAGCCTTTCATTTGGAGAACTCTTCAACAGCATAATGCTACCAGAGATGCAGAAAGTAACTGTCGTAATTCGGTCCAGGGTAAAGTGCTGATTGTTGATGACCGAGGTATGATATTGAATACAGAATGAACTACAAGATTTCGAAAAAAAAAAAATGGTAAAAATACGTTAATCACAGAGTACCAGATTTGCTAGTGATGAATACTTATAATAGTTATGTATAGTCCAATCACATTCATTCATAAATTTTCAATAAGAAAAATGAGCCATTTTGTAGTTCAAAAAATAAAACCATTTATAACTTTCCCACTAACTTTGAATTCTCAAATGGATTCCCTTGCAACTGTAAAATTCCTTTCCATAACTTAGAATTACAATATGAATGAAACTACATGTTGTAGGAATTATTTTACATCTATTTTATTTTCAGATAAATTGATAACTTTGCAACGAATTTTTTCGAATTTCAGGATATGTGTGTCCTCGTCATGAGGTTCTCCAGAATGGTTGCTGTAATGATGCCATTTCAGGTGTGATTCAATATACTTGTGATACTTGCAAACCAAATAACTGCTGTGCAATTTATGAATACTGCATTGCTTGCTGTCTCCACCCTGACAAGGTAATAGATATTCTCAATAAGTGAAAGAATCTCTGATATTTCAAATGGAATACCCTGTATATCATACCATTCTTGGAATCCCTAATGATTCCCTAAGCTTATCTGTTACGCATAAGAATTATCTTGCCCAATTTCTACATGAAATTGATAAAATTAAAAAATAATTATTTCCCTAAAATCACTTATTTGAAAAGTTGCATGATATGCTTCTAATTAATTTTGTATACTTTCCCTAAACCTATCTTTTACAGTTTGTGATCAATAATCATTTGTCTATAACAAATGATTACTGCATATATGACATGTATGTTATCTATTGATGAATCAAGGTATTTGATGTTTTCGTTACATTGATCACAATTGATTTATGAATTCATTAAAAAGGTCTTTGAAAAGTTCTATTGGAAAATCACGCGTGTTTGGAGACCTCATAATTCAATTTATTTATTTTTCAATTCATTTTTTGGGTACACAAAAAATTAGCATGAAATTTGAAAAAAAAACAATCATAGAAAGACAGTGATTACAAGTTGATTACAATATTAGAACAAAAGATTTTGTACAGAAAAAGCACCCAAGTGACTTAACACTTGTGTTGTGCTACAAAAGAATTTTAATCACCATAAAATATAAATTAAAGTTGCGTACAGAAAGGATTGATAGTATAACTATTGATGTTTCAATATTTTGATATATTTACATACATAAACTATGAAAATATAAAGTTCAGATATTAATTATATCTACCGTATATATAAGGCTAGCGTGAAAAGTCCTTTTCTTCCTCAAAATTATTTTCAGAAAATGGTTCTGTGTTTTTGCAAAGAACTCCATAAAACCATAACGAAAAAGTGATTCAGCTTATTTATAAAATAATAATATAAGTAGATTTTTCGAAAACTGCTGGCGTAGCTGGTAAAACCACTTAAACTCTAATTTACTCTCGTTTTTTCAGCGAGAGGTGTTGGAAAGCGTTCTGAGCAAAGAAAGCGAAATGAACAACGTTTTGTTCGCCTCCGTGACGGACCATTTCGAATTGTGCCTAGCCAAATGTCGCACCAACTCTCAAAGCGTTCAACACGAAAATTCGTACAAGGACCCCAGAGCCAAGCACTGCTACGGAGACCTGTCTTCGGCAGCGAACAGTTTAGATAACGAAGTGTGATCGAATCGTTTCAGAAAAACGCACGCGTTCGTCCGGTTTCGCTAGTCGGGAAACACCACAGCCTCCTCTATCTTCTCGAGCCGTGAAAATGGCAACGTCGCACGGCGGGCGATTGTCAGTCCTACCTAGGGTAGCGCAATGGGCTTGTTTACCAAAAAAAATGTGTTCCTTCTTTTGATAGTATTCACCAGACTAGCTTTCTGGCATAAACTGTTTCTCTTTAACGACTTCCTACGTTTTTGAAATAATTATTGAAATTCGCGATTTTCATATCAGCAGAAAACGAACAGATATAGTGACGTCAAAATCCGTACCAGAGTAATCAATCAAAAGTTATGCAAGAATTCCTCATTTATCACGACATTCGTATCGACTATATTTGTATGCCATACTCATACTTTCTGACAGAGATATCAACACTCTTGTATGAACAGAACTGGCAAGGAGCGTCGTTGGAATAATAACATGAGAAGAAGAAAATCGACCTGCCAAATACCTAGGCAGGATAAAAACGTCACCAGTTTGAATGGGTTTTTCGATAGTGCCCTGATTTGGATTCGAAAATAAAGGATGTGAGTCAACTTTCAGAACAAATGATATCGTAACCTGTTGTTTTTACACGAGAACATCTATACAAATGTGGTTTCGGTTGGGAATCCGATAGATGTGTGCATACGTATATAAATAATCTGTGGTACTTACACCCCTATTGACCGGTCGAATGAAAATTTACTTCAAATGAACTAAACGAGGAGATAATTTATCTTTTTGAAACATTTTTTGGCAACTATGAGTCAGATTCTGTCAATTAATTTTGCAAGATTTTGAGTCATTTGCGAATTGCAATTTTAGTTCAGCTAGTCGTATTTCCAAATAGTCATTTATGTTTCAAAAAACATTTTAATTTCATTTGGTAATTCATGATTTCCATTCCAAAATAGCTATTTGTATTTCAAAATAGTCATTTCAATTTCAAGAAGTATAAATTATATTTCAAATCAAACAAATTATTTTCATTACCTACTAGTTTAATTTCCAAAATTGTAATATTCATTTCCAAATATGTCAACTGTATTCCATGAAGCATTATTTATATTAAAGAAAATGCTGGAGAAGGTTTGAAACATACTATGTATATTATTCAATCACTTCATGTAGAGATTATAGTAGTATTTAGACCACTGTAGATCGCTTTTGAAATTAAAAATAACAAGTTCCTAACTTGAATGATGAATTTTGAAATTAAAATGATATTTTTTGGAAATGATATGACAAGTTTCGACTTATTTTGAAACTGAATTGATTATTTTGATATACATATCAATTAATCAAGTAATGTGAAATGAAATTGACGCATTTTAAAATAGAATTGATGATTTCGAGAAACATTTGACTACTTTTGAAATATAGTTGATTAAATTTAAATTCAATTGATACTTTCTGAAATTAACATAACGCTTTTTGAGCTACAATTAGAAAAGATGTAAGCATAGCATACTCAATAGGTGACAACACGAAATTTCTTAAAAAGCACTACGATGACCCCTACAGTGCGATGGATAAAGCAGCAACACAGTTTTTTTTTGATGTTTTATTCAAAGTAGCTTTTCAAAAAAAATAATATTCCGTTTTGAGCACGATAAAAAAGCTTGGGAACCTACGTCATATGTGCCTTTACCAATTATGGAGACCGCTCGAAGACTAGGACAGGGTTGCCAAAACTCTCACTGTGGCTCGAGAGATGATAGAAGGTTGTGGGACTACTGGTACAGGTTTTTCATTCACTCCCACGTGACTATAAAATTTAGGCAGCCAAATTCCACATGTGGAAGTACTGGAAGAGTTATTGCGGATCAAAATAATGTATATCATCCGAGTTTGAGTGTTCATTTGTCTAATATGTTTCGTGATAATTCAGTTGAGAAGGGCGTTTGCACTGAAAATATTGAGGTTATGATTCGATTTTTATAATTGCGTTTACAGTGGTTCAATAATAGTTCGTAGCGACGAGCTGAGAAACACAAATTTTAGGTGGTATATTTTCAATTTTGTCACGTGATATACGGAATTGAATCAAAGCCCTGTATAATACTGTATAGTATAGCTAGGAGGAATGTGCTTTAGTTGGGAATTCACTATGATATTTACAAATACACGATTTTCAGAAATCCTCTTATATCTTTTTGTCTTTAAATCTCATTAACATCATCATTTCTTTTAACTTTTGGTTGTCGAATAATTCGCAAACGAGTATTTTTATCCAGAAAATTGTCCAGGAAACCTTGTTTTGTTGAAAACTATTGAAAAATCTCAGTTGATGAAATGAGATAAGGTAATTTGGCATCATTGTCTGAACACCCTGTACAGATATTTCGCAAATGTTTCCGCAGACTATAAGAAACTATAGGTTGATTTCGTGCAAACCAGAATAAACATCACGAAAACCCAAAAGTTTGGTAATAAATGAGAGAGAAAAAAGAAAAGTTGTATAGAGAAAATGTTACGGTTTGTAGAGACCAAACTGAGCATTTCGTTGAGGTGAGTCAAAACCAATCATCTCATTCCAATATCAGAAGTCTTGTATAATTTTGGTCAGACATTTCAGCGACATCCTGTACACTATAATTATTTCATTCAATACGACGGGTGTCATGTTCAACTTGTCTATCTTTGACAATCAATCGACTGAATCGAAATACAAGCAGATTCAAAATTCGATATAAATTTTTTGAGCACGTATTGTTGGTATCAAAATAAGTCTTTGTTTCCAAATGAACATATTAAATATCATAATTAATATCATATTTAATATCATAAATTCAATACAGTTATAAGTTTTTGTGATGCAGGAGTTTATTTTACAGGAGTTTATACATGAGTGGAAATATTGTACTTTTTCTACGACATCGAAACTCGAATAATAGAGGTAGGTATTTAATAAAATCTTGTTAAACAAGATCATCAATGAAACAATATGGTAATTTACTCGCGGTTATGAATTATATGCACAAAAAGTTGTAATTTTGTGATAACTAATACACTATCGTTTGCAAAATTCCCTACATCGTTATCCTACCTATTGCATGTAACACCCGGTATGTTATCCTGAACCATCATGGGCATTTACTGACCACCCGGTACCCAAATCTCCTTGTTTTAGCACAACCCTTTTATAACTAACTACCTAAAATAGGTAGGTATACGTACATTATAAGACTAAAACAACGCTCTGCTATAATAGCTTTAATTGCACCTTTCCACACGTTTAGGGTTTACGAAAACTACTAACAAACTGACGATAAATCCATTCATAATTAAGGAATATCTACTTATATAAATCTAATAGCAAACTGCGAACTAATTATTAGCACAGTATAGAGAATACTCATTATTAAACTGTGTTATTAGTGCTGTGTTCGATATTTGTCAATGAAAACTTTAAACGTTAGCGCCTATTCATTTCCAAATTATTATCTCGTTGTTTGTGTTTATTATTGTAACTTGAATACCGACAACGCTGTAGGTGTAATATATCTTTCGGAACGTAGTAACTTTGACAATGCGCGCGCCTGTTGGCCATTTTGTCATCGCATAATTAATTAATCTTTTGTCGTAATGTTTTCAGATAACTTGTCCAAATATTGAGTGTTGTTAATTTCTTCGCCTTCCCAGTGTATTGATTCGAAACGAAATGGAACGTGTATGAGATAAGCGGATGAAGACATGCCACCTATGTTCTAATAACGATCGTTTATTATCGTTTTAACCCGAAGCGACGGCAGTCGACAAAGTACGTGGATAACGTCTACCGCCGGAACGTAAATTAGGTGCAGGGTGTTCGCAAGATTCCTCGTCATCGAGGGGTGTTTCGAAGTGTTTTCGTCATTATTGTTTGTGGATATTTGGTGTGCAACCGTTTATTTTAATCGATTCCTCGGAATTGTGGCGTGAAGTGGACAAATGAGCAGTGAAACAGTTTTTACCGTTTCGATCGTCTCAAAATGGCTGCCGTCGGAATTCGTTCTGCGTATCGCAATGAAAGATCGTGATATATTCACGAAGTCGTCGATAACAAAGGAGTTCGAGTACATTTTATAGTTTTTCCAGGGTGCGGTTTCGCGTTTCTAACATACCTTTCGCACGATCCTGTGATAGTAAGGTAATTAATCGAGTTAGAAAATTTATTTAGGCGGGAGTTGTTTGCCGCCGGAAACATGGTTGCAACAAACGATAGTTCCTCGGTAGTTGTTGATAAATAAACGCTCCAAGCTATGTGTGAACCTACCGAAGTATCGCAACAAGTCTGGTCATCATGGTTTCTCGACGCAATAACGAAAATTCGCTCGCAAAAACAACGGCCCAGCGTGGAAAGGATTTGCCATGCCATCAGACAGCACCACAATAGTTACCACGAAGATGTTATTGCGGAGCATCTTGAGGCTTCTGTGAAAGAAGGGGCTGTGCTGAAGGTGTTCAACAAGGGACAGAGTTCGTACAAAGATCCGGGCGGTTTGCAAAACAGGGTTTTAAAAATAGAACAGGGTGTCGATTTGACGAAAGTTGTGACCAAAGCAGTACGGGAATTAGGAGAAAGGGACGGTTCTACGTTGAAGTCCGTGGAAAAGTACATTAGACAGTCTCATACGATCGAGGAAACTGTGGAAAATGACCTGAAAGGGGCGATAAGGAATGCCATCAGGCGAGCGGTCAACAGAAGTTTTGTGTTGCAAGACGGTAAAAACTTCAAATACAACTACAATCAGCAGAGTCCTGGAATCAAAAAACGGCTAGACAGTGGCAGAAGGCTTTCTCATAACCCCGACGACCTCAACATACAAATCAAGGTAATATTCGCTTTGCTTGTAACTTTGAATAAGTGCACCAGGTTTTTCATCTTGCATTTTGTTTACAAATACCCACCTACCTCTCGAAAACGTTATCTTTTCTATATTATCGGATATATTTGATTTAATAGATTCAATTAAATGACATTATCAGGCAACTAGTCAGTTGAGTTTTTTTTTGAGTGGGAAACAACTATTCAAATACTTCAGTGAAAATTAAAATGTGCATTTTTATTACCAACTCAATCAAGTCAAGTATTTTTAATACCAGTTTCAGTATCTATTTTTAGTATAAAATATTGAATTCTTTTAGTATCTCTAGTACCAGTTTACTACTTTTTTAGTACATAAGTAATTAGCATTTAATCACCAGGGATCTGTACTACATCTATTCCAATTGTAATTCTATAAGAGCTTGAAAAAGAGTCAGTTGAATTTCCAAATAGTCATATGTCAAAAGTAATCATTTCAATTTTTTTTTGTTTTATTTCAGAAAAGTATCAATTGTTTTTTTAATTTATCAAATTGACAATTGACAATTTAGTTTCTAAAATGGCCATTTTGATTCCCAAATATGTCGAATGTATTTCATAAACTATTATTTAATTTCGTAAACATGGTGGCAAAGGTTTGTAAGGTATACTATGTTTAATATGTGACTGGGGTGTTATTCAATTTAATATTCAATCACCCTGTAGTTACTACATATATACAGATTGTAGTAGTATTAAAACTACTGTAGATCGCTTTCGATATTTTTCAATAAAATGGTGAATTTCGAAATTAGAATGATATTTTTCAATTAATTCGACGAATTTTGAAATTGAATTGATAATTTTGAAATACATATGTTACTTTTTGAAATCAAATCAACTAATTTGGAATGCAATTGACGCATTTTGGAATACAATTGATAATTTTGAAGAAAATTGACATTTCGAAATTCAATTGACAAATTTGAAATACAATTGATACTTTTTGACATCAATGTAACACTTTTTGAACTATAATTGGAAAATGTGTAGTTCAAAGTGTTTTAAATACTTTATCACTCCCAAAATCACTTCATTAAAGTACCAGATATTTAAATAAGTTGGTAAATTATTTTCCCCTCAGGTTTTTCCCTCTACCCCTATTTTAGAATTTATATCTCAAAACTCACCCTATGAACTAACGCTATGTGCATAAAAATCTGAAAAGTCAAGTGAATTCGCCGTTTCTAGTAATTTCATTTTTATTATATAATCAAAAAGAGCTGGAAAACATATCTACCCTTTTTCAGAATTTGTATCATTTGTATATTATTTGTATTTTCAGAATTCAACTACCTTTCACGGTCCTGAGAATATCTTTTTCAATATATATTTGGAAATAGATAAGTTAGGAAGTAATCTGATTCTTCGAATGACTCGTTTTTTTCATTTTGGAAATCATTTGCCCGTTTACATAAAGACAACGTGAAGAAAAGATCAACGATATTTAGGAAAAAAAGCCTTGAATGAAAAGTGAAAAAAAAAAGGTGATTGTGTAGGATGTGATCAATTTTTTCAAAAACATGAAAATAACAACAAAATAAATCATCAAATTGAAAATAAATTATGGCCGAAGAAAAAATTTAATTTTCCAAAATGGCTAGCTTTATGGAAGGAATATAGGTCAATACCTTTGACTAACGTCGTTGCTAAATAATCTGATATCAAGTATTTATACTTACCTATGAATATCTATACCTATCAAATCTAAAACGCCGCATTAGTCCATATCTTGAACATGGCATGTTTAATCTATGATCAGTCGAAACAATTATGTATTACCTATATGAAATTAGGATTATTTGAAGTAATCTCGTCAAGTAGTGCAGGATAAATATATTCAAAGATGCATCATCGTCAATGATAATTAGAAAAAGAATTCTCAAAGCATGGTTTTATATCGACTCGCTAAGCTCAAAACATCAGGCTTTATTTCAAAATGCTCATCTCTTTTTCAGTTGTTTGACCGGACTATTATGAGGTATTAATCTTTGAGTAGAGTTCGGATATTGTCCACTAAATTTTTGGATTTCAAAACAATATTGGCACTCATTTCACACTTATTTATCATTAGGCGGCGTTTATGGTTTTTTATTTGCAGGTTATCTTGTTAACTACTACACCCTAATTAATGGGGGAAGCGTGGGGAAGTTTCAAGTTTGGATAGAAATGAATCCCGCACGTTAATTTTGTTCTATAGCATTAATGACGGTATAAAACTATGATTCAAATCTTCGAATGATATTTATCATAGCACGTAAACAACACATAATTTTGAAGTCATTATAGTAGGTTTTTTGAGAGGTGACTGACGGGAGGGAATCTTGAAAATTACTACTGTGCGTTTCAATATTGGGCTCGTGTTTCGAACCTCTCTAGCGTGAAGTTTGTTGAGTTTTTGCAGTTTATAACTTCAAATCTGACTGGAAGGAAAAATGAGTTCATTTGGTACAAATTCATTCTATCAAATGTGAAACCTACAATCCTCAAATAAATGATTTTTTCAATAAATATATCTATTCAACCTTAGGTAGTATTTTTGGAAACTGGGTGTTATTTAAATGTTCAGAATGTAAGGGAAAAAAATTGTAACTGTAAAACTGGCATCGGGTGTTTGAAACATTTTTCAAACTAAATATTTTCAACATTGGTTTGAAACATGACCTTGCTTGTCTTCTTCGCGTTGTATCCATTATTTTTGTTTATTTATTTGTTTAGTCGTTTATTCATTTGTTCTACTCGGCTGCGCCTCGTTGAAAAAATCAGTTCTCGATCACCAAAGTCTTTCGCGCACGAGTTGCAAACACATTTTAGTAATTGAATTCGAATATCAAATGAAATTTTACAGTGTGAAATTTTAGGATCCAGTGCTAGGAAAAATGGATAGTCTTCCACCCTCCAAAACTAATATAACACGAGCTGAAAATTATTCCTTTGAAAAGTAATATTTCATGTTTGTTTTGTGAATTATCTTGGCAATGAAAGGAAAGTCTATTTTTCGCGGTGAAGATAAATAGATACGCATCGATAGAGATGGAGAAATGTCAGTTTTTTTTGACAGTTGTACAAAAACGTAATTATAGTTTTCCTATCCTGAGAATGGAAAGTTTTCGAAGGTTTCCACATTTGAACGTTCATGCAATGAAAGCTGAAATTTTGAGTTTTTGAAAAATTTGGAAATACAAATATATTTAATAAGAATAAAATAATAATAAACAAGGTGTTACTGACACATAGAGAATTTCTCTTTCAGGTATCTAAAGGTTTAATTTCAAGCGCAGTGACATTTTGGGGCAGATCACAAAATCTGTCCTTGCTACAAATATATTCATTTTTCAGCTTTTAATGGGATTTTCTCTCCTCGTTTCTAAAAAAATAGAGTAGAAGTTATTAAAAATTATTGCAATATATTTGCAATATATTTTTGACACTGTCAAAATCGAAAACATTGAAAAAATTTTACGAAGAGAAAAATATTTCAATTGTGTTGAGAACGGGAGCAGATTCGTTCCCGAAACGTCCACCAAGATAAGTAGAGGTTTTATTCTTATTAAATATATTTGTATTTCCAAATTTTTTCAAAAACAAGGTGTCACTGACCAATAGAGAATTTCTCTTTTAGGTATCTAAAGGTTTAATTTCAAGCGCAGTGACACTTTGGGACAGATCCTGAATCTTTCCTTACTACAAATATATTGCAATAATTTTCAATAACTTCTACTCTATTTTTTCAGAAACGAGGAGAGAAAATCCCATTAAAAGCTGAAAAATGAATGTACCACCTCCTCGAAGAACTTATAGACAGTATTTACAAATATATTGAAATAACGTTCGATAAATTTTCATTTTTAAGAAACGAGGAGATAAATTCCCAAAAAAATATATGGAATTTTTTATAATTTTCCTCTCATAGCTAAAATTTTCGAATCATTCTTCTCAAGCTAGTTTCCCGTTTTACAGTCGACGACGCCTTTGCCGATTTGCACGGAATGTCTGGGCACCGAATCGAAAAACAGGCACGGAGCCTTCGAAAAGTTGAGCGCGTGCGAGGAATGCGGCGCCTTGGTGCACTTGACGTGCACCGCAGCAGGACCTGAGTTCGCCTTGTTGCTGGCCAAGGGCGGGAAATGGTTCTGCGAGGATTGCAAAGTCTGCGACGGATGCGGTGAGTAGCGCGGTTCCCTCCGGTTTTCTCGGCGACCGTCCGGAAAGCGGGCACTTTCCGGACTAGGCTGGGAAGCGGGCACTTTCCGAACTAGGCCGGGAAGCGGACACTTTCCGAACTAGGCCGGGAAGTGGGTACTTTCCGGACGAGCTTCCTTTAAATTAGATCGGATTCGGGGTTTCCTCTGAAACTATTAATGCTCGAGGAAAACCGACCGAGGTGTCCTGGGCTCGGTTTTCGATGAAAAAACAAAGGCGCCGACTGAAACTGCCTATCTTTCTTGGCTGCCGAAGGACACCCTGTAACTCATACCACCCTGTAACTCATTTGATAACAATTTTAATTGGCTTCCCAACGATATACCACAAGTTATATTTCCTGTTAGGAAAAGTGGTTGTTTTTGGAGAAATAAAGATGTGTCAATGAAAAAATTAGGAAAATTGATATCATGTATGTGGGAATCATTTGATTCTACAGGGTGTCTTTAAAAGGTCTTTACAAAAAGCTACCACATATTCTTCAGACCAAAACAATTCGATACAAGCAAACTTACCTCAGTAAAAAGTTGCTTAGTTTGGGCGCTAGACGGCTCTGAAGCTGAAATTTTCAAATCGATTTTGCATCATAACTTTTGAACGGCTCATGAGATTTTTTTCAAATTTGGTACGTTGGCATAGACTCATCGGGCAATGAAACTCATATCATAATCATAATGAATATCATTCCATGGGCGTAGAACTTGATTTTTTCAGTAAATAAACATCTAAAACTCCTACGCCAATGGAAAAAAATTAGTTTCAATATGAAATCTAAATTATTCAACTCATTCACTACAAAAAAGGTACTCTTGACAAAAGTCGATTCCTCTCATGGTTTCGACAAAATTTTAATTTTAGTGATTTAGAGCATAATTAATAATAAAACGATTAACAGATATTTCATAAAAATTGTTCAAAATGTTCACCATTTTCACGTATACAAAGATTTATACGACGCAAAAAGTTGAAATGTACTTTTTGCATAGGTTATTTCTATTGAAAATAAGTAGCACTGGTTTTTTTTTTCTGAAGACTATTATTATCTGCTCGAAAACAGTGATATTCACATTCTTGGTTTCCATAGTTTCATCTGTGTTGATTTGTCGAGTTTTATTGACGTTGATTGTTGATATCGGACTTTTCTGATTTATCATGGCCGAACAATACACCAATGAAGAATACACCGATATGTTATTGGTATTCGGATATTGTCAAGGAAATGGTCGAGAGAGTGTGAGGGTGTATTCGGCAAGGTTTCCAAATCGTCGCGTACCAAGCCACCCAACCTTTACTGCAGTTGAGAGACGTCTTCGGGAGACCGGTCATTTTGCTCCTAGAACTGGTGATTATGGAAGACAGCGTTATGTAAGGATTCCCGAAGTAGAAATTTTAGACCGTATTGAAGAAAATCCAGAATTGAGTACTAGACGGATAAGTAATGAACTAGAAGTTTCTAGGAATGCCGTTCATGAAGTACTAAGAGAACAATTATTATACCCATACCACAAGACGCCAGTTCAAGATTTATTAATCCATGATTCACAAAGTCGTCTGATGTTTTGTAGGTTCATTAATTTGCAAAGAGAAATGAATCTGAACTTTGGAAAGAATATTTTGTTCACTGATGAAGCCTGTTTCACGAGAAGAGGAATAACTAATTTTCATAATGAACACGTTTATGCAATTGAAAATCCTCATTCCATTAAAATAAACCATTTTCAACACGAATTCAAAATCAACGTTTGGGCTGGAATAATAGGAAATTTTATAATTGGTCCTGTCATACTTCCACAAAGATTAACAGGAGACATGTATTTACAACATCTACGAAATACGTTGCCAAATTTGTTGGAAGATTTACCACTCCAACATCGGGTAGATATGTGGTTTATGCACGATGGAGCTCCACCACATTTTTCGGTGGATGTTAGGAATTTTTTAAACCAACATGATGCACCCGTGAATTGGCCACCACGTTCTCCAGACTTAACACCGATGGATTATTTTGTATGGGGTTATCTCAAGTCTACGGTTTACAAGACCCCTGTGAATACTGTAGAACAATTATGGCAACGTATCCAACAGGCGACGAATAATCTTACAGGCGATGAAGAAGTTATGCAAAGAGTACATTTCAACTTTTTGCGTCGTATAAATCTTTGTATACGTGAAAATGGTGAACATTTTGAACAATTTTTATGAAATATCTGTTAATCGTTTTATTATTAATTATGCTCTAAATCACTAAAATTAAAATTTTGTCGAAACCATGAGAGGAATCGACTTTTGTCAAGAGTACCTTTTTTGTAGTGAATGAGTTGAATAATTTAGATTTCATATTGAAACTAATTTTTTTCCATTGGCGTAGGAGTTTTAGATGTTTATTTACTGAAAAAATCAAGTTCTACGCCCATGGAATGATATTCATTATGATTATGATATGAGTTTCATTGCCCGATGAGTCTATGCCAACGTACCAAATTTGAAAAAAATCTCATGAGCCGTTCAAAAGTTATGAAGCAAAATCGATTTGAAAATTTCAACTTCAGAGCCGTCTAGCGCCCAAACTAAGCAACTTTTTACTGAGGTAAGTTTGCTTGTATCGAATTGTTTTGATCTGAAGAATATGTGGTAGCTTTTTGTAAAGACCTTTTAAGGACACCCTGTATACTCATAAGCAATATTTTGTTCAACTGATTTGCGATTTAGTTCCTATCATTCTTCTTCCAATTGCATTTTCTGGCGTTGAGTATATTTGCAACAGGGTGTGACTATAGAAACTTTCCACCCCAATTTGTAGGATACAAAATGAAAATTTTGGAAAACGCTCAAACACGTAGATTTTTCAATTGAGGGGGAGCTGATTTTCAGCTTCGTTCACCCCCGTAGCTTTGATTCTGTGGCTGAGGGGTGAACAACCCTCAAAATTTGCATAGGGGAGATTGGTCGTGCCATAACTCTCTGAAGGTCTCATCGAGTTCTTCATGACCTTCTAAGTTTCATGTTATCGATAACAAAAAATGACAGCTGGTCGAAATCTTGGAAATCCATTTTCCAAAATTTTTATTTTAAATCCTGGAAATTAGGCTGTATTGCTATAATTATTATAATTTTCATTTTAAGAAACGAGGAGAGAAAGTCCCAAAAATCTGTAGATATGAATATAGTACCTCCTCTAATAACCTACAGACTTCAATCATGTTTTTATAAAAATTAAAATACTACTGGTGATCCCTACACTGTCAGGCTCGAGACTTTTCAAACATCGCTATACCAAGCATCATTCATCAATAGAACGGCAAAGTTGTGGAATTCTTTGCCTAGTGAAGTCTTTCCTGATGCTTACAACCTCCAAACTTTCAAGAAAAATTCCAACACCTTCCTTCTTTCCCAAAATTCCACCGCTGGCTAACACGATGTTCCTCGAACATCATAGGTTTCCCTTTCGTGTTGTCCACAGATAAAAAAAAAACTATAAAAATTATAATAATTCATGAAGATTATTATTATATATTGATGTATTGTATTCGATGTTTCACAATACAAATCGAATGAAAATGAAATGAAATTGTGCCATTATAGCGGAAAATGTCGTTTCTCGAAAAATCTCCTGATTTCCACATAAAAAGGAAATAAAAAAATCTAACCTCCCTCGTTCTAGGAAACACCGGCGTCTCGACGTGCCTGCTGTGTTGCTGCAGCTGCGAGAGGAACTACCACGTGAGCTGTCTGGATCCGCCGGCGGAAAAGAAACCTAAGTGTCCGTGGCGGTGCCGATTTTGCCTGGCGCATCACCAGAACGCGGCCAAGTCGAGGAAGAGCGAGCCGGGTAGCGCTGTTCGCAAGAAAATCGACAGGGTCCGCGAGAAGTTGAAGGAGAAGAACCAGAAGTAAGCACGTCGAGCAGATATCGACGGAATTGAGAGAGTTCGAAATACATTTCTAAGGTCTAACTAATCTAATTGAGAGAGTTTGAAATACATTTCTAAGGTCTAACTGGGATATCAGAGGAAGCAAGATAATTATTTTGAATCTGTCAGGTTTGGAACATCAAAGAGCCGAAATAGATGAACAGATAGATTTATTGATCTCTTCAAATCGTTTTCATGACATGAGACAAGTCAAACAATAGTACAAAATTTATTATTTAATTTATTTAATTCATTGAAATGATCATCATCATTTTTAGAAATGAAGAGAGAAAATCTCACAAATCTGTAAAAAATGAGTATCCTTTCGGTTTGGTAAATTGTCCAAATATTTTATAATGACTGTGTAAGTTTTTCGAGCAGGTGGTACATTCATTTTCCAGCTTTATGTGGGATTTTCAGTTTTCAGTGTCAAAAACGACAACATCTTGAAAAATTTTGCGAACAGAAAAATATTTTAATTGTGTTGAGAACGGGAGCAGATTCGTTCCCGAAACGTCCACCAAGATAAGTAGAGGTTTTATTCTTATTAAATATATTTGTATTTCCAAATTTTTCAAAAACAAGGTGTCACTGACAAATAGAGAATTTCTCTTTTAGGTATCTGAGGGTTTAATTTCAAGTGCAGTGACATTTTGGGGCAGATCACAAATCTGTCCTTACTACTTCTACTTTATTTTTTAGAAATGAGGAGAGAAAATCCCACAAAAAGCTGGAAAATTTTATAATGACTTTATTCCAAATCCGGATTTTATCTGAACAATTTTTGATGGGTGTCAGAATTGACAGCAAAGGCAATATTCAAATCATCTTGTTTTTAAGAGAGTCCTTGGTTTTTATAGTATAGATGTTGATTCCAAAAAAGGTAGGTCATAAATACATTTTATGGCTTTATTTTGAAGAGATTTCAGATTGACATGAAATACTGCAGTTTAGAGTGAATTAAACTACTTGTAAAATATATCAATTTCAATTTGCAAAACTTTTCGACATGACATCTTGTAGGTATAATGTAATGAAGTGAGCTTTTTTCCATTTGGTCAATAATTCCTGATCAATATAGTTTTCTTCAATAGAGTCATTGTTGTAATCATTATGTAAATATAGACTGGTGTCCTATACCCAGCTACTAGAAAAAGTTGTAGACTTTCGTCAACCTCATTTGAATTTCAATGTTGAATTTTAATACCTTACCAAGGCTTCCCAAGATCGAAAATATATGGCGTCACACCTGCTGATTTCGATGATCGTCTTGGAAACTCTGGAAAATACGATTTGAATTTTAAATCCAATACAAATGCAAGATTTGAACCATCAGCTGTCCATTACTGTCAGATATCTGTCATTGTCAGTTGAAGCGGATTTGACTTCACAGGATGGTTGTTTGACAGGTCTACATGTTTCAGAAAGAAACAACCTATATCCACCTTGGTTGCAATGTTATGTTGAAATTTCAAGTGTCCTGTATCTTTTAATAATAATAATAATATTCCTTTATTTTATCATTTCAATGCACAAGGGTTCCATGAATGATTGAAGACGTCAAAATTACATTTACATTGAGCAAGGACATGTCTGCAATGAATCAACGATACAGCTTAAGATTTAAAAAATTATTATCACTAAAAGAAATCTAGGGAATAACACCACAAACGAAGTTGGATCTTTTTCAGCCTTGATTTGAAAATATGGACATTGGGGGATGATTCTTTATGATCATGTACGATGGTAATCAGTCTGCAGAATATTTCTATGACGTGTGTTATAGCAGTAATTGTGCAAGCTTCCAGAATATATAATTTGTAACTGTTGTTATACTAAGAGATATAAAGTATTGACGACACCTGGTTCTCATATCGATACTTCATGGAATTTATATTGTGTACTTTTGAAGACTGACTCACTGATTTTCACTGGCTAATTCTTTTGAGTAGATAAAAGATTTATGTATTATGTTCTAGGTCGAAAGAAATCCCGTCAGTTCCGACTCCATCCACTCCGATCACCCCGACCGAAGCAGACACTGTAAATTCCGAGACTCCGGTGTCTGTCCCGATCGACGAGAGCGACGACTACACCGACAATGAGGGTACGCCAAAATCCATCAGAAACACACTCCCTCATCATAAATCCACCTCTCATCCCGCCTCCCTCGACACAGACCGATTACTGCAGGCTAACGATCGCATGTCCAAAGAGAAACAGAAGTTCTTCCGCAGCTCCGTATTCAACGAGGACAACAAGAAGCCCAGAAAGTCCCAACCAACAAGAAAGTCCACCAGAAACGACAATTCGGATATTAAACTCGCTACGACCGATGGCGAACGGACAGAAGAGAAGATTTCGAAAACTAGATCTGCCACTGAAAAGAGCAGACAACCCCTTGGCGTTAAACCAGAAACCAAGCCGAGCGAACAGAAGCCCAAGGGTCAGAGCACTTTAGTGGGCGATGAAGTCGTAGAAGACGAAGAGGAAAGCTCCTCGGAAGACTCTTCCTGCTCCTCCGAATCCGATACGGATTCCTCCGTAGACAACTCGGATTCGATGACCGGCATCCGCAACGTCAAAATACCGGAGGTCTTCTGCGCCAACGGCGAGACGAAGAAAACGTTCGGTAGCTTGGGGGGCGTTCCCGCGGACGAGGACGCCCCGTGGGGCTTCGCCGCCGCGGCAGCCGAGGCCAACAAGAGGGAACCGGCGAAGGCGAGCGAGAATCTGTTCATAACGGCGCTGAAGGAGGAAGGCCTGTTGAAAGAAGCCGACGGAGATTCCTCGACGGCGGCCGACGACAAAACCCCGGGGTTCGGCCAGCTGAAAGGGCTGTTCGACGGGCTGTCGCACTTTTTCTCCGCCCCCTCGGAGAGCAGGGCGAGCAGAGCGCAGCCCAACTACAATCCGACCAGGAGGAAGCAGAAGCAGGAGGAGGAGCCGGAAGTCGTCGCCGCTTGCGCGTCGTCCGAACCTTCCGGTACGTCGCCCAGAGCGGAGCTGACGCCCTCGGGGCTGGTTAAGACGGCGGTGAATTCGAAACAGCACGAGACTAGGAAGTCGGTAAAGTCGGAAACGACGGGGCTAAAAGCGATCGGTGGGGGTGCGACGAAAAAAAGGGGGGCGCTCGAGCCGTTCGCCAAGAGCCAGTCGGGTAAGAGAGAGCTAAAAAGTTGTACCCTAACGCGCGTCCTCGAGTCCTCCTCCTACACCTCACTACCTTTGGATACTCGACCACCTAGTTCTTTGTGGCATGCCTGGTGAATAATTTTTTTCTGTTTTTGGGTTTGTGTGCTATTTTTCGCTTATTTTGAGGTGGCTCGAGCTGCATCCCGTGATTTTAAAACGAATATTCGATTGAAAGGACTCTCGAAAAGTGTGGTTTCGTGTATCGAAAAATTATTTCTTGTGCTCGACCTCAACAGTTTTTTGAAGATATCGAAATTGCGGACCTTGCTGGCTGAGCTAGCTTTACCGTAAAGCTAGCAGAACCGGTTCCATAGGAGGCACTTTTTGAGAAATTTGATGACAACTTAATTCAAGGCTCTGATCCTAGCCTATCGCCAATTTTTTTGATTTTCGTTTTTTGAAAAAAAATTGTGAGTTTTGCTAGCTTTTCTGTAGCTAGTCCGTCGAAAACAAAGACTTTCCTCTAATTCGACCAGCCTCTATCTTTACTAGTTTACAAGAACCCAACTGTGAGAGGGGCAGAAAAAAAATCTGTAGAGATCGCGCTGGGAGTAAACGTAATTGGTCGAATCATTCAGCACTTTCGGTCACGTGGTTTCGCAGTACATAAAAAGTACATGAAACATGTGTTGTATGGATTATTTTGTACCCTAATTAAAGGGAAAATTTCAATTTTGGAAATTGACCTCGCGTGCTAAATTCGTTCGGGTGACACTATGATTCAAATCGGCTAATTTTATTATTTATTATTAAAGCACGACGTGGAGGGCAAATAATTGAAATGTCATCATCGTAGAGTTTTTGAGATTCAATGTCCGTGCGGGGTGGGTATCGATATCTTACTAAACCCGTGACTTTTTTTTTAATAAAAATGTTTTTGTTGAGCACATGTTATTTTTGTGTACACAATTCGACAATTTGTTTATCAAAATTTATGAAAATAGGGATGTAGCGCGAAGCATCTCTTATTCTGGGGGAAACGGGACAACTCTTTAACCTCAAATCAAATGCTTGGAATTTTGCGAAGGTAGTCGCTGTGAGCGGATTTTTACCACAAAAAAAATTCATGTGTTACCTTTAGAAAATATTGTTGTGCTGTTTGGTAATTTTGCACGCATCGTGCGATCCATATTTTTTCGAAAATTGTTTTCGGTACTTACGTATTTCGACCTTAGAAATCCGAATTTCACAATGGAACAACAATTCACCTACTTTCTTGGACCTTTATTTGGGTGGACATCACAGTCAATTGGCCTCCAATTCTTTACACAGGAAACTTTTTATACTTTCATTATACATTCAAGGAGTCAAGTAGAAGGGAGAACATCCTTGAAGGAGTTGAATTCATGTATGTAACTTATTCGAGAAGGTGGTATATTCATTTTTCTAGTTTTTGTGTGGGGTTTTCTCTACTCGTTTCTAAACTCTCTCATGTGCTAGTCTATGGATGTTTTTCTATTTATTATTGTTTCTTTGTTGGCCACCTCTATCTGATCTGTTTTTCACATTAGGTCAGATAAATCGAATTGAAAACATGTTTTGATATGTGGTAAAATTTTGTTTACAGTTACAAGGGTATATTCATTCACTTCACACGTTACCTACAGCTATTTTTATGTATATCGGACACATTTACTGATCCTCGTACTAATATTTCATTCCAAAATTGAATGTGAGTTAATTATAAATAGTAAATTTCATGAGCAGACTATTTTATGGTGGAATTTTCCGCGTAACATATTCGAATGCTTTCAGTTTCTGGTTGTTTTGCAACTGGATGGTCTCGTGTGAATTGTTTTCTTCCTAAATGCGACATTTTTGCTTGTTTTATTTTTCATCATTTTTCGTAATGTTGATTACTATGACCTTCAAATCTGACAGCTGTAGTTTTACCAACATGGCCGCTATATACACTGTCAAAGTTCGAGGGCCCCTATTGGGAAACGCTCTATATACCAGGTGATTCGTGAACCAATATATATGACATGAATATTATCGAATATAGGTCGAATATGACACTTCCGGTTTGGCTGGAAGCATACTCAACTTTTTCAGTATGAAATTACTTCATTAGTTTCAGACTATACGTGATTTCCTCTCGTCGTTCGTGAAAAAATATAGAATAATAATAATAATAATAATAATAATAATAATAATAATGATAATCATTTCCATACTTCTTAGATCATTTAACGCGATCTATACATGGTATAGAAAATGTGGGAAATCTCTCGGATTCAGATAGAAACTGAAAGAAATAAGATGACAAGTTCCTATATTTGTCTCCTGAAGGCCTCTATTCGGAGACATACTGTATGAAAAGTATGAAAAAGGACTGAAAAATAAATAAATCTCGGAAGCTCGAAAACATTGAGAATCCAACTAAAATATTTTCGTTGTTATGAAGCTTCCGATTTCTCCGGAAGTGATTTTTCCAATAGGACACACTGTATTTTACAAACTTTTCGGATTCCTCTCATAATTTATGGTGGAAAGTTGGACCAGGAACGCAATTGTAGATATAAAACAATATTGAAAATAACAAAGATAACGTCATTTCCGGAAGCTTCACAACAACGAGAATATTTCAGTTGGATTCTCACTGTTTCATGCATTCATGCATTGCCTCAACAAATTTTCAGAATCATTCTTCATTTATAGATGGCGTATAACCTGCATAAGAGGTTGAATTTCCCAGAGATATTCATGCATTTGCCCATCACTGTATCATTTAATATCTACTTCTTTCGGAACTTTTAAAAAAGAAAGATTGGACCTACATGGTTTTAGATTTATTACCTATTTCTAACACTGCAATCTACTAATCATCCCTAGCCAATAATATGAGGGTGTATACTAATAGATATTTTAACAAATTACATCAAATGTGTTTTATAGCCATTCCAAACTATGGCAGAATTGTTATTGATATATACCTTGATTTATCAAAGGTATATTATTCCATGATAGAACTAATTCATTGAAATGTGTTGTGATAATTTACAGATCTTTCGAGGAAATGATGTGACTGATGATCGATATAAGAGATATTTCTTGATGTGCGTGTCAGAGTTCGATACGTGTAAATTACGTCATTATTTAACTAGGTAGCGCTGTGTCGCACTCTGACCCGCAATATCCACCCAAAACGTGTACGAACGCTTTGGAGTTATAGTTTCCATAATAGATTCTCGTGTAACGGGATGGGATTTTTTTGGCATCAATACTGTTGAAGAGTTGACATTTTGGCACAAGGAAATTTGAGGTGGATTTTTCTGTTATTTGATGCGATCATCTAATATTTCTGCCAAGTTTCAGAACTTCGTTAATGATAATAAACACATCCTCATTATTTGGGTTGCTATTACTATGAGAGATTTAAGTCGGTGAATCATATAAGTTTCTGCTAATATCAGTGGTGGTGATTGCGGCAAGAATTGTTGAAACGATCTGATAATTTATTCATTTTCTTCCCGTTCGGTTTAGAAATATCTAGAGAAATTAACATACTCCTATCAACCTACATACAGTATCTGATTTTTTGTTTTTATGATGAAAAGAAGATATTCCATTGAACTTTCTATGAACTTTCCAGCAGTGAGCTATTGCAATATTTTGATAAATATACATAACATTTTATATTTAAGAGATGGTAGACATTTATCGGAAAGCTAAAATATTTTTTCCTTCGATTTCGTTTCTTGTTACCATCTTCATTTATTGCTTCAAAAGCGGACGATTCGATGATCTCATTCGAATAATCGTTACGTTAAAAAAAATCTCCATATGGCTCCATCATTTGACACGAGGCTTTGAAAGATAAGAGAGGAGGTGGACTTGATGCATTGTGGGGAAAAAGTGCGTTATTTGAAATGAATGCAAAATTATCATATTATAGAAATAAAATGTAAAAGCATCAGTACTCATCGGGAGAACAATACAGGTAGTAATATAATGACCCAGATTTCAATATGGTAGATCAGATGGTACCTCTCCAAGAGTACCTACCTGGTTGGGATTACTTCATAATCAAAGGAAGGGTTCTTTAATCCCTTCACAATTCTGATAAATACCAATAAACAATTTGCATTTAAAATCGAATTAGTACCAAGTCAGTGCTAAAATCACCATCGAGGTCTTCAGTTACCTTCACAATTCACTCGAACGTGCATCTCTCGTAGTGATATCGACAGTGCGTTCAAAATGGATACATCGATTTATTGGACCTCGAATGATTCCATTTGGTTCAATCCTGACGACCGATCTTCTGTTGTAGTCGACGTGAGGATGCAGACGCTGCCTCCGGGCGTCACGCAGAAGGACGTCGACGTGTTCAAGGAGGCCAGAGAAAAGGCGGCCGTCGCGACGGTGGCGTTGCAAGTCGCGGAACCCGTGCAAGTGCTCGAAGCTGCCGGCGCGGCGCTGGTGTCGCCGTCGCAGGCGATGTCGGCGCAGAAAAGGTGAGCGGCTCGCGTGACCTAACCTCATTGTAACGCTATAAGAAAATGGCGACATTTCTGTACACATAGTTGATGTTTTGAGATTGTAATTAATTAGGAAGTCATCGAAATTACTACTTCTGATTCAACTTTTTCATAGCACTGATTGTGCAATTATCGATAATACCGATTTTGTTGTAATTTTTGTGTCGCCATCTAATAACATACGCACGAATGATTTTCCGCTATAAGGAATAAAATGCTGACATCAAGTTAGCTGTACGTTAGAGTTTTGGTTGAAGAAATTAGGAAGGCAAATACAGAACCAACTCCGTCAAGATCATGTTAGATCGAGGTCAAATTCGAAACATGTATTAGGCCTTTTCGTTTGATTTCTCAACCTGCTGAACTTGATTTCCTTTTCTCACTATCTCTGTTTTCATAGTGCGATGAACAGAGATAACTACACACAAGAACCAAATTCCACAGGTCGAGTAACACAACGAACATCCTTTTTGTATTTTTGTCAAAATTGCGGTTGATGTTTGGTTTGTGTGATTTTCGAATTGTGGTTAGCAAAATGTGAGCTTTCGCATCGTTTCGGAGGTAATTCGCCTAATCTGGTCTGGCAACACTGGACAGGGTGTCACAAGTCGAAATTCGGTGTACACGACTATTTCGAAATCAAACCACCTTTTGTAATGATGTTTTCAAAACATGATGTTGCTGAAAGTTAACTCACAAGCTTTATTTTCTAATTCAAATTACAATACCATTCAAAAACAATCAGAAATTTCACAATGACACATACTTAATCCTTAATATAGCAGCATTGTAAAGTCATGGGTATCGTTGAAGATATAATATACTGGGTGGCCAAATGGAAACGAAACAAGGCCGATTTGACAAAGTTATCGTTCTCAGAAAGAAACGCTTGAATCGGTCGATTTTTATTTCGAGGAAGAAATATTTTGTGCATGTTTTCAAATTTTCCACTTAAAACCCCTCGGAGGGGTGAGCTCCAACCCTTGAATCTCAAATGGGATAAGGGGTCAAGTGATACATCATTTTGAAGGTAATCAAAATCTCTTACCAACGCTTCCTTGTTTGTGGAATTAAATGCAGTAGTTCTCGAGAAAACACGTTCATAAAAATAATCGGCTAGTGATGGAAACTAACGCCTTTTTCCCTTTCATCACCATTCATCATTTTCAGTGTGTTTCCCTGTGGTTTAACAAAATGTTTAGATTCTTCCATGATTCACATTTTCTGGTGTAAACATTAATACGTTCGCCATGAATTACCGATAAATTATTGAAATCTTGATTAATTGAAAAAGAACTTGAGCCAATACCAAAGCTCGTAGCTCATCTCAGTCCATATCACCGGATTATCTATGATTTTTTTTCGGGATTCGATTGTTTCTCAGCTTTTTTTTGTCATTCCTCTCGTGAGAGTACCTACTTCATCAATTTTTTTCTCTTCGACAGATGCCCAGCTGCGATTGAATTCGGCAAATACGAGATCCAGACCTGGTATTCCAGCCCATTCCCTCAGGAGTATGCCAGACTGCCGAAGCTGTTCCTCTGCGAGTTCTGTCTGAAGTACACCAAGAGCAAGGCTGTGCTCGAAAGGCATCAGGACAAGGTATTTTATTCATGATATCTTAATCTAAAAATCTAAATTGAATTATGCTCAGCTATGAAGGGTTTTTCATTACGATTTTGATGGTCCACCAGAAACTAAGTCGACATGTGTAATAGATTTTTTTTTTCTAAAACGCTTCCTAAGGGCTATATAGACTTTCAGATATATTTTGCGGATTTGATCGATTTTGGATATGTTAGTCAGTGTTCTCTCATCAAATTTTCTTTCTCCTTGTACCAACCGTGAAGAAGTTACAATTTTTCATACTTTTTCGTAAAATACTGAAATAGTATTTTTATATTCATAAATTACTAACTTTAGAGTCAGTAACCACAAGAATGAAGTGAACCCAATGAACCTAGCAGAACAAATTACATATTTCAAATTCGCAATAGTGAAATAGATTTGTCATAATTGAGAGTCAATTTATTATTTGGCAACCAAGGTGATATTTTTCTCAAATCACTAGTTATATCAATTACAATATCATTTGAATCTTTCGAAACATAGATCAATGTTACATCATGCGCGAATAATTTCAGATTTCCTTTTAATTCCAGAGTTGATATTGAATCGATATAAATCAAAAATAGGATTGGTCCTAGTACTGATCCTTGTGGTACACCACAAGAGATATTCATAAAGGAGCTACAAGTATTATTCATTTGAACATACTGTTTTCTATTTGATGAATTTTTCCTCTGATACCTATTGAAAAACACTAATTCAGGAAGATTTCATGATTGACAGTGTCGAAGGATTTACGTAGATCCAAAGACAAGAGGCCGCATTTATAACTTTCATCAATTCGTAACTGAATATCCGAAATCACATCCATTATGACAACCTCAGTATCTTTTGATCTGCGAAATCCATATTGGCCCCTATACAGTAGAAGATTATTTTCAAGGAAATCAAGTAGAAGATTGTTCATAATTTTTTCCATAATTTTAGAAAAGATCGGAAGGACAGATTTGAATATTGGCAATATCTTGGCAATTTTAATTTTTTCTGGAATAATTCAACTTTCAAAAGATGTTGTTATAATTTTTAGTGAAATTGGCGCTAACTCATATTTGATTACTTTAACAATTTTAACATTTATAAAATAGAATCCGCAAGATTTTCGAACATCCAGGTTGTTGATGAAATTGAGTTAGTACTATCAAATGCTAAACATCCCATTCTTTGAATAAAACTATATCTATCTATCCGTTGAGTTAAAAAAAGTGTTCGTTCGTCTACAGTTGTAAAAAATATACTAATACTTGCTCCTCTGGTCTTCCCGACTTTATCAATATAATGTTTTTGAAGAGAAATTAAAACAGCATTAAATCAACCAATAGTTGTCGAATTTTATATTCATTGTTTATATGATCTCCTTTAATATGTATGTTGTGCTATTTGATATGTATTGCCCTTCGATCCAAGTATGTATTCCACAGATTATTTTTCTTTTTGACCAAATAAAGGATTTATATATCCTTCACAGTGCACGTGGCGCCACCCACCCGCCACGGAGATCTACCGCTGCAAGGACCTCTCCGTCTTCGAGGTCGACGGCAACGTCAACAAAATCTACTGTCAGAACTTGTGCCTGCTGGCCAAGCTGTTCCTCGACCACAAGACGCTCTACTACGACGTCGAGCCCTTTCTGTTCTACGTGCTGACGACGAACGACAAAAAGGGCTGCCACCTGATCGGCTACTTCTCCAAGGAGAAGCACTGCGTGCAGAAGTACAACGTGTCTTGCATCATGACGATGCCTCAGTACCAGCGGCAGGGATACGGACGATTCCTCATCGATTTCAGTGAGTGTATTCTGTGACACGATAGCAAAATGATTGGTTGTGTTTATTGATTGATTTGATTGGATCGTTTCAGTCGAAAATTGCTCGCCATCAATTTCTTTGGAACATGGTTTGTATCAGTCTCTTGTTGAACCAATAATTTACTGATTAACTTCACTGAACTGGATGTTGATATGTACGGACAGATTATTACCATTGATGTATCAGAATCGGAATTTATTTATTTATTCTTTTATTTGTGGCATTGCCTATTATTCAAAATATTTTTAACACTTTTTAGCTCTAATCATTACCTATGACTATTAGCTAAATGTAAGTAGAATATATGAAAATAGAACAGAAAAAGGTAAAAATGAATAAATAATCACAATCTTTTCACAGTCTTTATAAATGTTGCCAAAGAAGAATCGAAAAATTGTGAATCTATATTGTATGTATTTGCAAGTCTCGACATGCTACCCATAGACTCATTCTGGCCATAGTTGGTACAATGAAAGGGTACTTTTAAGATTTACTTTTACTGCCAGCTGACTAAATTCAATTAATACTGTTGGTCGAAAAGGTTATAATTATACTTCATCACATCTATTCAATTACCTTCCACCTTATATTAGAAAGATACAATCATTACGTGTATTCGGCGGTAAAATCATACCTTCTAATATAGAAATAAAATACACAGATCGATAAATCCAGATCAATAATCAATCAATAATAATCAATCAATCAATAGTCAAGAATATAACATAATGAAAATCCATTAGATAGAATATACGTTATGAAATTATCATTGAATTTTAATGATTTCTTTTAATCAGAGTGTTCTGAACAAATATTTTTTGAGACTCATTTTGGAACATCTTTCTTCAGTTTAGTTGTTTGCCATTGTTGATTTATACTTGTTATCAATAAATTTGATTGTCTCAAATGAGAATGGATTGTGTTAGCTGCATTAAAATTCAATACTGTCTGTAACGTCCACCAAGATAAGTAGAGGTTTTATTTTTATTAAATGTATTTGTATTCCCAAATTTTTCAAAAACAAGATGTCACTGGCAAATAGAGAATTTCTCTTTTAGGTATCTAAACGTTTAATTTCAAGCGCAGTGACATTTTGGGGCAGATCACAAAATCTGTCCTTACTACAAATATATTGAAATGATGTTTGATAACTTCTACTTTATTTTTTAGAAACGAGGAGAGAAAATACCACAAAAAGCTGGAAAATGAATGTACCACCTCCTCGAAAAACTTACAGACAGTATTCATTTACTCTAATAAAAATACACATTACAATACATCTACTCCAGCAAATAAACAAAAAATCTCACTGAGCCATAGCTGAGAATGTGAGTCTTTTTGCATACAGCCAGTGACTCAATAATAATTAACACAAAATAGTATCGAAATATATAAATTCATCAATACATTATAAAAGCAGTTCATGAGACTTGAAAAAAAAAATTAAAATCTGAAACCGTCTATAAATAACATGAATATCAACCTCTAGTTGAGAAACGATCATTCAGTAATGAATAAGCAAGACATTATGAGTTCATACAATGTAACCAAATAAAATAAATACTCTGAATTCACAGTTGGTTCTAGAAAATTCAAATTCAAAATCCAAAAAGCATTTGATGGTAATAAATATTCTAAATTCGAATAAATTGGACAAAAGTAATTATTTTTCACATCCATTTCATGTCTATCCTTCCAGGTTACTTGCTGTCGAGGGAAGAAGGCCAACCCGGCACCCCGGAAAAACCTCTCTCAGACCTCGGCAGAGTCTCCTACCACGCCTACTGGAAGTCCGTCGTGCTCGAGTACCTCAACGACCACCGCGACGAGAAACTCCTGCTGACCGACATCAGCAAAACCTCCGGCATCTACTGCCACGACATCGCCATGGCGCTGCAGCTGCTCGGCTTCATCAAGTACTTGCACACCGACGACGGCACCAAGAGCGTCGTCTGCGTGGATTGGTCGAAAGTCGACAGTCACGCAGCGCGAGTGGCCAAGTCGAAGACTCGCATCCCGATAGACTACGAGTGTCTGCGATGGACGCCGCTGGTTTCCTCCGCGGTGAACCCCTTCCGAAGGGACCCCAAGTCGGACGAAGAGAAAGACCGGTCCGCCGAGCTCGGCGAGGTTCTGTTGCCGGTACCGGTGCCGGAAAAGATCATCATAGAAACGCCGGGAGTGAAGCTGAAAAGAGGGAAGAAGAGGAGGGCGTCCGCGGTGCCGCGACCCGCCAAAACCCCCGTGGTGGTTCCGGTGGAAAGCAACGCCGAGGAAGTCGAGATAACATCTTCGGGCAGGAAACGAACCAGGCCGAGCAAGTTCAACGAGACCACCTTCGGCGACGTCAAGCCTAAAACGCCTGCGGAGAGTGTGGGGAAGAGGAAACGCGCGGAGGAAAGCCCGGCGGAGAAGAAGAAGATCAAGATGGATAACGGGAAGGTCGTGCAATCGCCTGATGTTAGGACTCCGAGGAGAGGCGCGGTGAAGGTCGACGTAGAAACGCCGAAGTTGACCCCGAACGCCAGTGCTAGACCGAAGAGGTTGGCAGCCACGAAGGAGAAAGTCGTAGGGGAACGTTGGTCGCAGAGGAGGGTGAAGAAACAGAGAGAGCTGGAGGAGAAAGTGCCTGACAACGAGGCAGAAGAGGTTGCTGTTGCGGAGGACGTCAAGACGCCCGAGAAACCCTCGGGAGTCACCCTGTTCCCTGCCCAGCAAGGGGAGAAACGAGCTAAAACGCCGAAAAAGAAGCGAGGCTGGGTGAAGGGCAGAGCGCGCGGCAAACCGTTGGACAAGAAGCAGCTAATCCTGCCGGATCTGATCAAGAACATGGTGCCGAAGGACAGCGAGAGCGAATCCGTGATGTCCGACAAGTCGGACGGGGAGGCTGCCAAGAAGGAGATCTCGCCGCAGGCCTCGGAGAAGGACAGAGCCAAGACCAGGAAGGAGGAGAAGAACAGGCGAGCCTCCAGGATGTCCACGGAGGATTCCAGCGCCGAGGCGGACGACGAGATGGAGAACGACGAGTTGCCGGCGCAGAAGGACAGCTCGCCCAGCGGCAAATACAAGTTCACCAAAACCACGCCGACGAAAGACAAGAGCACGCACGCGCAGAAATCGCCGGTGAAGATGAGCGAGGAACTGAAGACGGTCGCGTCGAAGGAAAAGTTGTCGGTGGACAAACTCAATTCGCCGTCGTACACGACGACGTCGGAATCCGAAATGGAAATCGACGGGCAGAAAATCAAAACGCTTTCTCGAAGAGAAGTCTACGAGAACAACTTGATACTAGCGCGCATGAAACGTGCCGAACCGCTCGCCGTGCCGTCGGAAGCGACGGTTGCCGCTGAAGATGAAGCGAAATCGTCGGAGGTGACGGTCGCTCAAGACATGGACAAGGAGATGCTCGAAGAATGTTCCATGGATGCCGGTAACATGTCCGTCGAATCAGGCAGGAAATCCACCGACATGGAAATCGAGAAAATGGAGCACAACGATACCAATACGATCATCACGCCCAACCGGAAGTCACCACCGCCAGTCGAGGACATCGAACAGGTTGATAAAGCGCAGCATGTTGATGAAGCGCGACATATTGATGAAGCGCGACATATTGATGAAGCGCGACATGTTGATGAAGCGCAACATATTGATGAATCGCGACATGTTAATGAAGCGCGACATGTTGATGAAGTGCGGCAGGTTGATGAAGCGAGACGAGTTCATGAAGCTCAACGGATTAATGAAGTGCAACAAGGTAATGAAGCGCAACATGTTGAGAAAGCTCAAGATGTCGATGAAGCGGGACGAGTTCCTGAAGTGAAACATGTTAATGAAGTGCAACATGTTGATGAAGCGCGACATGCTGATCAAGCGCAACGGGTAGATAAAGTGCAGCAGATGGAACAGGTCGTGGAAAGTGTTGCTCCGGTTGAGAGAAAAGAGGAAACAGAGCCAATGGCTGCTCAGAATTGTGCGGTTGTCGATGAGAATGTACCTGTACAAAAGATAACACTGGTGACGGAAAGTGAAGTGGTATCTCCACCAATCGTTAATGAGAGTGCAGCACCTGATGTTGGTGTTAAAGAAGTAAATTCAGCACCGGACGTTGAGCTAATTGAGGTGAAAGCAAGCCCGGATGTTGGAGAAATAGTGGCTGTTGCTGAGACCGCTTCACCAATTGTTGCGGAAATTAAAGAACCATCGAAAGAAGCTGTCGAGAACAGTCTGGAGGCACCTACTGTGATTAGTAGAGCGACGGAGTCATCAAAGACTGTAAACCCACCTGTGAATGACGCCCAAATGACATCGCTCGTATCTCCTTGTCGAAGTAGAGAAGACTTAGTGAGCCAACCGACGGAGAGGGTAGAGCAGAAGAGCTTACCGAAAGAACCGACACATGTTCGTCACGAGACCAAACCGGCAGTCCAAAATATCCCGAGCAGAGATCAGAACGAAACGCGCGTGATACAAAACAGCTTGCCAGGCAATATGGCCGCGGTAATCGCGAGCGACAAACCCGCCCAAACGGCGCCGGTCCAACCGTCAGTCATGGACAACCACTATAGCGAACAGTCGGTGATCAAAAAGCAAGGGTTGCCGCTCCAGATGCCCGAAGCATCGAGTCAGCAGCAAGTTTGTCCTGCTGGTCAAGTCCAACAGCCGGTTTACCTCGCCGAGCAACATTTGCCCACCGTCAGGCATCCTCAGGTGGCGGCCCAGCAAGAGAAGAGCGTGGCCAAAGAGCCGAAACACTCGCCGCAAACCGTGCCGAAGTTCTACAAGGAGGAGCAGAAAGCGCCCGCGAAACAAGACGCCGTCAGAGCGAAACAGGAAAAGTACGAGGACAAACGGTACCATCCGAAGATGGCGCACGAAGAGAAGCCGACTTACGATCTGCAGAAGATGCACATGGACGAGAGCCTGCTAGCCAACGCTATCGCTTCGCAAAACTACCACCACATGGCGCAAGCGCAGCTGCCTTGGCAGTGGGACAGGTTGAGCTGGGGCAAGAGCATTTACTACGACAACAAAAGAGACTTCCAAGGGTACCACATGCTGCCGCAGTTCGCGCCTCTGGACATGCTACCGAAGCAACCGAGTTGCGACAAGGAGAAGCACGTCAGCAAGTCGCACAGGCATTCGAGCCAAAGCGCCGGCTCGAGCGGCACCAGGACCAGGTGCGAGCCCAGGGAAAAACATCCGTCGCCCAGGAAGGAAGAAAGGAGCAAACAGAAAGCCGAGCAGGACGCGTACGGCTCGATGAAGATGAGCGCGGAAGCGCTACCGAAACCCACCAGCTGCTCGTACAACGTTCACGGCGCTGCCAAACCCGACGCCAGCATGGAGAAGAGCGCTCACAAGAGCAAAGCGGAGATCGTCGAGCAGAAACACGAGGTCGCCCACCAGCACGTCGTGCTACCCCCCATGGGGGTGTACCCGCCGGACTCGTCCAACGGCTCGGTGCTGAGCATGCACTACATGGAGGCGGGCGCCGGCGATATGGCGGCGGAGAGCGGCAGACCGGCGTCGACGGTGGCAGCGAATCTGTCGGCTCCGCAGACCAACTACGATTGCTCCGTGCAGCACAACATGCAGCAAAGTGGACAGGCGACGATGCAGATCAGCCAGCAGTTGCATCAGAACGCCGGCAAGAGGCAGGTGCAACATCAGCGGAGCAAGAGTGGGCTGTAAGTTATTGGATTTTATTTATTTTTCTAGAATGAAGATACCCTATAGGATATTATCACAGAATCGACCGTTCATGGTCGGAACTGTTGTGAAAATGTAGCTTGGCGGGTTTCAGAATTTCGTAATTCCGGATCTTTCGGATGCGTTCCCCTTTTTCTCGTTGTACTTCCCACAGTTTTTAATAATAATAATAATATTCGTTTAATACATTCATAAAACTTAAAACTAGAAACTAAAAACTAAAGTAGTAGAAGTAGAAGAAATATTTCTGTTCAGTAATATTAACTATAAATAAACATATATATATATATATATATATATATATATATATATATATATAAACTGAGAGACTATACAATATACTTATTGCCATGAATAGATCAATAAACTAGTCTTCATCGTGATATACAGTTGGTATTTGTTCATCAGTATTTTGTGGTTATATCAGTGACAGCTCGTGCCCTCAGAACCTGGTTTTGCTCTTGTTAGTCAACTAACTCATTTTTTTGTTTTTGTTCAACATGATAAAATTCAACAGTTTCTGCTAAAATATAATGACTCTCAAGCAAAAAATATCCTTTTTTCAGCTTTTCATGGGATTTTCTCTCCTCGTTTCTAAAAAATAGAGTAGAAGTTATTGAAAATCATTTCAATATATTTGTAGCAAGGACAGATTTGGGATCTGCCCCAAAATGTCACTGCGCTTGAAATTGAACCTTCAGATACCTGAAAGAGAAATTCTCTATTGGTCAGTGACACCTTGTTTTTGAAAAAAATTTTGAAATACAAATATATGTAATAAGAATAAAACCTCTACTTATCTTGGTGGACGTTTCAGGAACGAATCTGCTCCCGTTCTCAACACAATTAAAATATTTCTCTTTTCGCAAAATTTTTCAATGTTCAATGTTTTGAAAAATTTTGGGGCAGATCCCAAATCTGTCCTTACTACAAATATATTGAAATAGTTTTCAATAACTTCTACTCTTCAGAAACCAGGAGAGAAAATCCCATGAAAAGCTGAAAAATGAATATACCACCTCCTCGAAGAACTTACAGACAGTATTTAAAAAATATTCTGTTGAGAACGTAACGTCTACTCTATAAGAACAAAAACAATGACAACACAACAAAAAAAAATCTCTGGATCTCCTTCAACTATCCATCAATAACATTGTAGTTCCATTGGATCAGGAATTCATGAAAAAATTCAGTAGCTTTCAAAGATGAAATCTAAATATGGACTATTAGGAATGCTAAATTGTATCATTCTCTTTCAATTTTCTCCTTTTCCAATTATGTTAATTCATTTTAAGAATTTACATTGTCAAGAAACCAATACTATATAATGGTGCTATTTCATTAAAATAATTATTTTCTGGAACAAGATCCTCAACTATATTTTTTTCTGGGATTTTCAAACTCCTCGTGTCTATAAATGTATATCGAAATTATAATAATTATCTCAGTATATTTGTAGTAATAACAGATGATCTGCACAAAATGTCACTGCTCTTGAGGTTCAACCTCGAGTTAGCTAAAAGAGAAATTCCCTAATTGTCAGTATCACCTTGTATTTGAATAAATGTTAAAAAAAGACTAACATATTTATTGTTGCCATTTTCAACACAATAGAAATAATTTTTTTCTATGCAATAGTTCGCAATTGTTTATTTATTCCCATTATTTTCATTGTGTTAATCTTCAGGTACCTAACACAATGTCTTTGAAACAATGGAAATGGCATTTCTGAAACGTCCACTAAGATGAGTAGAAGTTTAGAAGAATAGTAGTAGATAAGTAAAAGTCTAATTTTTTTCTAAAATACAAAGTGACAGAGACAAATAAAGAATTCCTCTTTCTGGTATCTGACGGTTTATTTCAAGGGCAGTGACATTTTGGGGGAGATTGAAAAATATGTCGTCACTAAAAATATATTGAAATAATTCTTATGTATTTTCTAATTTTTGGAAATGGGGAGGGAATATCCCAAAATATCTAGAAAAATTATTGTAATACCTACTCCATCAACCTACAGAGGAACTTATACTTTTCATTATTCAGATTTATTATTCTTCTGATTCATTCCTTCCATTGTCAGGTTTCCTTTTTTACACCACCATGAAGGATGATTTTTCCGAGTTCAGTGGTAATTTATGACATCACCATGATTGAATTTTTTTCCATATCTACAAGAATTATTTAGATCTATTTTTCCCATTGTCAGGTTTCTTTTTTTACCAAGGAAGGATACAGGATACCTATTTCAATGAAACAATTACCATTACATAAATTACAGATCGAACCCGCCCTCGACTAAGCAACACAACATGAACCGCGCCACCCCGCCCTCTGCCGCGCAACAGGTGCAGCGCGCCACGCCCCCCTGCAGCGGGCAGCAGCAACAGGCGCAGCACATGCAGGCGGCCGGCCCCGCCGCCATGCAGCAGTACCAGTACCAGTACCAGCTCGGCTCGCCGGTGCACCACCACCCGCACCACCACGCGGTCATCAGCCAGGCGAACTACATCCCGCTGGCCGTCAGCACGCAATCGACCGTCATCCAGCACGGCATGGGCGGCCAGCAGAGCGTCAGCCCGCTCAACGGCCAGCCCGCCGGCGCCAACTTCTACATCCAGACCAACGCCCACTCGCCCGCCCACTCCCACGCCCACTCGCCCGCCCACGCGCACGCCCACTCGCCCGCCCACGCGCCCTCGGCGGCGCAGCGCGGCGGCCAGGCGAGCTGCAGCCTGGCCAAGCTGCAGCAGCTCACCAACGGGCTGGAGATGGTGCCGGCGGGGGCGTGCAGCGCGATGAGCCCCGCCCCGTCGGCGGCGGGCGTGACGCCGCCCCCTTCGTCGCACCAGATGGCGCAGCAGCAGCAGCAGCAGCAGCAGGGCGGCGGGAGGAATTTGACGCCGCCGGCGAATTTGCAGCAGCAGGTGTTGGGGTACCACAAGTACTATCAGACGAACGTGAACGCGAATCAGTTGGGCGGGGCCGTTACGCCCCCGATAAGGGCGGCGAACAACGTGGCGATGCAGCAGCACATGCAGACCTACAACATGAACGGGTAAGATAGATGACGGCAATGGTATTATGATCAACAATGTTTCGCGGGATAATAAAGACAATCACACGAAAATCAAATATGAATTGAGGTAATGATGTACTGATGTGAAATCATGATAACAAAGGTGGTTTCTGTTTGAAATGCGGGGTATACACCTCCTTTTCCATTTTCGAGAATATAAATTAGTAGAGTTGACATATCAAGCCGATCTATAGACATTTTCGAAGATTTCTCAAATGAAAGCATAGTAGGAAACGAATATTTTCCATAAATAATTTTTCTCCCCTTGGTTTTTTTTTTAATTATTGAAAAACATTTTTGAATGCACGAATTTTAGAGTTTCATTCGATATCTTTAATGGTTTGAGATTCATTTATATAGATTGTCTCAAATAATAATAATATTGTCTGTAAGTTTTTTGAGGAGGTGGTACATTCATTTTTCAGCTTCTCGTGGGATTTTCTCTCCTTGTTTCTGAAAAACGAAGTAGAAGTTGATAAAAATTATTTCAATATATTTGTAGCAAGGACAGATTTCGGGATCTGCCCCAAAATGTCACTGCGCTTGAAATTAAACCTTTAGATACCTGAAAGAGAAATTCTCTATTTGTCAGTGACACCTTGTTCTCGAAAAATTTGGAAATACAAATATATTTAATGAGAATAAAACCTCTACTTATCTTTGTGGACGTTTCGGGAACAAATCTGCTCCCGTTCTCAACACAATTAAAATAATAAATAAATGAAAGAGCATGAGAACAATATAAGAAAAGATATACTGACAAATTAAAATTAGCTGGACATATCCTTACTGAAAATGGACAACATATGGGCGATTGGAGTAATATTAAGATAATAGGAAAAGAACCAAAAACGGAGAATCAAAGAGTCTGCTTGCATTCTCCTGAACGGAGACAATGATATTGCTTCTTGTTCAGTTGATATAGATAGAACTCGGCATCCACTTCTGAAACTTGAATATGAAAATGGAAGATTCGATATCAATTAATGAAAACACCTTGTAACCAGAATTCCTCCGTCTACCAAATTGTCACTCTTCAGTGTCAAAACCGACAGCATATTGAAAAAATTTTGCAAAGAGAAAAATATTTTAATTGTGTTGAGAACGGGAGCAGATTCGTTCCCGAAACGTCCACCAATATAAGTAGAGGTTTTATTCTTATTAAATATATTTGTATTTCCAAATTTTTCAAAAACAAGGTTTCACTGACAAATAGAGAATTTCTCTTTTAGGTATCTGAAGGTTCAATTTCAAGCGCAGTGACATTTTGGGGCAGATCACAAAATCTGTCCTTACTACGAATATATTGCAATAATTTTTAATAACTTCTACTCTATTTTTTAGAAACGAGGAGAGAAAATCCCACAAAAAGCTGGAAAATGAATAATAATAATAATAATCATTAACAAGTGTTCATGTTTCATCAAAAACTATCAATTTATGTGATATAAAACCATTCAAACTTGTTCAAAACTCATCGTATAATATAATGATTCAAAAATAAACAGGGTTTCATATTTCTTCTTCTTTCCGTGCCGTCTCCTACCAAATGTTGACGACCATCATGTGATAGATTTATTTGTTCTGCGCCGCATGAAATGTAGTTGAAGCTTCTGGTGTTTGGAACGATTCACGCAAGTTTCTCATCTAGGATTGTTTCTTTCTGCCCGATCATCTCCTTCCTTCTATCTTTTTCTCCATGATCAGTTGCAATAGACCATACTTGTCATTACGAAACACATGGCCTAGGTAAGTGTCGTACTTGAAAGAATTACTTTCAAATGAAACTTGAATCAATGAATAGATCGAATGAAACCCTACAACTTATGCGTTAATTTTTTTTTTTTCAATGCGTAAAATAAAGAAGTTACTGAGGGTGGCGACGGACTTTCGATCCTAATATAGAACATATTCTAGGTACCCGATGGCTGCGCAACAGACGGCCGGCGCCGTAACCGGCTACATCACCAACACGCCGGGCTTCAATCAGCTGCCGATGCAGATGATGGCGCAGACGCAGTACCAGGACCCGGCTGCCTTGCAACGCGTGCCGCAGAATCCGATGTACCGCACGTACTTCAACAACATCATGCAGCCCTTGAACGGCACTATGAGGCGTTGAGAGCGTCGACACGTGGGCCGAGACGAAACGATCGAGGAAGCCGCTACGATCGGGGAGTGATCGGAGGCGTTCGGTCTGCAATGTTCTGAAATGCGGTGAGTTGAGTGGGCCTAGAATTATTTTGACTCTTTCGGAAATCTAACGATTTTTACACGGATCGAAGCGATCGGAAGCTGCAATCTTTCTGCTGAAGATGGCATCGCTTAAAACTCATGGTGTTCGAAAGAAAAAATGTCACGGGAAAGAAAAAGTTTGGATGGTCCTTCGTATTTTTTGTGAATAACTTTTTCCAAATGTCTCTAAACGGTTCTGTAAGCAATGGACAACATTTTAGGGAAGAGATCGGCATCCCTTGGGAAACAGCAGTTACTTCAGATTTGAAAAAAGTGAGTCACGAGAAATACGAATAATTTTTTGTGATGCACTTTTCAAACACCTGGTGAATCATGAATCGGTAAAATCGACAAGATTTGAGCAATGCTCAGCAGAAATAATGCAGCTTCAATCCGACTGAAAATCGGTACAGTTTTGAGAAAGTTACGGCAACTTGAAGATTGTCGAAATATTTTGTGGTCCACTCAATTCTTTGAGCTTTTTAATGCAGTTACTCATACAGTACGATTGTGTATGGAGTAATTTCCTCGACGAATCCGAGCGTATCAGCAATGCCTTACCAGCCATGAAAAAACCTATTCACCAATTTTTTTTTGTGGGAGGAACGGTGTCATGTGACCTAGAAATGGGTGTACCGGTGCTTCCGTTTTACCTGGAATTTTTCCAATTATTTTAAAAACAATATAATGTACAGAAAAAATCAGAATCATTAGTGCATTTTGTGAAAAGATACAATATAAGAATTGTTTCGTCAGACGACACCTAAAAACCCTATATTTCGGTAGAAAGAAGCGAAAAGTTTGTTTGAACTCTCTTCATAATTTACCTAACTCTCTTCATAATTTACCTTTGCTGCAAGCCCTTCGATTCATGGTACTTGTAAATTCAATAATTGGGGTAGGGGGGAATAAATTCAAATGTAACCTTATCAAATCGTTTGGCTTCTGAGTAGATAATCTGTTATCTAATTGAATTCGGTGCACATTAATTTTTTTGATGATCTAGTGATTTAAAAAAATCGAATTCTTTGCTTGACCTGAATACAGGGTGTCCAGAAAGTAGTGGTCATAAATTATACATATTTAGGAGAGGTTTCATATTTTTTGTATGTAGCTTCCTTATTGATATTCAGGAATTTGAAGTATCAAATTTTATTGAGTTTTTAATCTCTACGATTTTTTGACGATCTTGAAATTTCGGTGATTGATGCAATACAACTTTCCTTATTGTAATTTGATATGTTCTCATTTTTACAATTTTTTTTTGGGATTCTCTCCTCGTTTCTAAAGATGAAAATAGGAAATTATAATAATTATTTTAATATGGTTGTAGCAAGGACAAATTTATAATCTGCCCCAAAAATGAAATTAAACCTTGATAATCCTGAAAGATGAATTCTATATTTATCAGTGATACCTTGTTTGAAAAAAAAATTGGAAGACAAAAATATTTTCAACAAATATTGAAATTTCTGTTTATCTTAATGGTGGACGTTTCGGGAACCAATCTGCTCCCGTTTGACGGTGAACAGTGACAAGTCGTCAGACTTATAATATTTTCAAATAATTCAGTGGTAGAGACCGAACACCCTGTATGACATCTCTTCAAGGGATGAAAGTGTGCGATGAAAAAACCTGATACGATATAGCGACATGTTTTGTGGAGCACACTGTACTGGTGAAATTCATTTTCCAGTGATTATGTTAACGTTGTTTTTTTTTTAAATATTTTATAACTAAGAAAGTGAAGAAGTTGATGCTCGATTTGTTTTATAATTTGTTAGGTTTGATGATGTTCACATATTAACACAGATGAAACACCCTGTAAATTTGAATGTTCTTGAAATTTGAGAAGTCCGGTACATATATATTTTTTTTTATTGTGTGTGGATGATGTAAATTTTGATACAATTTTGCAAAATACCGGTGATAATGTCACATTATCGATTAGGCGGTACTTTAGTGGCACAATAGGATATATTTTAGCTTCTGAATGTAGTTTCAGTATTTCGTCATCTATGACGAAAGGTCTACAATGTATAATTATGATGAATTTCGTTCTGATATTATCTGAGAATATTTTTTTAGTATCAAATAATATTGGCGAATAAAAAACTTTTGCTGAGGCCAAGCTAGTGCTAACACTACTTAATTTACTAACTACTTAAATTACTACTTATTTGTTCCGGAACTGAGTTTTTGAAATGTTTGATTCTTACAGCTCAAATAGTTTTTTAATTATATTTTTTCATTGAATTAATTGATAACCTCGATATACATACAATATCGATTTTTCATTAATATTCGAAATTATATTGGCTCTACTGGTTTCAGTAATCGTTTTGAATTCTTAAACTGAACTGAATGAATTGCAAAGGGACAATAAGACCCTCTATGAAATTGTCTAAAGACTGCATTGTTCTTCTGTTGGACTCAACAGTCGGTATTTGATACTAAAAATCAATAATTTCCAAAAATATCAGGCATCAATTCCTACTGGAGACACTTGCACTATCTCTGTTATGTTTCGATAAAAGTTGTTTTTATTTATTGCAAAATGTAAGATAGTTTGTGGATTTTGTAAATAAAGTAGGTATGTATGTAAGAGTCTATTATCGACTGTTAACACTGAGTTTTGGTTTGTTGTGCTTTGCAATAAGTAAAAAGTTGATCGTCGGAAATAATTAATTTTATTTGAATTGTTGTACAGCATTATGATTAGATATATTTTAACAAGATTCGTCCTCTAACATGTTGCTGTATGTTTTACTTTTGTATAACTAATATGCATATACTTGATATTGAAAATATAAAATTAGTTTTGAATCATGCGTTTCTTTCTTTTTTTGTATCAAAATCTTCACTCCTCACTTCTTGCTGAAGAATGGTGCAAGAAAATTGTGTTTTTTTTGATACCATGATGAATTATTAAATTCAGAGTATCCAGAGAATTTAGTAGCGAAGAATAAAAATATTCCGTACAAATCAGATTTCAATGTGAAGAAATTGAAGTATGAACTGACCCAAATATTTTACTGGCTATATATTATCTCGCTCTGGTTTTCTATTAATTTCTATTTGTTCCCTACATAGTCTTATTATAAATCTGGTTCCCTGACTCCTTTTCATAAAATTTTCAAAGAATCCCTTTTTATAGGTATTTTCCATTATATCAGGAAGGAATAATTAATTTACTTGTTGAATTTAGGATTTCCCATACCTTCTGAACCAATACAGAATCCAACTAATTGAAACAAACAAGAAAATGCAAATAATTCCTGAGCTATGTAATATATTAGAAATTTGGTATCATTACAATAGATTTCAAAGTGATTTTTTTAACATCAAATAAAATCACAACATCTGACAACTCTCCTTTATTTCATGTACAAACATAATCGAATAATTGACGACATTCTTCATTGGAACCCTCCGATATATTTTCTCGTTTTAGTCCTGAAATACAAGTGTATCAACTCCAAAACGCACCCGTTGCTCCATCCGAAACCAGCTTGGATGTGGTACTCGCCTCCGCCTCCGAATTGGCCGCTATTTTGCGCGTTGTACTTCTCGAACATAACCTTGTTTTCGTGCCACGCCATGATGTTAGAGTTGACCCATTTATGGGCCAACAGCCTGGCTTCTTCAACCGCCGTTTTGTTTTTGCTCTTATCCAAACCTGAACGTGAATTTGAGCGAAATTAAATCGGTTCAACGAAAATACCTACTAAACATTGTATGATGGTGTATGGGGGTGTCGTATTTCCAACTGAAACCACCTCTGCAATGATTTTTAAATATAATGATAATAATAATCCCAAGAAACATACATGTTTATTGAGGGGCATAATAGAAAACACCTAATTAATAAGAAAATACATTAAAAAATAAAAAAAAGATCGGGTCGAATTGAAGATTTACAGTTAAATCAGAATGAGACAATATAAGGGAGTGAGTCAAATTGATAGAATACAGTCCAATCTTGAATTTTGTGACGAGATTGAAAGATTTTAAAAATATAACGATTTTTTCCAAATTAGGATTTTATCTGAACAGTTTTCAAATGATCACATTGTCTAGTGTGGGAGTCAGAATTGATATTGATGGTAAGATTCGAGAGTTTTTTCTTATTTTTGGTAAAGTGGTTGAAAATGCACACTTTCATTTCGAGAACAGAATCAATATCTAGCAGTTCCCTTGGTTTGTACAGACTAGAAGTTGATCCCAAATATGGTATTTCGAAAATACATTTCATGGCTTTATTTTGTAGAGATTTCAAAGGTTTTAACATAAATTTTTCTGCAGTATCCCAGATTTGAGTAAATCAAACTAAAATAAATCAATTTCAAATATTTTAGCAATATAAAATATCTTTATTTGTATAATATACCAACAATGGGAGATATTTTATTTCGCATTTATTAAGCATTTGAATATGGGATGACCAAGACAGATATTGATCTATAGTTAAACCTGAGAGTTATGATTTTTTTGTAGGATTAGTGCAAAACTTTCCCAATTCCAAAGGGTCGATTTGGTTATCTCGTATAATTCTTTCCGAGATCAACATGAAAGAGGATTCATCAGAACTGAGTGTTAATTTATGACCTTGTAGCCATGACGTGATTGGAGTGGGATCTTTTCCATTTGGATTTTTATCTCTTCAATATTTTTTCCCTAATGAATAAGAGTTGTATCATCGCCGAATAATTTCAAATTTCCTTGCAAATTCAAGCTTGAGACAGAATTTATATAAATAAGAAATAAAATAGGTCCCAGGATTGATCCCTGGGGCACACCACAAGATATGTTTCTCATTGAAGAAATTCAATCACCCATATATACAAACTGCTTTCTATCAACTAGATAAATTTCGAACCAAGAATAACCTTCACCTCTTATTCCTATTTGATGTAATATCTTGAGTAAAATCTGTGGAATGAAATAATTAAAATCTTACAATTCTATTCTCATGCGCATACAAGTACGAACCAATGATGATCAAGTTCTGGTAGGGCGACCACGCGTTGGGGAAGTCCCACTGCTGGCCGGTGGGGAAGAGCGAAGCGGGGACGCCGCCGCGATAGTGCGTGATGCCCTGGCTCTTGAGATACTCCACCGCTTTGCCGCCCCTCTCCTCGCGCACCGATTCGTCGAACGCGCCCGCCCACAACGGGATGAAATTGCTGGCGAAGAAGTACCGGCGAGGCTTCTTCAGCTTCAAGTCGTAATCGTACCTTATGCGGAACACAACAAACTTTCGCTACACGATCCGAATACTAGTGGAGACGATGAACAAGAGAAGAGGTGTCTCACCACATGCCGTCCTCCTCATGATACAGCACATTCTCGATCGAGTCTTTCCATCGCTCAGCCAGCTCGTGCCACAGTTTGGCCTCGTCGTCCTTCTGCAGGATCAGCTTGAACTTGTACATCACCTTGAACGCCTTGTAGAGGAACGCGTTCAGATCGACGGGGACGATGCGCCGCGTGTTGATGAAGGTGAGGTTGCCCGAAGGGCTGCCCTGCTTGTCGAATATCCACCGGCTGGTGAAGTCCATGCCACTTTCCGCTCCGCTTTTTAGGTCGGTGTAGCACTCGAACTGGAATTCGAGGATTTCTTGACAACACGAAAGGAACCGTCCGCTAGTCCGTAGAACACTACGGCCTACTAATAGTTCCCCTGGGAAACCAGGCGAGTCCCATGAAAAGGCATCGTGAGACTACACAGATGGACTGTTTACAGTTATTGCTTGTTCCAAACAACAAACAATTGACTGCCTAAAAGCTCCTCTCAGGTTAAAAGAAAGCGCGACCGTTAAGGTCAAAAGATAGTTCGTTGAACACTACAGCCTACCAATGGTTCCCCTGGGAAACCAGGCGAGTCCCATGAAAAAGCATCGTGAGACTACACAGACAGACTGTTTACAGTTATTGCTTGTTCCAAACAACAAACAATTGACTGCCTAAAAGCTCCTCTCAGGTTAAAAGAAAGCGCGACCGTTAAGGTCAAAAGATAGTTCGTTGAACACTACAGCCTACCAATGGTTCCCCTGGGAAACCAGGCGAGTCCCATGAAAAAGCATCGTGAGACTACACAGACAGACTGTTTACAGTTATTGCTTGTTCCGAACAACAAACAACTAAAAGCTCCTCTCAGGTTAAAAGAGAGCGCGACCGTAAAGGTCGAAAGCTCTGCTCCCACATTAGGGTTCCTTTCCGCATACCTTGGCGTCCTCGGTCTCCAACTGCGAACAAGTCTCGATGTCCTCCAAATAGGACTCCGGCCTCGGCGTATCGCTTTCCGAATCGTATCGAGCCAGCTCGTACACCTTGCCGCCCCTCTCGATCTTGATGGTCCTACGGCCCAGCCAGAACTGCAACTCCTTATCCAGCGTGTCGATGTTGTTCCTGAGGAACTCGAAGTCCTTGGTGTACTTGACGTAGTCGGCCACCATCAGCGTCAGCAGCGGGGGTTGCGATCTGTTGAGGTAGTAGATGCGACCGCCGTTGGGGATGAAGCCGTAGCGTTCCACCATGGAGAGGAGGTTCTGGACCAGGCCTTTGGAGGTTTCGATCATGTCGCTCAGCAGGAGACCTGGGAAGGGGTTCGAGAAAAAAGATTTTTCATTGTTATTTCCATCGACTTTGATAGGAAAATGAGTGTTAGTAGCGTTCCACAATGGAGAGGAGCTTCTGGACAAGGCCTTTGGAGGTTTCGATCATGTCGCTCAGCAGGAGACCTTGGAAAGGGTTCGAGAAAAAAGATTTCTCATAGTCAGTTCCTTCGACTTCGATAGGAAAATAAGTGTTAGTAGCGTTCCACCATGGAGAGGAGGTTCTGGACAAGGCTTTTGGAGCCTTCGATCATGTCGCTCAGCAGAAGACCTGGCAAGGGGTGAGAGAAAAAAAGATTTCTCATAGTTATTTCCTTCGACTTTGATAGGGAAATAAGTGTTAGTAGCGTTCCACAATGGTGAGGAGCTTCTGGACAAGGCCTTTGGAGGTTTCGATCATGTCGCTCAGCAGGAGCCTAGGAAGGGGTTGGAGAAAAAAGATTTCTCATAGTTATTTCCATCGACTTTGATAGGAAAATAAGTGTTAGTAGCGTTCCACCATGGAGAGGAGGTTCTGGACAAGGCCTTTGGAGGTTTCGATCATGTCGCTCAGCAGGAGCCTAGGAAGGGGTTCGAGAAAAAAGATTTTTCATAGTTATTTCCATCGACTTTGATAGGGAAATAAGTGTTAGTAGCGTTCCACCATGGAGAGGAGGTTCTGGACAAGGCTTTTGGAGCTTTCGATCATGTCGCTCAGCAAAAGACCTGGGAAGGGGTGAGAGAAAAAAGATTTCTTATAGTTATTTCCTTCGACTTTGATAGGGAAATAAGTGTTAGTAGCGTTCCACAATGGAGAGGAGCTTCTGGACAAGGCCTTTGGAGGCCTCGATCATGTCGCTTACCAGGAGACCTGGCGGAGGGTTCGACATGTTTGTTACAATACAACTTCATTTCTGAGACAGAGGATGCGAGTGTTTTTGATGAGAAAACGATTTCTCATAGTCGTTTCCATGAATGAAAAGGAATGATCTTCATCCTCGTCTGCCTTCAAGACTCCATTGGTTCCCATCTCGGTTGATGTTTTTTCTTCTTGATCTTTCTTTTAGGATTCAGCAAGACCAGCTAGGGGTATTTCCAGAATCAAAGAATATACTTTTGTCTGCAAAACAATTTTGGAGAATAATAGGCCGAACAGTTTTTCTATACCTTCTGTTTACCACTGACCAGAGGTCAACGACCGAATCGACTAGTGCTTTTGGCCTATTCAAGACCTATGGATTGAAATTCGGGTCAATACAGGCCTCGCACTTCGGGGAACCACCCCACGATTGTAACAGCTCGTAACCATAGACTTATTATCAGGATAATAAGTCTATGCTCGTAACTGTTATATAGACTATACAGGGTGGCCCAATGAAAAAGAAACAAGGTATGCATATTACTGAGAGATCAAGGAACTGACATTAAAATAAATGATTCTCTATGTGATGTTGGATAGGACACCCAGTTTATATGACTATAAGAACATTCGAACACAAAAACAAAGTTGGATACCTGTTGTGAACTCGACACTCCGGATACTGACCTTTCAGGATCCAGTAGGAGTCCCAGTAGTAGTACTCCTTGAACCTCCCGCCGGGAATAATGAAATGATGTTCCACCGGGATCAGAGAGTGGGTGTCCGGGTAGTCGTGCACGTGGTAGGACACTTTCCTAGTCAGACTCGGCCAGATGGCGATGATGGCCTGGGTGAATTTCCTGACGACAGGATCGTTTATCTCTTTCACGATCTTCGGCTCCGGATTGAAGTCCCTGTTGCAACAACAATCAACGGATCAACTATAAACAATGTCGGCTCGAGGTTGCAAGCTTCTGGAATGACTACACTAGGCAAAGAGTTCCGCTATTTTGCCGTTCTATTGATGAATGATGCTTGGTAGAGAGAAATCCGGCTCGAGTCTAAGCTCGTCTAGTTTATCTACCTGGGATTGTTCGTGGTGGCATGATAGATGGTTTTTCCGTTGAGCGAGTGTCTATAAAAGAGGGAGAGATCGCCCACTTTTCTACGATGTTCTAGACAGGTCGATGAACTCGTGAATCAAATAACTTCGACGTATGTTTGGGGCTGAACTCCAGACTTAGCGAAGAATTTCTGCAGAATCTGTATAGTTTCTAGTCAGTTTGTAATGCCTAATGCCATCCTTTTTCTTATGGAATATCTTATGGAATCCTATTATGGGGGAACTCTACAGGAGTACAGGATGTATTCATTTCACGAAAACGGATAATTAGATCTATTGCAGGAGTATCATCTACATTCTCATGTCGTAGCCTTTTCAAGAGGCTAGAAATTCTACCAGTAGTTGGACTTTTCATTCTTGAACTCTTAGTTTATATTCACAGAAATCGAAATTCTTTCACAATGAATTAATCCCTTCACGAACATAATACGAGAAGAAGAAACGATTTCCATATTCCTAATACTCACCTCTCACACTTTGTATGACATCATATAAAATTCTGGGACTGAGATTATATAACATTCTTTCCGATGCCATGAAAAATATCAACACCGGGCATTGCTTCAAGAAAATGTCATGTAAGTTACTCCTAGAAATAAGCCCATATACGATACCTGAATTCTATGATTATTTTAAATGATTTTAGAAGTGTGTGATTGTGATTTTTTTTATACAGAGTGTCCCAACGAAAACTTTCCACACGGATTTACTGGGAAATGACAAATTATTTTCGGAAACGCTGAAACACGTCGATTTTGATTTCTAGGGGGACACATGTCAGTGATGAATTCAGTCACGTCTTCCCCCTGACAGGGGCGGCTACCCCATTGCGAACCATCATAGGGAACTTGGGTCGAGTGATACATCATCATCTGAGAGCTCTCTTCATTCTCTAGCCAAACGTTTATTATTTTCTCAAAATCGAATGACTGGTACTTAAGATTAGTGTGGTAATAGGTTTAATTTAAGTAATCAATATCGTACCTGTTCTTATCGAAATTCAATTTATTAATTGCTCGAAATGAGCCCCTCCTACCTCCATACAATGATAAAGTCTACTTTCGAAAGTATTACGAACGTTTTCCAATACTTCTGGAGTTATGCTGCCGCACTCGTTTACAATTCGACCACGTAGATCCTCTAGTGACTCTGGCGGAGTGGCAAAAAATTTGCTTTTGAGATGCCCCCATAAAAAATAACCCAATGGGTTGAGGTCCGGTGATCTAGCTGGCCACTCAATTGGTCCTCGTCGCCCTATCCAATGATTGGTATATCTTTCATCCAGGAAGTTTCTAACCGCTACTGCATAGGGAGGTGGTGCTCCATCTTGTTGAAAATGGAGGTTGTCTGCCGAATAATCTCCATCGTTTTCGATGATATCCGTTATCATGGGATCGATGGCATTCTCAAGAAGATGTAAATACATTTGTCCATCCAAATTATCATCTATAAAAAGTGGTCTAATATTACTTTTTTTACCAAAAATAGCACACCAGACAATTGACAGTCCCAGCCTGGCTACTTACTTTGTTTTGACTAATTTGTTCTCGTTTTTCGTGGGGTGACTGGGTTCCCTGACCGGATGGGATGTTGCCATTGTCTATCTGTCCACTCATTGAGTCTTAAAATAGTTAATAAATTGAATTTGAATGAGAACAGGTAAGATATTGACTAATTACATTGAACCTGTCAACGACACTAATTTCAATTACCATTCATTCGATTTTGAAAAAATTATACACGTTTGGATAGAGAATAAAGAGAGCTTTCAGATGATGTATCACTCGACCCACGTTCCCTATGATGATTCGCATCTATACCCTCTATATTATATATAATATATATATATAATATAATATAAAACACCAAAAATGGTGTTTGTGGAATACATATGAAATCTATTAATGGTATATCAAATTTAGACATGATGGACATATTGTTGTTTTCTCGAAAACCACTCACATTAACTTTGATGTCTAGGTAATAGAAGCTTTTAGAACATTGGTTACAATTTACTGTGATAAATATCCTTACTATTCGATGACTTGTCACTCGACTCAAAAAAGAGTATATTAAGAGATTTGTACTAACAAGGTACTGTGTACTAAACTTTTACTATCAACTGTGGACTTTCTGTTGTGAACTCTGTCTCTGATTTGTCTGAAGTTAACTCTTCCGCTGAAGTGACTTTGAATGTCGATTTTTTTTTATATTTATAACAAATTTCTCATGGAAAAGAACTTGGAAACTCGATTCCTTGGTGATCATATTAATTCGTGGTTCGTGTAAAAAGTGCTCAATATAAACAATGCCCAATGCTTTGTAATGTTGAAATTTCTTAGCATAAATACTTTCAATAGCAAACCTAGCTTTTCGATTGCACTTCTTATGCAAGTTATATAAACAGGCAATCGCAGACGTTTTTGGTGATTACTTTTTTAATTCAGATACTGCTTTTTCATGTACTGGAATTGAAGTATAAACTGACCCAAATATTATAATGACTCGATATTATCTCGCGTCAGCTTTTTCCTAATTTATATTGGCTCCTTATAGTTCTATTGAGAATTCTGAGGGACTTCATGCCAAATTTGATCTTCAGTTAATATGGAATGCTGGTAGAAATTTTTCTATACCTAGTCATCCAACGTTGAACGGTTTTTCGATTATATCAGGATAGCTAATCTATTTTCTTGTTAAATTCATGGTGTCCATAATATACTATGGAATGAATACTTGTTTCATTACAGTAGGTGTAAATATTTTGTCATTTTCATAGGAATGATTCCACTGCGTACCAAATGTTCGAATAATTCTGAGACTGTAAAATATACCAGCAATTTGGCACTAGAAAAATCATGTCAGCTACCTGGGATAAAATTCCTCCAGTTCGCCGATGGACTGAAAGTGCTTGTAGACGAACTCTTTGAGGATTTCCTTGCTGGGTTGGTCGTCATTTTCCGCCATCATGGTTCGGAAGTTCGTGAGTGTTTCGTTGACCGGATGTATCATGGCCATGTCGACGAAGGTCTTGGAATCGTTGAAAATCTTCGCGGATTGGACCACGTGGAGCAGATCCCCTTGGCAGTAGATGGGGCTGTAGCACGACTGTTTAGTTTGCGGGGAGCTGAAGTGCCATAGTGAGAGGAAGATGCTGATGAGGAGCACAGATTTCATTGCTTTGCTGCACTAAAGAAAAAAATAGATGTAAAGGTAATTTTGCACTTATCATGCGATGGTTTTTTTCGATTTTTTTGTTCGGTACTTACGTATTTCGTCTTCAGGAACCCGAATTTCACAATAACAACGTGCGCAAACTTATATTTTCCGAGATATTCCAGGAAAAAGTATGAAAATTAACATTCTTTCTTCGGCTCGTTTTGGGTAGGCATGGGGTTTCTTTTCTCACACAGGATACTTTTTATACCTTCCTTGAACATTCAAGAAGTCGAAAAGAAGAGAAAACATCCTCGAATTAGTTAAATCAACGTTCTTTAGCATCTTGTAGGAACGTGGATGCAGCATTTTTCATAAGGTCGGCGCTGTCAAATGAGAATCTACGTCAGAATAACTAGTTCTCTGATTCAAAACATATCACAGATGCACATTTGACAGCGCCGTCCACATGAACGAAGGATTCATCAAAGATGCTAAAGACGATGAATTAAACTTCTTAGTGGAAGTTTCTCCTCCATTTCAGCTTCTAGAATGTATAAGGAAGATATAAAGAGTATCTTATGTGAGAAATGAAACTTCGAATGGCTATGGTGCCTACCCAAAACAAGCCGAAACAAGAAGGGTAATTTTCATACTTTTTCCTGGAGTATCTCGAAAATATAAGTTTGCGCACGCATCGCATGATAAGTGCAAAATTACCAAAATTTCTCTTTCCATAACAAGATGTAACTGACAAATAGAGAATTTCTCTTTTATAGGTATCTGAAGGTTAAATTCCAAGCGCAGTGACATTTTGGGGCAGATCATATATCTCTCTTCAATACGAATATATTGAAATAATTATTGTAACTTATATTCCTACTTCTAGAAACGAGGATAGAGAAAACCACGAAAACCTTGAGAAAAAAAATCATAAATTTCAACTTATCCTAGTGATCGCAAGCGCATTATTAACCAAAGAAATACTCTACGACAAGCCTCAAAAAACGTTTCTTCACTCACCTTGCTTTATCTTGGTTCCATTTCAGATGTTGCTTGTAGGAAATGTAGACATGAATTTTACGGATGAAGACAGGTGGAGTTCTTCATATGGTAGAGAAATTGTGATATTGATGAAGTTGTCAACGGATGGAATATATGACACGTGAGATTTTGATGACAAGCACTGAATAGGCCCGCCAATATACAGGGCTTCACAAGATTCAAAAAATTCTTTTGATTGAAGTAAATGGTCAATATTGTAAACCATAATTTGTTCGCTCATAGAGCAAAATTAATGAGAAAACAGTGATTTCATTTTTGCACAGTTTAATAAAGAAACCGAACAGTGTTTTTTGCGGATGTATGTTTATGTAAACAAAAATGCTTGTCTGCTATTTCCCCATAAAGTTTTCGGCACACCCTCTACATATCGATTTTGTTACTTTACTCAGCTTTGGGATCTCGTACACCAGTCGAGGTGCACGAATTTTAGTACAACACCCATATAATACCCAAGGAATATCATAAATGAATATCTATACAGAGTGATCCATTTTCCAGATATAGTGAGATACATCCCAATGTTGAGAGAGGTACAAAAACACGATCTGTTGGTACGTATATTTTCTTCCACTGCTATATAGTTATTCATGTTTTTGGTTCACCCTATACGATATTTGTATAATTTCATCACCATCCATCGATGATTCGTAGGAAAATGATTCTGGTAAATGACATTTACGACAACATAAAAAATTCAGATCAACGTCAATATCTCTATTTGAGACTGTTTCAGGGTTGTAGAAAATTCGCCCAAATGTTAGTAATTTATTCCATTTTTTTCACAACGCATTGTATAAGGACTGGTGAAAAAAAAACACTTTTCGTTCGAATAATATATTCTACGTTCACATACAGATCCGTAGAAAAAACAAGTTCTCACTTCTTTATTGGAGGATATTATAATGATCCCTATAATAGTTTCAGACGTAGGCCTACGGAATGAATATTTTTTCAGTAAGTTCATAAATTTTCACAGCACCACGTTTATTTTATGTGGAGACAGTGTGACACTTCGAGTGGATTTTCAAATTGGGACTTTTTATTCAGAATAAAATATCACTTTGGATATTACATATGATCGTGTGAAATTTTCTGAACTCACTGTAGAGAGGTTTTTGTTAAACTCAGTGGCATATCAAACATATTGGAAACTAGCAGGAACATTTTTTGAAATTGAGGTTTCAGACATAACTTATCCTTCTGAAATAATTGCACAGTTTTCCTCTCCACACGATTTTATTTCTTCAATATTTTGGATTCGACACCCTGTATCTTCGAGAGTTTTCAAAAAGTGAATCACTTATTGAATGATCTAGAAATATATCCCAAAAACAATGAGAGGTATATGTATTCAATCATTAAAATTCGAAAAAGTTAATTTGCTCATCATAGTCCTTCGAAATCTTGAAAGCATGAAACTATACAGGGGTTTCTATTGAAAATAATGCAGTTGTCTGATTGGACACTGAGTTTCACAGACCCTGGATTTTTCAACTACTTTTCTTATAATAATGTATATGTCTTGACACAAGAATTTTTTTCCTCAAGAAAATATCATCACGTCTCTACTAGAAATTCTATGTCAGAACAAATAATAATGTTGATTGTTTTCAGAATTTATGGAATTTTCTCTCCTCCAGACAGATACATAATCTGTCCCAAAATTTCCCTGATTTTGAAATTGAACTTTTAGATGAGTACTTAAAAAAGAAAAATTTCTTGACGGTAGTCAAAGTTTTGGAAATAGTCATATGTGTTATGTACTTGAATATCAATTCATTACGTACCTTTGTGGTTTTTTCGGAATATTATTCCAATCAGTCATATACCGATATATTGAAATAATCATTACATTTTCTATCATGATTTTTAGAAACGAAGAGAGAGAAATCCATGTCTTTCAGAATAACAAACTATCACTTCGATCAACCTACTGACAGTAATCAAAAAAATATACTTCATAGTGTATAAGGTAAGTGCTAATACAGTTTCACAACTAAGTAAGTATATACAGGGTGTCCCAAAATTGCTGGGACACAGAGCTACCACGTGTAAAAAAGGTCGAAATAAGTTGATTGTGCCAAATTTATTCATTTGTCAAAAAGTACCGTTTGTCCGTGAGAAGAGTTCAAAGTTCACATAAAAAACACGTTTTTGTATGCTGTTCAGAAATAAGTGAAACAAATTTGATGATATTTGACGATGGTGTTTTTCAGAGGATCACTCTCCTTTGGTGATCGAAGGAACCTAATGGAAATTGTAGAAAGGTTAAGACCACCCTCACCCCTTGACATTTTTTTCCAGAACTTTTTCAGTGGTAGTAATACGGTTTTCAAATATTTCGAGCTTCAAGACTGATCAATTATTCTAATTTTATTACTATATTATTAAATTTTGTTGTTGACGTTGTCTGTAGATGTTTTTGACCATTTTTCATTATGTAATTATTTTAGCTGCTATCAAATATGGATATCTCTTAATGAATTTGTTCCCTGTCAAAATCACGACTTGCCTTCGTTCCACTGCCAACTAAGTTTTATATCACAATTTCATTAAACTTGTACTAAGAATATCTGGTAACATTATTTAAGAGAACATTGTTTTCCTTCGAAACTATGCGGTATACGAAATTTTACAACAGTAATAAAATGAATATAATTGATCAGTCCTCAAGCTCAAGAACCGTACTACTACACCTAAAAAAGTTCTAAGAAAAGTCAGGGGTTGAGGATGGTTTTAACTTCTCTACAATTTCTTTTAGGTTTCTTAGATTACCAAAAGTAGAGTAATCTTCTGATATACACTATTGTCAAATTTCATCAAATTTGTTTCACTTATTTCTGAACAGCATACAAAAATGTGTTTTTTGGCATGTGAATAAATTGGGCCCAATCAACTTATTTTGACCTCTTTTACATGTGGTAGCTCTGTGTCCCAGCAATTTTGGGACACCCTGTATATTTAACTTTGAAAATTCTCCGAGTTCATTTGGTCCATTTTTTTAGCTCAGATGACTATATAAGGACGGTTGATCTCTCTCAAACTCACAGCGTGTTATCTTCTGATGCGAAAAAGTTTTATACTACTTCTTGTGGCAGTAATAAGGCAAAAATTGAATAAGCCATCAGAAGAGTTGAAGGATTTATACAGAAAGATTCATTTGATTCGAACACCCAACTACATTCAAACAGTGGAAACTCACTCAAAACTTGAAAAATGTTCGAAATCGATTCTGAGATGGGAATGGGAAACTTAAATGGCATGAAAGGAAACTCCTTCCCATCAACCCATTTCACTTGCTATCACAAAAAAATGCTGTCCGATGATATAACTAGAAATATTTTTTGCAAGCTTTTTAATGTGTCACAAGTAGGGGTCAATCAATTTCTCGACTATAATGAATCACCCTGTACACTTTAGTTCCGCCATCAAGCTTTTATCGAAGGTGAGCATGAAAACTATACAAGAGTGGTGAACTTCCAAGGAATTTTGAGATAGTTCCATTAGATAACACCCTGTGTTTTGTCACAAAAAGTGCACAGATTGCAACCTTCAACTGGTGTGAGTTTGCCATGGTTCCTGTAACAAAAAACAATACCAATTTAGTAGATATCATCCAGTTATGGCTCATGAGCATGTTAATTCCAGAAATGGTATGGTGCAATTTTGAACACAGCTTTTGTAGGACGTTATCACTAGAACTCGCTAGAAATCTATGAGATTTCTTATATCAATGATATTGTATTCCGTCGACCTCTTATTGACGCGTATGTTCTCCGAACAACAAACGTTTAACGTTTATGAAATGACCCCATTAACGATCAGTTCCTCTATCAATGCATGATTGTGGTATAGGCAACCAAATATACATCGTAGCGTACCATTTTGACGCTGATATTGTGTGAAGGCTGTATTTGGAACAGAAAAATGGATACCATCTAGATTTCACATGTTCAAACGGCTTATAGGACGTGTTTCTCAGACAGAATAGTATATCTAGAAGATGAGTGTGTTTAAAACTGTGTACCGATAATTATTTCGGGGTAGAAAATGCTCTGATGCTTCTATTGTATGCACGCCACTGTCGCTGACAGCATGTCACTTTTTCCGGCACGTGACATGCCAGATTCCCTGGCGCAATGCATATTCCAATCCGCTCTGGCCAAACTAGAGACTACAACAGTAACGAAACTTCACAAAGCAGAAAAACAACTGGAAGTTGGAACTGGATCAATCAATATCACCTTTCATCTCCCACAATGGTAGACGTTCAACATGGATCACGTGTCACGTGTTCGTAGCTTGAAAGCTTTGTGGAAGGCACGGAATTGGAATGGGGAAGGATGATACTTCACGAAATAGTATATTACATAACTAGTGTGGCAAATGGCATACTGGGTGGTCGACTTGACATAGTTATATTTCTCAGAAAACAAAAACGCTCGAACCGGTCGATTTTTATTTCGAGGGGGGAATATTTTGCGCATGTTTTCAACTTTCTCACTTCAAACCCCTTGGAGGGGTGAGCTCCAACCCTTGAATCTCAAATGGGATAAGGGGTCGAAAGATACATCATTTTGAAGGTAATCGAAATCTCTGACCAACGCTCCCTTGTTTTTGGAATTCAATGCAGTAGTTCTCGAGAAAACACGTTTATGAAAATAATCGGCTAGTGATGGAAAGTAACGCTTTTTTCCCTTTCATCACTATTTCTCATTTTGTAGTTAGAACGATGTTCATCTAAGAAGTGCCTTATGTGTTTTTTTCCAAATCCTGCCCTATCCAACATTAAAGAATCATTTATTCTAATGTCAGTTCCCTGATCTCTCAGTAAAATGCATACCTTGTTTCGTTCTCATTGAGCCACCCTGTATACATACTATTATTCCTACGATCATAAATATTTGACTCATCATGATCATCAATATTCTATTGGCATTTTTTTCAACGGGTAAACTCGTGAAAAGCTAAAGTTTTAGATGAACGAGGATTATCATCGCGAAACTCACAAAGCCCCATCTATCGGATCTTTCCATTTGTCAGTTGCATATCCACTTCGCAACAATAAATTACAACCATTAATTCAGCAATTAATTCTTGATGCACTCCAATGATAATTCGTTCCCACCACAAACGGAATAGCTGTGATAGTGATGAGTCGATTTATTTCTGACAGTTTTTCTGCGATTATCGTTCTCGTTGTTGGTTCAATTATGGAGAAATTGATTGCTAGTGAATTATTCAAACTCAAATACATCAGGTGTTCTTCAGTGGCTTTATGATAACAACGATTGATCTTGAAGCTAACTGCTGAAAGGAATGATGTCTGATTTTTTAGAAACGAGGAGAGAAAATCCCACAAAAAGCTGGAAAATGAATATACCACCTCCTCGAAAAACTTACAGACAGTAAACATTTTATATTCCTCAGACGTTCATTGAATAAATTAGTTATTTTGTGTTGATGAATTCGAGTTCCAAAGTGTACAAGTGTTATGAAACATCAATAAAAACTCCTGAAAGTTATTTGTGTTGTGTTTGTGCAATTCTGAAGTGAGGTTTCATCTTATACCACTGTTGCCTTGATAGGTATTTCATTCAAATTTCAGATTCAGATGATATCTTCAACTCCAAAGTGCAACTGTTAGAAATGCAAAAATTACAGGTATTTCGTTGAAAAATTCCACTATTCGATACATTTCCCTGTTCCTATGTGACACATAAGTGGCAGGTGTCAATAGAGAAACATGGGGAGTCTCTGGCTGTAGCCTTGGATATCTCCAAGGCATTTGACCGAGTTTGGCACCAAGGCCTCCTAGCGAAACTTATTCCGTCATATGGTTTGCCGCCCCAACTGTGTCTTTTACTACCGAGTTTTCTTGCAGATAGATCACTCTACGTGGTGGTAGACGGGGTCTCGTCTGATACAATGACGATCAATGCTGGTGTTCCACAAGGCTCTGTCTTGGCACCAACTTTGTTTTTGCTCCACATCAATGATTTGTTGAATGTGACCTCCAGCCCAGTTCATAGCTTTGCGGATGATAGTACACTTCATTCCGCCTTTTCCACTAGAGCCCCTATATCATCCAACGAGGCCAGAGGTGCAAGGCGAAGACAGGTTGATGCTTTAAATGAGGATCTGACAAGAATTCTGAAATGGGGATCTGAGAATCTAGTACAGTTCAATGCAACTAAAACTCAAGCTTGTATGTTCACCAAGAAGGCTGATCACACAATGCCCAATTTGATGATGTCGGGTACCACTGTTCCTATGAGGTCGTCAATATCCTTGCTGGGTGTCACCACCAACAGTGCTCTCTCATGGGACGATCATGTGAGGTCCATTGCGAAGACTGCTTCACAAAAACTCGGTTTTCTTTTCCGTGCGAAGAGATACTTCACATCCCAGCAACTGCTTATGATCTACAAAGCACAAATTCGACCTGTCCTGGAGTACTGCTCACATGTTTGGAGCTCAGCCCCCAAACATACGCTTAAGCTCTTAGATTCAATTCAGAAGAGAGCTATTCGCCTAGTCGATGACACAACACTCACCAAATCATTGACCTCTCTAGATCATCGTAGAAAGGTCGGCGATCTTTGCCTTTTTTATAGGTACTTCCACGGTCGGTGCTCAACGGAAATATCATCTATTATGCCACCACGCGCGATTCCTAGTAGACAAACCAGACGAGCTCAAGCTGGTCACCCCTACACTGTCAGGCTCGAGACCTGTCGAACATCGCTATACCAAGCATCATTCATCAATAGAACGGCAAAGTTGTGGAATTCTTTTCCTAGTGAAGTCTTTCCTGATGCTTACAACCTCCAAACATTCAAGAAAAATTCCAACACCTTCCTTCTTTCCCGAAATTCCACCGCTGGCTAACACGATGTTCCTCGAACATCATAGGTTTCCCTTTCGTGTTGTCCACAGATAAAAAAAAAAAAAAAAAAAAACTTCATATTTCGCTCCCATTTGCATGCAATTCGGTTTGATTCGATGTATATTCGATTAATTGATACATATCACCTGAATTTACGCAGTTGAATACGGCACTTTGCATATATGTTGTCGAATATCCGTACTCTAGATATAATTGAACTGACTAATACATCCAGGCACTCCATTCTATTTTGGGGTTGAGATATCAGCAATAGAGGAATTCAGAGTATTGGAAACATAACAGAATATAAAGCACCATATTGATTTCCCCATTTGCATGAGATATATCCTTGTTTTGAAAGTGAAAATGACGAAGATGTTTTCGAACAAATACAACCTTGTTCTTACTTTTGAATTCAGACTACAGTTGCTTCGTAACTTTTTTATGAGCTGTGAATGATCGTCTTGCGTCCAAAATTATTTTCCGAAATTACCAGTTCAACCGAATATGACACTAATGGTGGCCTTATAAAAAAAATTATGACCTAAGATTTACCATTTGACGAGAATATTGTCAGTGTTTTCAGGATTTTTGGGGATTTTTGTCATGGGTATTATTACTCTAACCAGTTTTTTTCGGCGTTTGGAATTTATTATCCAATCAATAAAAAGAAACGTCAGTATTTACAAAGCCTGAATGATTTTTAAATGTTAAATATTTCTATAACTTAAGCCATTATAATGTCTCAAATCTTTAAGTGATAAATGATAAATGTTAAATGTGAAAAGTTTTTATAAAGCCACCATTACTGTATACTCCAACGTTTACGACCCATTCTTGCATTCAAAATCACATACCTCTGAATTTTCAAGAAATGTCATTGGATTTGGCCTACACAGTGTACGCCTAGGTATATTATTCACAGACAACACTGTAACAAGTTGGAACACTGCCGAAGAAATTGGCATCAAGATGTTACGAGTTGTTCTGTATCAAAAATGGTCCAACATTCTCTGATCGAGTCTCACTTCAGTTTGCAAAAGAGAGTATGCATAAAAAGATGCATAAAAAGAATAGTTCAATGAAGTCACCCAAGAAAAATATCATAATATCAGGCAAAAAACAGATAAAATACCTCTTCCAAAACGATCTTGACAAAAGATTCTTGAAAAAATATTGTTGAGGTTTTTAGTTTATATCTGATGTTCGTTCTGCATCATGAATTATGTAAATTTGTTTGTTCAAATATTAGATTATTTGAAATATTTTTCCGGTCATAATAAGAAGTTTCGAATGAATCAAAGTTTTTTTTGTAGATCAGAAGGGTCTACCTCTAGTACCCTCTTCCACCTCACCCTGTTACCTTTTTTAGTGTGAGGAATAAGATTAACTTCTTGACTTTCTATTTCTATATCTATCATTTGTTGTATCCTTGGAGCACTTTTTCTCCTGTGCTTTGGAATTCCCTTGTTTGTTTTTTGTTGCGAAGCGTGCAAATTCAATGGTTACAACTCGACGATGGTTACATCGACAGTTTTCAAGGATCAAGGAATTCAGTAACGAAGTATTCATTTTTGACGTGACCAAAGAGTATACTGCTACTCAAATCAACTGTCAACTCCAGATTCTAATTGAAGAAGATGATAATCTTAAACGTCAAGTCAGTTATTAACACTATGTAGATATGTATGTACTATGTCAATTTTTAGATTTCACAGGGGGTTGAACTGAGAGGAGAGGACCAAAAAAATAGCCTCCTAAATCTCCTGAATCATCACCAAAAGTATTCTGTTCGTGGGTATAATAGAAACCCGAAATTTCCATCACACAGTGTAATTCTTTCGAACTTTCAAGAACTTCAACGATTCCCAATTGCATTTGAGAATTCCCTTCTGAAGTAAAGTTGTTTTGCAGTCGATGAACCCAGAGACAAAAATATCTTGTTATTTGTTACTTGTTAAAAATACAACTGGCACAATGAAATGCTAACGAAACAAATTCCATTTACCATATGAGCTCTATACGTATTTTCCAGCACATTCGTTCGAAACTTTCCATATCAAAGAGTAATTGGATTCAGTTTACATGAGGATATGAGAATGTAACAAACAGAGGGATGTCACTCGATGCGTCATATCTAGCTGCAAAACCGAGAATTCCAGGAAATATGAAAGAGATACGACGAATGAGCTTGTTCTGTGCGGTTTCCAATGTTCCAAATATAATATCGTGAACTCATCCACCGAGGAAGTACGAATACGGTTATGAATGGGGTCGTACAGTAGAATCGATAAATATTTTTCAATGGAATAATCAACTCATCTATCTAAGACCATTGACAGACTCTACTTAGGATTCTTCCATTCGTGTAAGTAAAGACATCCACCTGGTTATGCAACCCAAAATGCAACTGTCTGTTATACAACCCAAAATACACCATCTGTGTCCGCTCACCGCTTTTTTTGGCGTAGAGCGACAGGCGACAGTCTGTTACGACACAGTATATTATCCCTAGACGAGGGATAATATACTGTGGTTACGAGCCTCCAGCACAGTATAAGAAGATAATATACTGTGCCTCCAGGTTCTATACTGTGCTTCCATTTCGGAAATATATTTTGCCATCCGCAGGGTGATTCAGGTTTTCCTTCGTGAGAAATACAACACAGCATAAAAACAACATAGATGTAACGAGACACTGGATGTGATTGGATACGTTTTCTCTTTATGGTTTTGTTTGTCATGTAGTACGACGACAATCGAATGACTATGTCATCTTCAATGTCTGAAGAAGGAAAACCTAAATCCCTCATAGCCTTGAGGATGACGAAATTGCCGAAACGTTGGCTAACCGAGGAATACTGGTTTTTCTATTGGATACCTAACCCCAACAACTACTTTTAAATGCTAAGGAATGACATTGATATTGTAACTATTCAAATTTCAACTCCATGATATAGTATTACACCATGGGTGCAGGAGGAATTTGTTGTTGTTGAGAATTTTCTTACATTTTCTCCAATACTTTTTGATACATTACAGCAACAGAGATAGTAGGAATAATATTGAGATTACGAAAAACGAGGTGGAGGGTATGGTTGTGGTGGAGGTGGTGGTGGAGAAGAATAAGAATGATATGGAAAACAGAAATGAGGACAAAAATGGAAACAAAGATGGACACACCAGATAATTAGCCAAAGAGGGGAAAAAAGGAACATGAAGGCGAATCATGAATTGAATACTTCTTCTGAAATCAGAATAAACACACCATTTTTCTGCACTATTGGTTGTATGACTACATAACCTCGTTTTTCCCCTGAATATTCATATCTGTGCACTTACTGTATCTTTTGGTCGTCGCTCAAGCAGTGATGTAATATTCTCTTCTCTCGATACATTTCTCTCGAAGGATGCAGCACAAAGCTATTGTTATAAGCACTGCTATCGCAATACCCATTCCTATGCTGACCCAGATTATTTCTTCGTTTATGCCTTGATATGAACGCCCTGTCAACAAGAATCGTCGTTAGATGATTTCGATTTGATTGGAATACATTTCTGGAAGAGCCATCGTGATAATTACACTCAAACCACAGAGTATTTTGGTGATATTATCCGAAGGTTATCCCATGGACGTCCACTGGATGTCCTCATGCCACCAACCTGGACGTCACTAAGATATCTTTCGTGGAGGTCAGAAAAAAAGTTGGTTTCATAGGATTTGAACCCGCGACCTTACGATCATCAGTTCAATGCTTTACCACTTGGGCTATCTAACTTCTAGAAAATTTATTTCCTGATAAGGCTACTCATCTCAGTTGCAAGTTCATAGTTTATAGAAAATATGAAACAGACAAAATATATGTTTTATATCCTAGTAATAACAACAAATCGATCCGAAGATAATCACTTCAACTACGAATTCATCATTAATTTTGGATTTATGTGAGGAAATTTTGTACCTACTTCAAGAGGTCGAACAGGATAATCTATGAATGTCCAAAAGAACTTACATTGAAACCTTATTCAATGTTTGATGTCTTTTCCAGTATTGTCAGATTTCTATATTTCTTCTTCCCCTTTGAGTAAATTTTGGATATCACGTGGATATAAGAATAAGTTGTCTCGAAAATGGTTCAGATGACATTCTGAAGACTCCTCTCAGGTCCTTTACAGTAGTGTTATTGATTTTGAATCAGAATATCGAATTATATTTATAGAATATAATTATGAGTTACCCTTTGAATTTTTCTCACGGGTGCCATTTCATCTTTTTGATCCACGACAAAGGTCTTGTCACTTCGACAAATTCCATTCGAGGAAAATAACAGAGTAAAGATGAGGCTCATATTTCGAAAATTCGGTAGACTCCATAATGACAAACTCCGAACTCTATGTTGAACAGGTTTGGAGATATTCAGTTGAAAAAAAATCAGATTCTCCTTGAAATTCGATAGAAATCTTTGCACGCCCTCGATTAACTTTCTTATTTGATATAAGTTTGCTAATTTAAATGGATTATTCTATTTCATATATAGTTCCTGAGAGCTACTTTATTTATTTCGACAAATATTTCTGTACAAAGCATAAAGCATTTTCTTCCTAAACTTTTAGATTGAAAGTCTTTACATCTTTCGCCTGTCATAAAAATCTGGAGGAAGTATAAAATTATAATAGTTATGTGGTTATAAATGAGATCCGTGCAACTTCATGAAACTTCATAACTCCTTCGTAACAGGATGAAGTTGGTCAAACTTTTTAGTTTGAGATAGAACATATCTGAGCGCTCGTATATTTTTTAGTTGGTTATTCAGCCATTGTATATTTATTTTTAGTGCATCAAATAATTTATTCCGGGATATTAACAAACGAAAGAATATCGTTTTATGTAATATCATCTGCTTGTCTGATATACATAAAATTTATGGAATATATTATATGGACAATTTTGCCTATTTGTTCGACTTTTTCTGAACCATAAAACCACAGAATTATTTTGTTTCAGTGTATATTTTCTAGACCACTGTGTATGAAGTGAAAAGTGTTGTTTCATCAGCATCAGACCATCAGCATTGTTATTGATCTGTTATATTCAAGAAACTTTCAGGGTCGTGCCCTAGAAGCAGTTCTGAAATGATTCTCATGAAGTTATCACCATTTAATTGAGTTCTGTTCATTCATGAGATTCGCAAATATGTTGTCCTAGTACAGTTATCGTTTTCTATAAGTGCACAGGATCTCAAGTTCAAACAAAATTGTAATTGATTTCGATTTGATATGACTAATAATGACTTATAACTGACCAGACTGGACATAGATTCATTGATTTATTTTCGCTAATTTACACAATGGTTCACAGCACGTCAAAGTACCAGAAAAAAATATCTTCAATGAAAGAAATGAACGTGATGAAGAAATGAAACTATTCATTTCATCACTCATGGAGCGCAACTCTGAACTGATAAAAAATATCGTATAATCTGAGATTTATGGAATTTGATTGCAACACAATTCATTTTCCAGCTTTTCGTGGGTTTTTCTCTCTTCGTTTCTAAAAAATAAAGTAGAAGTTATTCAATATATGAAAGTGAAAACAGTGTTCAAGACAGAAAATACAGTGAGATCGATTAATACAAAACCGAAAAATGAAGAACAATCATCGAAATATTGTATTTACAGTATACCATGTGTTTGTAGAAAATATTATACCGGTGAAAATATAGCAGGCCTCTATCAGTAAGGATGGAAGAGCATAAGAACAATATAAAGAAAAGATATACTGACAAATCAAAATTAGCTGAACATATCCTTACTGAAAATGGACAACATATTGCCGATTGGAGTAATATTAAGATCATAGGAAAAGAAGACAACAACCAAAAACGGAAAATCAAAGAGTCTGCTTGCATTCTCCTGAACGGAGACAATAATATTGCTTCTTGTTCAGTCGATATAGATAGAACTTGGCAGCCACTTCTGAAAATTGAATATGAAAATGGAAAATTCAATATCAATTAATAAAAACACCTCGTAACAAGAATTCCTCCGTCTCCCAAATTGTCACTTCCCAGTGTCAAAACCGAAAACATATTGAAAAAATTTTGCGGAGGGAAAAATATTTTAATTGTGTTGAGAACGGAAGCAGATTCGTTCCCGAAACGTCCACCAAGATAAGTAGAGGTTTCATTCTTATTGAATATATTTGTATTTCCAAATTTTTAGAAAACAGATAGAAAATGTCTTTTTTAGGTTTCTAAAGGTTTGATTTCAAGCGCAGTGACACATTTTGGGGCGGATTACAAAAACTGTCCTTACTACAAATATATTGGAATAATTTTTAATAACTTAGAAACGAGGAGAGAAAATCCCAAAAAAGCTGGAAAATGAATGTGCCACCTCCTCGAAAAACTCACAGACAGTATTTAGCAAAACAAACATTCGAATTACATTAAAATCTACACCGATTTAGTATTCATTCAATGAAAATCATCTGTGCACATTTTTTTGTGCAAAAAAGTTGGCTCAAATTCCAATCCAATTCGTGGCGTGACGTAACGAATTTTTCTAATTATTATTGTCGTTCGTTCGACTGCAATTTCCATCTTGTCTTTGCCACGTCTATTAGCGAATTGGAAAATCGATACGCCCTAATGGGAATGTTAATGGAATTTCCTGAAAGTCCGATAAAAGTCTTATTGGAACTATATTTAACTCGATCAGTCAAACTTTCGAGCTGATTTCTGATTTTTATTTCATAAATTTTGAGTGATATGATCAGATTATCGCTTTATGTTACACGATAACTGTAATACCCATGGAATAAATAGCTGTAGAAATTGACTAACACTTATAGTGAAGCATGTTCTCTTTCCATTTGGAACTTTGCCATGACAATTGGGGAAATTCTTGACCGCCTATTATTCTCAAGAAATGTTCCTCAGAACTAACACCAGTGCTCTGTAACTTGTCCACTTTTCCATTCAAACTTGAAGTACCTATTGACTTTCAACTGGAAGGTAGTTAGATTCCCACCAATTGCAAAAAAAGGCAAGAAAACCATCCTCAACAACTACGATCGATTGCTCTACTATCTGCGATCTCTGAATCAAAATCTGGCTGTAGCATTTTGGATATCTCCAAAGCATATGAAGGAGTTTGGCAAAACTTCCGTCATACTATCGAATTTCCGACAGAGTCTGGTGTTTCACGAGGATGTGTCTTTGCGACAACTTTGTTTTTGCTCCACATCAACGATTTGTTAGATGTTCTCGAATGATAGAACACTTGATGACTCCTCATCTAGAGCCCTTATGTCACCCAGAGGTCAGAGGTACAGGTCCATAGTCCATGCAATAAAAATAAAACTCCAGCTTTTATATCCATTAGGAAGGCAGATCAATACAGTGCTCAATGTGATTCTGTCAGGCGCCACTGTTCCTATCTAATAAAAATTCCTATACTAGCGCTGAATCAGAAAGTACTGCAAAGTTACTGGGAATAACAAATGATGATGACAAACTCAGTTGGAAAAGTCATATCGACCATTTTGGCAGTAAATTATCTAGCACTGTATTTCTGTGACAGCAACTGGAAAGTATCACAATCTTTTCTACAGTCAGAACACTATATTTCTGCATGTTCGATTACAATGAGATATGGGACAACTCAACGTATCTGCCATTGATATTTCTCGACTTTCGAAAAAGGAAATGTAAATAGTCGCGAATACTGAAAACCTCAAATCAAATTTATAGGACAAGTCTTTTTGAACATTATATATTAGTCAAATCTTAGAAAAGTATTTGAGAGGTTATTCAATTAAATCTTCGAGAAATCGAGAGAGCAAATCAATTGTAAAGAAATAACTTCTTCAAAAGTATTCTCATTACATAGAAATTTTTCATCCATCTCTGACATGAGTTTCAGTGATTCTTCTAGTTCTGAAGTTAGAACTACATATTGTGAGTCGATAATCTTAATATACTTACAGTATTGATAGAGTAGTGAGAGATTTTTTAGCCTATTTTCACTTGAGTGAAAATGTACTAGAAGTGTTTACCTAGGTTAGAAGTATGAACTAGTAGCAAATACTAAGACTTCTTGACCTAACCTAAAATTGGGTTTATTGTTGTTGTTTTATTTGTTCTCTGGTACTTAGTACATGAGTGAGAGTGATGATAGTGTTGATACAAGAAATGAGGATTCTGAAACCTTCGAAGATCTTCAGATATTGGCCTTTGCTGTTCTGTTAGAATACTAAAACTTACGTTTTGACAAGCGGATCACTTAGAGTTCTCAAAAACACCTCCATTTTCGTTACATTTGATGAAGCTGCTCCCCTCATCTCAATATGAGTTCCCAAACACTCATTAACTATCCATTTAACCTCGGTTGAATTGAATCTAGATAGTAGGGAGTTACTTAGCATAATTCACAAAAATACCATTCTTAACACCTTCCTGGGTGAAATAGTTGACGAGAAGTTCCTCTATGATCAGCTTCTCAAAAACTACACCAAACACTCCCAAAAGTAGGAATTACTGGACAACATTAGAAATTTCTGCAGTATATCGAAGTAAACAGAGCAAAGTATAAAGTAATTTTAATAGTACTCACTTCAGTCTGACTTTGAGAATTATGCGTGGACTAAATGCAATAATTTTTTGAAGTGAAAACTACGAAATGGAGCATTTATTTGAAGTAAGCGATTACTTATTTCAATATTATCGCTCACAATAAGGCGAAGTTGATGGAAATGCATCAGTCTAATTTTTCTGAAAAGTCATCGAACGCAATAGAATGATTCAGAATGTACTAGAAAATGAACTGAGCTGTTCGAGAATCTCTTGTAATGGAAATCTAGGTAAGCGGAATGTCGCGTAGTTGTGAAATTTCATTTTGATTTTCATTGGCATACTAGTGCTTCTCATCGTTAGATCCACGCTTGCCAGCTTCACGAATAATGTAATACCCATAGCCTACTTCCATATTCCGTTCTAAAAAGATCAGATATCAGACCTCGCCTCTTCTATTCCCCACATTTATCTTTGAAATTGCTGGACTTTTATTCCATCAGATATTCTAGACCAGTGATTTTATAGTTTTCGCCATGGGATTCATAAAACATACGTACGCCTGCGTTGTATTTCAATCAAATTACTACAAAAGAGAGGAAAACCTTGAGAGGCCGGAGAAAAGGAAAGCAATTCTGTTACAAATCCAATTGTGTTCATGATTTAATGCAGTTTCCGAGGAGATGTTTAGACATTTTACCCATTTTCCGAATATATGTAAGTAGTTGAGTTTGATGAAACCTGCTCGCAAGAACGTTGACTTCACAATGAAAAAGGCGTCGGCCTTTCTGTTCAGATTTCATTTTCTAATGGAAGTGAATGAGGTGTGAGAGTGGATTTTTATCTTCTCTGGTATTATGTGTGCTGAATATTGATGTTACGGTATGGATTTCAGATTCAATGGCATATTTTTATGGCAACAGGAAGTTCGGGATGCGAATGATATTATTTGTGGAGATAGATTTCATTATAAAGCAATACTGAAGTTAAAAAAAAACGGATCCTTAACGAAAGATTTTCGAAGGAGTACAAATATTCTAATCTATATTAAGTAGAAATAATAAGGGTTAACTATCAACCAACCAAAATCTGTACACCATATTCAAGTAAACAACTAATAATGATGCTCCAATGAAGTACTACACTTGAAACTCTTAAGTACTAAAGGTAAGTACTAAATTCTCAGTATTCATGGTACAGATTCTTGAGTACTGAAACCAGTACTAGAGGTTCTTGAAGAATTCAATTCTGTACTAAGATACTCAATAATACTAAAATTGTTTCAATTGGTTATGAAAATACTAACATTTGTACATACACACTTGTATTTATGGGCAAGTACTTGAAATCGTATTAAAACATACACAATGTAAGTAAGTGAGTGAGTAAGTAAGTAAGTAAGTAAGTAAGTAAGTAAGTAAGTAAGTAAGTAAGTAAGTAAGTAAGTAAGTAAGTAAGTAAGTAAGTAAGTAAGTAAGTAAGTAAGTAAGTAAGTAAGTAAGTAAGTAAGTAAGTAAGTAAGTAAGTAAGTAAGTAAGTAAGTAAGTAAGTAAGTAAGTAAGTAAGTAAGTAAGTAAGTAAGTAAGTAAGTAAGTAAGTAAGTAAGTAACTAAGTAAGTAAGTAAGTAAGTAACTAACTAAGTAAGTAAGTAAGTAACTAAGTAAGTAAGTAAGTAAGTAAGTAAGCAAGCAAGCAAGCAAGCAAGCAAGCAAGCAAGCAAGCAAGCAAGCAAGCAAGCAAGCAAGCAAGCAAGCAAGCAAGCAAGCAAGCAAGCAAGCAAGCAAGCAAGCAAGCAAGGAAGTAAGTAAGTCAGTAAGTAAGTAAGTAAGTAAGTAAGTAAGTAAGTAAGTGAGTAAGTAAGTGAGTGAGTAAGTAAGTCGCTGTAGATAATAATAAAAGAACACTTCTTTCACTCATTAAGTCATATTTCTATCGGTACTAACAGTTCCATCCTATTGACAAGAATGTTGAATGAGGTTGTGAAAAAATGTATGATCTCACCATTTCCGTAATTGCTTGAGATTATTCCACTAACTTTTCCCGATATCCTTCCCCCAGCAGGCATTTTGACGTGAGCGAGAGAACAGAACAACTTCTGTTCTCAAGAGACCTCTTTTCTGCCATTCTGCAAGGAAACAAAATCATCCAATTAAATTTCAGTCGCATTTTGAATGCAAAGTGTCGGTTTCACAGATGATGAGGAACTTTTCAGAATTTTAATTATTTTTTCTCTTCAGATGAACTGACTGGTTGCCATTCAGATGTGGAGAATTACGCAAAAATTAATGCAATATTATGTGAATCAGCGCACTTCCGCTGTATATTCACAGAAATGATGTATTAAGGCTGGAATCACATGTGAAATCTCATTTAATTACATGTTCACTGTAAAACGAAGGGAAAATACAGGACATCCACATAAATGACTCCAAGAAACTAGTCATAATACAACGAGAATCATGTATTTGTTCCATTTCGGCATATTTTCCATTCAAACAGGGTGATTTAAAGTTCCATGTTTTTCCCCCAACTACACCCACTGTGAGCTAGGTAAAAAAAAAGATTATGTAAAACTGTGACTATGATAACGGATGAAATATTCTGAAAATTGGCATGCCCCTGTTTTTTTCCTTCTTCTCTCCGATAATTATGTAAACCTAGTTTTGGGAGAGTTGGAGGGGGGTCCACACTTTTATTCGCCTGAATTTAATGTTCGTAAAGAGAAACTCTGAATTCGAATAACATAATCTTCTGGTCCATGAAAAGATCTTAGAACTCGGTCTTCAGCATTTTTTTCGTACACCTAACCGTTCGCCAGTAGATTCGATATGAACGTAATTTCGCAACATCGCAAACTCTCATAACATCTGTCATAACAAATGTTGGAAATGTTCTTCCTTTGCTGCGATACAACTTTAAATCCTTCTTTTCCTAGAACGTCGAACACGTTCCAAAATCCCAGGAGTGTTTCTTATGTATTGGAAAGCATCAATGCTGCGTTGATGGATCCTGATTTATAGTTGAATGGGGTGCATTTTCCGACACATGTTTCTTTGGAGAAAACGTCTACCCAACCATACGTCCTCGAATATTCACATTGACAGCATGGAATTTATTCCACAGTGAAAATACAAGAGCTTTTTTTATCGGATAAATTTCTTTTTGTAACGAAATAATTTTGCCATTCAGTAATTTTCCGAGAAAAACTGACATGACAAAATCGCGAGACCGAAGGTCCAGTCATTTTGTCAAATGTCAGTTTTTCGAGCAAAATTACTGATGGAAAAATTTTGAGGTAAAATGAAATTTATCCTTAAAAGAAAAGCTCGAGTGTTTTTTGGCAAGATAAATTAACGACTCATGTTGAAATGGTTTAGTATCAATTATCAACAATGCTCAAATAACTGACAGGGCAGACATTAAAGTGACGTAAGCATACTAGATGTGGACGCTTAAGAGGAACAGGCGTTTTTATCGGTGATAAAAAACGATGCACCTTTTTTATCGCTGTCAAAATGACAAAACAGTCGTCTTTAAATGACACATTTTATACAGAAGTTAATTCATCATCACAAAACATAGTTTCAGCAAATCGATCTGGTCGATTTCTCTCAGCGTGGTTGAAGAGATATTCAACTGATCTAGGACACGCCGTAAACTCACTAGAGCCGAAACTCCCTCGCATTTTTATGCCTTCGAACTGTGGAGATACGAAGCCCGGAATATATTCCAGCAAACTTTTTCGTCGTTCCAGTGTACAAGCGTGTAAATTTCAGGATGGAAACGGTTCGGGGGATTACTTTGATGCAACCTAGCACTGGAGTGCGAATAAGCAATTCTGCCGGGTCACGCCTTTGACGAAACTAAATCCTAGAGTTATGGAACGTGGTGATTACGTTCGAAATTCTTGTGGCGGAAATTCCTCGTTCGCCATGTTCTAATGCGGCTTTTGACTTCCTCTAGAATTGTTGCCACTTGCCGGTCTAAAATACTCGATAGATCCTGATTCTGAAGGGTGTTGGATCAATTTATTTGATCAATTTAATGGAGCGTCCAATGACATTTTTGGAGACACGATAAATCGCAAAATTGTTCCATTTAACATTTATCATTTATCACTTTAAGATTCAAGACATTATAATGGCTTAGGTTATTGAAATATTTGACATTTAAAAATCATTTAAGCTTTGTAAATACTGACGTTTGTTTTTTATTAATTGAATAATAAATTCCAAACGCCGAAAGCATTAAAAAACTGGTAAGAGTAATAATACCCATGACAAAAATCCGCAAAAATCCTGAAAACACTGACAATATTCTCGTACAGTAAAAGATAACCTCAATACAGTTTTGAACGAAAGCGGGAAGCAGAAGTGTCACTTGTCGACACTCCCGAAAAACATCATAGGCGAACATGCGCACATCTTATTTTCATTTATGGCCTTTTAACAATAAGTTGGGAGTTGGGCATCTTCTCAAATGATAAATGTTGAATGGAAAGTCTTAAATGGTTTTATAAAATGAACAATTGTATTTCCATGTCCCATCTGTCCTAAATGCAAAGTCTTGAATGTTAAGTGGTAAATCTTAGGTGATAAATTTTTTCATAAAGCCACCATTAGTCTTCCATTACCCACTTCATTTATCACTCTGATTTCCGAAATGTTGATTCAAGCCCATTCGACCTAGGAATATTCAGGTCATTTTAGGAAATAATATAATAATATAAAATAATACTGTAAGTAAAATCAAAAATCGAAGTGTTTCAGGATGATTTCTCAAAATGTCCTGTTTAGCTAAAAATGAATTTGTTCCATACTTTACGGACACAGTGTATATCCTCAAAATGTGAGAATTCATATTCTCTACTAGATCGAGCTTAGAGAGGAATTGAAACCACAGGAAAGAGACAGATTCTTATCCTGAAAATGAAATGTTTTCGAAGACTACTTCAATTGAACGTTCTTTCCAGACGTTCATGCAATAATATTAAATTAACGAGTTTAAATTTCAAATAGATCCTAGTTCGCGCCTAGAAAAAGGCGGAGAATTCTAACCAATGAAAACAGCACACGAGAGAGAGGCAACCAGCAGTGATCAGCTGACGGTTGGCAAAATCGCACCTTTCTTTGTTGCATATCCAGACGAATCGATAGCTCTTTCTTTATATACGTTCCGATGCTCCTCATCTCTTAGAGAATATACAGGGTGAGTCAAAAATGTGTACCGAGCTTTCTGGGGGTGATAGAACATTGAAAAATAAGTGTAGTTTGATGATTAAACTCATGGCCCAAAATGCATATTGAGGGAGATATATCCTTCCAAAGTTGATAAAATTAAAATAATTTCTCCGCATAACTTCTGAACGATGAAAGCCACCCGATTGAAATTTTGTGCATGAATGTATGTTGTCAAAATACATTTTTTCGTCACACTTCCACATTTCTGATATTGTTATAAAGGGTGTTTTCAGAGGGTGAGTCATGATTTTTTGTAGAAAACTTTCTTCCCTGTATTATTTTCGGTGAAAAAACAGGAGCATTCGATGGAGCGAAAAAAATTACATGAAAAAGGTACTCTTATTCAAATACAAAAAATTGAGCCGTTCGTGAGATATTTGAGTTTTTGTAGTTACATGATATCAGCAGATTGATTTTATTCATCGCGAGATTCATCGGTATAACGATATTTTAGCAGGCCATGATGAATAAATTTTGTTCTCAATTTTGACGTTCATGTCATCAACATTCGAGTCAACATTGTTGTAGTCGATTTGTTCGTGTGGTTTTTCTGTGTCATTCATCACTGCGATTATCAACTGAGATTTTGAGAAATATGGCAGGTTATTCGTTCTCTGAACAAACTGATATGCTTCTAATGCTTGGCGAGTGCTTCGGAAATGCAAATGCTGCTGAAATATCGTTATACCGATGAATTTCGCGATGAATAAAATCAATCTGCTGATATCATGTAACTACAAAAACTCAAATATCTCACGAACGGCTCAATTTTTTGTATTTGAATAAGAGTACCTTTTTCATGTAATTTTTTTCGCTCCATCGAATGCTCCTGTTTTTTCACCGAAAATAATACAGGGAAAAAAGTTTTCTACAAAAAATCATGACTCACCCTCTTAAAACACCCTTTATAACAATATCAGAAATGTGGAAGTGTGACGAAAAATTGTATTTTGACAACATACATTGATGCACAAAATTTCAATCGGGTGGCTTTCATCGTTCAGAAGTTATGCGGAGAAATTATTTTAATTTTATCAACTTTGGAAGGATATATCTCCCTCAATATGCATTTTGGGCCATGAGTTTAATCATCAAACTACACTTATTTTTCAATGTTCTATCACCCCCAGAAAGCTCGGTACACATTTTCGACTCACCCTGTATAATATCATATAAAATATCAAATAATAGTCATATCAAAACAGTGTTGGAAGAGAGCGCGTCCCAATTATAAGTTATAATTCGAAGGAAAATAGAAAAAAAAACGACCAACAAACACGTGATGGATGGACTAACAAAGATGACTTGGAAATGAAGATTTCAAGTAGGTGCGGTTCAATCAATTTATAGAGAATCGTCAGTTGCATGAGGTTTGATCAGTCCTCAGAAGACTCTGAATCGAATAACACTAATAACACCTCAACTTTTTCGAAATTTTAACTATCACTCAATTTTTCCAAATAACCGTTTCACACTTTTCGAGAGATATTTCAATAGACCTCTCACTGATATGGACATGCTATGCATGACACGTTTGCTACATCGTGTTAGCCAGCGGTAGAATTTTGGGGAGAAGGAAGGAAGGATGAAGGAATTTTTCTTGAAAGTTTGGAGGTTGTAACCATTAGGAAAAACTTCATTAGGCAAAGGATTGCCGCTCTATTGATGAATGATGCTTGGTAAAGCGATGTTCGACAGGTCTCAAGCCTGACAATGTAGGGGTGACCAGCCTGAGCTCGTCTGGTTTGTCTACTAGGAATCGCACGTGGTGTCATAATAGATGATATCTCTGTTGAGCACCGACCGTGGAAGTATCTATAAAAAAGGCAGAGATCACCGACCTTTCTATAATGTTCTAGAGAGGTCAATGATTTGGTGAGTGTTGTATCATCGACTAGGCGAATAGCTCTCTTCTGAATTGAATCTAAGAGCTTAAGCGTATGTTTGGGGGCTGAGCTCCAAACATGTGAGCAGTACTCCAGGACAGGTCAAATTTGTGCTTTGTAGATCATAAGCAGTTGCTGGAATGTGAAGTATCTCTTCGCACGGAATAGAAAACCAAGTTTTTGTGAAGCAGTTTTCGCAATGGACCTCACATGATCGTCCCATGAGAGAGCACTGTTGATGGTGACACCCAGCATGGATATTGACGACCTCATAGGAACAGTGGTACCCGACATCATCAAATCGGGCATTGTGTGATCAGCCTTCTTGAGTTTTAGTTGCATTGAACTGTATGGTACATTGAAGAACACGCAATAATTGAGATGTGTCTCATCACTAGTGACGTGATTTGGCCGTGAATATTAAAAAGGCATAGAGTCAAACATCAATTAATGATTTTGAGGGAACAATATGCATTTTATACTCAATCAATCAATCAATCGACGAACTGATACTCTCTGTTATGTCTGAGGTTTCTCGTTCCACTTCAAGTGTTACCGCTGAACTCTCGCCTTGAATCTACGATCCCTTCACGATAATCTGACGTTAGACGCCAGGTGAGAGTTTCTCTCGAACGTCTTACTCCATCGAACGGCTCTATCAACAAGCTTCAAGCGAACTTCTTGATGAATCGGGAGTTTTCTCAGTGGTCATGTCTACTATTTGCCTAGTGAAGTCTTTCCTGATGCTTGCAACCGCCAGAATTCGAGAACAAATCCAATACCTCACCCCTTCCTTCCTAACACGATGTTTCTTGAATATCATAGTTTTTTGCGTATTGTCGAAAGATTAAGAAAATGTATCAGCTTTCCTTGATTGACTGTTGGACTGCATTTCATTGAGATACACCAAGTTGTCTGTGAGCTGAATTCAGTTTGATACTTGGTTGGCTTCGAAATTTGCGAACACCGCCTACTACGTAAAATAATACTGAGAATAGACTAATTGATGTGTTAGGGAAACAATTTGGATTTTATATTCAAATTATACTCGAATGATCGAAGATCTCAGTTTCTATCTCAGTTTTCTCAATATAACGAGCTATTTTCTGATGTTCTTTTCGATTCATTTCTCTTTTCATACTCGAAGATATGAAGAAATATGGAGAAATATTTGCTAAATGATGTTTTTTGGATTCCAAAGCCTACTGAGCAACCAAGTATTTTCAAATAAGGTAGGACAGAGCGTGAGTTTTGGAAAAAAAAATAGTTCAGGTTGAACATGTAGTTGAAATGACATGAAATTGTCGTCAAGTTCAAGAATGCCCTTATTGATCAAGTACCCAGTCCGAATTCCAAATTTTTATCTCTATGCAGAATAAAACATTTCATGTTTCATTCTGCATATTTCCGTCGGCGAATAAGTAATAAACGTATCATTTTTTATTTTGCAGGACATGTATCGATACACTGACAAAGTCATGCTCAAGGGTTCGAGATGTCAACCAATATATTTCCGGCGAATTTCCACCGCCATTTTGAAAAGGGGGAGGATTACATTTTTCGCCTACATGCTGGCGCCCGTTATGTTAAAATTACGATCGAATAATTTTTTAGGCTCTTTCCCTGCTATACGATTCAGGTCATGCATATTACGTCTTTTAAGTACAACAATCGACCGTTGTCGAATTATCTCTAGTGAACTTGTACAGCTGAAAGCGAAAGACAGCAGAAAATAAACCATTATTATGAACTCACCACTAGACATTATGTACTTTCTTACATTTTCAGTTTCAGGTGGAAAGAGTCGATTTATGAACTGAAGTTTCTTGTCAAGTATGATTTCAAATAGCGAAACATAAACAAAAAGAAAAAAGAGATTGTTGATATGATACTCGTTGATACTCTGATACAGAATAAAAACACGATTCTGTCAAAAATTATTTTGCCCTTTTTTCCTTCCTTATCGGTAACGTCAATAAGTAAGTGATATAGTCTTATAGAATTTTTGCAAGTTGTATAGAGGTGGCCTAACGATACTAACGATTTAGATCAAACTTCGTATAGTATGTGTTTTCGTATAGTGTATTTTGAATTTTGTTTCCAGTATTGTCGCAGGGGGTAACCAAATTTATATTCAATTGTACGCTAATGTTTTCGCTTGAGTTTGATGTTATTTGAAATTGATGGCTAAACAGTGGCGTAGGAATGGGGGAAAAATACTTTTGAGTTATTAATAAAAAAAACTTTTCTATAGTAACATTTTGACACCTCGTTACTCGGAAACGAAGCAAATTAGGACACACGTTCATATGAACTTTTTTTCATGAAATTTGAAAACATGTTGACACATATATGATATCGATAATATCAAAATCATCGATAATATTAATTTTCCAGTATTTTTCCCAGTCATAAGATGATACAAATAATAAACTTTGCATATTAACACATGCAATTGTATCACAAAATTGATAGACTTCCTAACTTGATAAAACATATAACATATAGGTGAACAAACATCATACACATGAATGACACACATGACAGTTGAGTCAGTTGAGTGAAGTTCGTTTCCAAAGATAACAGATGAAATACCCGAAGATTGCCGGACTTGAAACAATTCATCTGCGCACAGATTTATTTTCATGAATACAATTCATTGTCAGGAAATCATCTAACGGCTCACATGTAAAGTATATGCTCGTTCCTGACTGGTGTATTTTGGGTTGCTTGCTAGCAGTGGACAATGAGCGAAGCTGACTAGAAACATGATAATAGTATAACTACTCAGGTTCCATAAACGCTCATGATGCTCATGATTCAAATATTCGTGATCGTAGGGAAAATAGTGTAAGTGTAATTGAAGCTCTCGTCACAATGTTTACTCGTGGCGGAATAAGTCACTTTCCACACAAGTCACGTGATATGCCAATTTTTGCGACCGTAGATTTTTTGATACTCTTTCTGCTGGAGGAAAAAAAAATTGACACCGGTTGGAGAATGTGGACTCGGCCCGAGTGTGCCACACTGTATAAATCGCTCATTATAGAATCACACAGTTCAGAAGATCAAAGTATTTTCCCAACTGTGATAAGATTGAACCCGAACGACATATCTATGAACTGTTCAGACTCACCACTAACGCATCCATAAAATCCCGGACGCGCGCAAAAACAGTCTCGCTCCCGGATTTCAGACGTCGGAATGCGCGAGCCGCGTCTTCCCCATCGAAGCCGGCCGTGCACTGAACGGACGGGAAGAGGGCAGGACGCAAGGATCCAGGATCCGACACGGCGTCACTCACGCTCGTCCTGATTCCTTAGAGAGCGGATGCCAGTTTGTACAGACCTCGATACACCCGCCCATCGTCTGTTTGGGACGCCGTGTAAGGAAGGTTGATGCGAGTCAGAGTGCAACGCGGAATAACCCGTTGAGTTTTTTGCATTGGAGCAAAAAACTATTTGGATAAACTAATTGATGTTGTTTGTATGCGTCATGATAAATTAAAGAGTACTCCTTTGTTCTCCAAGTGTCAAATTCTAATTGACGGAATAGATATTTACGTTACTAGTCCGGTAAGTACACTTTTACAGTACGTGTGAGATGTTTACGGACGAGGCGCAAGCCGAGTCCGGAATTTCGAAACGAGTACTGTAAAAGTTTACCGGACGTGTGACGTATAACATTTTATTTCATACTGCTAAAAAACAAAAATGAACAGTGAAAAATAAAATATTAATCTTTGTTGAAGTGCTACATCAAAAAAATGGGAATGTATCAGCAAGTAGCAACTCCCTAATAAATAATTCATCCAATGGAGCTCCTGGTATCCATATTCATGAGAACGAACATTTAACGGTTAATATCAATATTAGCAATAATTAATTTCTGTGTATTTCTTTGCTGTTGAATTTGTAATAAATGTATTCATGCTTTCGACGCATAACTGAGTTTTCAATATTTACAATCCGGTAAAATTTCATTACGGGATAGTAGCACGTAATGAAATATTACGTGCGCCTATCCTGTAAAAGTCTATTTTCCGGATTGAAATCAGGTACGTAAAGGTATGTTCTATGATGCAGTATGAAATAATAGATATTATAATCACCATAACCGATCATCATTAAAATTTATTACTATGCATACGAACAACATCAATTCGTTTTATGCAAAAACTCGAAGGAGGTTGATAAAAGTGCCATATGCCTCGTTTTTACATTTTTTTTACACTAAACTCAGTTTGTATGAATTCAAAATAACAAGCTCTTCCAAATTCTGTGAAAATATATAGGATGTCCCATTTAAATTAAAGAAAATGATGGCAAAAAAAATGTACAAAAAAAATGTACATCAGATGCCTTTTTTTCCATTGCACTTACCTGCAAATTCGGTTAATATAATGTACTGATACTGATACGTATTGATCGTTATTATCTTCCAGCAGATTTCGACGACAAAATGAGATACAGTGTTTTTCATTGTTAAATAATACATGAAATATCATTCTTGAAGCTTTATTACTTAGTCAACATTTCCGAATACTAAGCCTATCTAATATCAAATATCTATTCAATATATTTCATGGACCTAAGTAATACACTTTTTTTTGTTATTCGAGTGCTATTTGCACTCCATCTGCACCTCGTACACTTGAAAGTATTCAACGGCTTTACAAAACTTTATAATTGTCTATTCATATACCCACATACAACTAGAACTCGTATGGAAGGCATTTCCAGAAAACAGCAATTTCCTATATACATTTTTTTTTGATGATACATATAATCAACATACGAAATTCACTTCTTAAATCTACATAATTTCTATCAGAATTATCGAAATCAAATTTTCGACTAATATATTTCTTGAATATTTACATGAAAAAATGATCCGAGACGAGTTCCAGTCGATCGGTGCGATATAATTTTTGTTGAGTATACATTTTCAATTTCTGGAGATGTTATTATTGATCTTTATACCCTGCTTCAGTTGCAAATAGATGATCCAAATCAAAATAGAATTCCAGTACGAGGTAGCATCTAAATTATATATGAACTATTTTAAAATACAGTGATTGCACCAATAATATACAAGATCGACATTCAATTTTTATACACTATTTTGCCAGAGGTTATGTTCCTTTTTTCGTGAAAATTTTCAAATACTTAATTATTCAGCCTAACAGTCTAGGCCCAAAAGTAACGTTCGTAACAAATTATTGCACTCAAACAAATAAATTACTCCATAAAAAGTTCACTTATTTTTGGTACTGTCCATATAATGCATATCATCGTATATCTTATAGATATTTTTGAATTAACAAATTGTCTATTTTACTGCTATGTTGCTTTCATTAATCACAATATTTGAAAAGCCCGATTATTCATCGATTGCTTCAAACATTGTCACAAATTGTTGTGCTAATCAATAAAAATCAAATTCCAATTATCAATACTGATATGTTTAAGAATATGATTTGAGGTCAATGTATGAAGGAAAGTATGTCACATTAGTTTTGACAAATGATAATTTTAGTTGAAAAGAGAGATTAGGAAAATGTGTTGTAGAAGTAAAACAATTTATCCCAATTTTTCTTGACTACGAGACATCTTTCCAATCAGCATGGTATCTACAGGATTAGATTCACTGAAGGCGTCCCCAAATCATATTCATAGATATCTATCGATATCTATTCGCTAGATAATTGAATTGAAAAAATCATCGAAATGAGCTTATATCACCAAAAAATTTCAGACACAGAAAACATGTTCTTTCACCGTCTGTTATTGATGAAAATGATTTTGTGATACAAGTTCATTGTCCCTGAATTGTGCTATTTTATGTGATTGGTGAAAAAATAGAAGGGAACTGAAACTAAAAGCTAACAATAATAATGTCTTGCAGTCTATAGACGACAGAGAAAACAACCTATACATGTATACCAGCACCATCGAATAATAAAAATGCTAAATCGTAATTATTTTCAACGTGAAAAAACCGTGTTTTTTTATCCGCTGTGTACATACCACACGGTAGCTGAAGCATTTCAAATACTTCTGAAGTTTTTCCACATTATTCGTATTCACACTCGATAAAATAGGATATCAAAATAATACTTCGAACACAACCATTGATTTTCGTAAGTGAAAATAAAAAATAGGAACGTTAAAATAAATTAAAAATCACAGAACTATCAACAGAAAAACTGTGATCTGGAACGCTACATAAACAAGAAAACGGGTAACAATTAAATCTCACTAATGAAAGAATCGCCAAAGGTCCGCAAAGAAATATTTGGCAACCCTCTGAAATCGAATATAGAGTCTAACAAATTACTACTCGAAGACTCGAATAGTTATCACATTTTAAAGATCTAATTTTACTATTCATACTACTGGAAAGTACTGTTTCTGTATATAGTTTCTGGGAATGAAAAAAATCGACCCAATTGTCAATATCACTTCTCCAAGAACAATAATTCAATTTCATTTCATTCAATTTCATTTTTTTTGTTGGTAATGTGTCTTCAAGAATTCACGGTATACTTTCAGGACACCTCGTATAGGGTTTTCGAAGAGATAGAGAATATTGGGTGACATTTTTCACTACTATTCAAGAGTATAGTAAGACATCCAGAAATGATTGATTCAAGTATACATATTTGTTCTATATTTTCCACAATCAGATCTATGTGAGAGAGATTCCATTGCTATCGATAACGAATTTTTCGGATTATGAATTCATTGATTGAATATACAAATTTTGAACTTTCCAAAACCCTGCTTCATTATATTGAGACAATATGGCCTTAAATATTATATAATAATATCATAAATTGATAGTCAATTTTTCTGCTCCCAACAACAACTCTGTAAATTGAGACTCATGCGCTTATTGAAGGAAATATCAGCTGTTTGACACGTACAAGGTGGCCACTTTTCGAAAAGTCCTAGAGAAACCAGTGAGGACGACTTTTGTCAACGGCGCAAAATACCCGAAAAAAATACGCAGGAGGTCGAAATCGATTCCAAAATATACGATGGGATTTTTTATTCACTATGTAACATTCTAGACAGATGAAACATGGAAATACAATTGTTGGTGTTGTAAAACCAGTCAAGACAACAATTGAGACTTCGTTCTGAATGACCATGAATGAAAAAAGAATGTGTGTAAGAAGAAAGTGTTATCGAATAATGAAATAATAATGAAATAAATGACAATCTGTCGACAGTTTTAACGATCCCTCCAGAAGTTCTTCAAAAAGGCGTTATTTGATGACGCAAAGTATCTCAATTACATTAGCACTATAGAGCACTATTGAGCACTATAGAGCAGCTCCTATGATCAAAATGTCAAAAACTTTTCAATCACAGCTAATGAGCGATAAATCTTGATGAGGTAGTCAAATATTCTTATTTCACTCCACTTGTAATGCATTAGAGAATAGTTTTGTAAAAGTGGCCAACATGTATGTGAATTCTGCTCAAATTGCTTCAATAAAAGAGATGAGTATATTTTAGGTTACAAAAACTTCCTTTCCAGGTAATAAAAATTTCTAAACGTAGTCAAATTGTGTTATAGACTTTGTACATTGTTGACCGACCGTATACCTATTATTTTTACCATATTATCGCTAAAAAACAGTAAATAAATACAAAGTAAAATGGAATGCATTTACATAAAATTTCTCCGACATGGTGAACCAGATAAAAGGCCAAGTCTCTCAATCAAAGTAGAAATATATATCCCACATTTGGGGGTAACAAACATATCCCTATTTCAACTGAAAATGAATTTATAATTGCCAGAGTATCTGATAGAAATTATTCCAACGATTATAGATATCGATAGATTTTCTTCCTCTGGATCACCTTGTTTGTAGAGTTCAAAAATGATTCAACACTCAGATGTTGCTTCAAAGTACCAAACGACAAAGTATAGTGAAGAATTAGCAAGTAACTCAGTCAGTTCCAACTGCATCATTATTCTCCTATATTTACGAATATTTATAAAAAATCTGTATCATCTGCAACTATTGTATCAACTGTTATAAAAATACTGAAAACCAGATATCTTATGAGATCATAAATATATCCATAGGAATAAACACTGTAGGTGAATATAAATCTGTTTACTGTACAAACTGTTCATAAAAATATCAGTAGGTATTGTAGCACAAAAAATATAGGACTGCTTGTTCTATTATGAATTTGTGGATGGAACAATCGCCCAAATCGAATCATCGCACTGTAGGTCAATCTGCCTCTGCAGAAGGGTTTCAAGAATGACTGGCAGAGAAATTGTGAAAGAAGTGGTAATAAGAAAAATGCATAAAGAGTGGTGCTTGCTCAAGAGTTTTCAATCACCAAATGCCACTAAAATCATTGCTGGATACATTTTCTTTTATGAACTGGATTGAAGCAGTGATTTGTTGACTGGATTGGATATCGATGGATTTCAAATCACAATACGGATATAGTTGAATGAACAGACGTTATAGTATAGTATACAGAAACTTATGAAACATTATATCCATTATAACTTGCATCTGAAATATAACTCGTTTTCAATGAATGAATAATTCAATTTCATAACATAATTCCAAAACGTGGACAGTCTTTGGTGCCATAACTGAAGGAATATACCTGGTAAAGTGTTTTTACAACTGCTGCATCTCTGTGATAGAACATGGAACATTCGCAATGTATGATTCGATTTGGGCTCTTGTATAATCCATTTCTTCGATTGTATTCAACTATTGTAGTTCTGTTATCGGTAAAAAATGAGGAACTAAACGTATGTATTGTATATCTGTAGAATATTGGGTAAATATTTGGTAAAAATCTGTAAATATCAGGAACTGTATATGTAGTAATCAGTAAATGAAAGTTATAGTGATCCAGTGTTGGAGCCTTGGCAATAAGATAAATCAGTCTTATAACGTTAAAATTCCGGGTGACAATAACATTAAGTATTTACATCTCTCGAATCACTCCGGAATTTGGCGAATTTCCTTTCGATAATACCGGACAAAACATAATTTAATGATAAGGAAGCACGACAGCTTAGCCTAATTTATACATTAAACAACAATACTATGTTTTCGCGACGTCATGATATCATATCAATGATAACGTAAAGTATAAGAGTTTTTTGCATTGATGTCCATCTTGATGGACATCAATTTCAGGTAGCTCCTGTATTGCCCTCAAGTCCCGTAACAAACTGGTGTGGAATGTTTTCAGAATTAGAACTGATCTTCTTTTTCCGTTACAGTGGTGGTGGTGGTTATTCTCAGTCTTCGTTAAGCATTCGATAGTTGACAAAAAATATTGTTTTTAGACACTTCTGACCCAAAGTTTTAAAGCTTCTGCAGATTTTTCGACATTTCGAATGACTCTTGTTTTTCATGTCGAGGAAGATTAATATTTATTCATACAAATCTTGCTTCTCTCTCTTATGAGAAAACTAAAATCAGCAAAACTTCACTTCTGTTGTTGGCAACTTGTGCAAAGAATATGAAGTATCATAAAAATTTGAAAACTGAACTTGAATTGGTGTTACCTCAGTAAGGAATTGATCAACAAAAAAACAGTTTTTGACTGTTGAAGAGATAGATATACTCCATTCTCGATAGATTTTCCATTTTTACAAGTTTTGTGGAACAATCATACGACGATCATTCGGCTCATGCTTATTCAAGTTCAATTTGTCTATTTCTATTTTTTTATTTTTCTATTTTTTTTTTGTGTTTTTTCGTTTTTTTTTTCTTAATAGATAAATAATAGTTTATTCGATGAAATTGATCGACATTATGGTGCAATGAGGCACTAATTTCCTTCAGTACTCTCTATATTGCAGAAAGTTTTTTTTCTAGTGAAATTATGCATATGTGGCATCTTCAATAAAATAATTCGTGAAGCATTCCTCATATTTATAGTCAGTATCTATAGGAAACACAAGAAGGAATTTGTTGAGGTGTCGTAACCAATCGATGAGAATGAAAATATTTCAAAGAATACTGATGATAACTGACAAGAATAGAATGCCACCTGTGATTTTTTCGATGCCAGATATCGGAATGAGAATATCATAACAGAATCCACGAAATTTATGAAAGAATGTGCCTCATCCTACCTCTTGTGTCTCAGTAAACCGCAGTGGCGACAATGGTATGATTTCTATTCTTGCCTGATGTGTCTAAACGTGACGGTTTTAGACTTTTAACGCCACTATGGTTTATTGAATCAGTGACGAGCACCAAGTTCAAAGCTTGGGGTCAGAAGGAGGAAGGTGCAAAAAAGTGCCACAATTTCTTTTCAATTCCGACATGTAACTCGGAAGTTCCACTTGAAACTTGGAATTCCGAACTGTATGCCAAAACATGTCGACGTGCAAGCCGGAATTCTTTGGTTACAGGTGGAATTCCGACTTACAAGTTGGAATTCCGACCTACAAGTTGGAATTCCGACCTGTATGCCAAAACATGTCGACGTGCGAGCCGGAATTCTTTGGTTACAGGTTGGAATTCCGACCTACAAGTTGGAATTCCGACCTGTATGCTTAAACATATCGACGTGCAAGCCGGAATTCTTGATGGCAGGTTGGAATTCTGACATACACATCGGAACTGAATCGGAATTGAAAAGGAATGTTCAGTGCCGACTTGTATGTCGGAATTTCCAACTGTAACTAAATTTCGACGTTTATCTGAGAGCTCTTACTTGTAACTCGAAATTTCGACTTTCCACTCCCGACTCGTGTATCGGAATTTCGACTTGTATCCCAGAATTCCGACTCGTTAGTCGGAATTTCGACTTTTGAGTCGGAATTCTGACTTTCATGTCGACATTTCAACTTGTATGTCGAAATTCCAACTTGTAACTTTGAATTCCAAATTGTTTTCCTCAATTCCGACTCGCAACTCGGAATTTCGGCTCGTATCTCAGAATTCCGACTTGTAACTCGGAATTTCGACTTGTATTTCAGAATTCCGACTTGTAACGCGGAAGTTCGACTTGTATCTCAGAATTCCGACTTGTAACTCGGAATTTCGACGTGTATCTCACAATTCCGACTCGTAACTCGGAATTTTGACTTGTATTTCAGAATTCCGACTTGTAGCGCGGAATTTCGACTTGTAAGTCGGAATTATGACTTGTATGTCGACATTTGAACTTGTATGTCGAAATTCCAACTTGTAACTGTGAATTCCAACTTGTAACTGTGAATTCCAACTTGTATCTCACCATTCCGACTCGTAACTCGGAATTTTGACTTGTTTATCCGTATTCCGACTTTTATGTTAGAATTTCAACTTGTACATCGAAATTTCAACTTTCAACTGTAAATTCCGACTTGTAAATTGGAATTCGTATGTCGAAATTCTGACTTGTATGTCGGAATTTCGAATTCATTGTCGGAATTTTCACTTTTATGTCGGAATTTCGAGACGTCGGAATTGGAGAGGAACAAAATTGAAAAGAAGAGTTCAGCGCCGATTCGTATCTCGGAATTTTCACCTGTAACTCAATATCGACGTTTATCTCAAGATTCCGACTTGTAACTCGGAAGTTTGACCCGTCGCTACCAACTTGTACATTGGAATTTCGACTTGGAAGTCGGAATTTCAACTTGTAAGTCAAAACTTCGACTTGTATGTCGGAATTTCGACTTGTATGTCGGAATTTTGACTTGTATGTCGGAATTTCGACTTGTATGTCGGAATTCCGACTTGTATGTCGGAATTCCGACTTGCATGTCGGAATTCCGACTTGCATGTCGGAATTCCGACTTGCATGTCGGAATTTCGACATGAAAGTCCGAATCGAAAAGATTAAAAAGAGGGTGGCACTTTTACACATCGGGACTGCGCTCCAATTCATCGGCGAAAAGTCCAGTTCGTTACCGATCGATCCACCATCTTTGGCGATCAATTGTGCCCGCTTTGGGGCACCATCTCACGCTTGTCCTCCACCCCCACCACCGCCGACCTGAACAGCTCCCTCTCGTGCTCTTTGCACTCCTCCTCCATGGCCTGCTGCTGTTGCTGCACGTACGGCTCGCCGTGCTTATCGTGCTGCGGCAGCAGATGGATCATGCTGACCGGCAGGGGAAAGCCCGAGCCGAAATCGGGGTAGAAACCGTGCGAGAAGGGGTTGAACAGCGGCTGGGGTAGGTCCTCGGCACTGGAGGGCCTCGTGTTGGGCTGGATCTGCTCCTGCGATATGCAAAAGATCGATTTGAAGGAACGTGATGTGCTTCGGGTCGAAGGAATGAGAGAGAGAGAGAGACAGAGAGATCAATAACGAAGCAGTGCCCTATTAGCTGTTTTCGTAGATGGTCCTAGGAAACAGTATATTACACAACGAGTGTGGAAAGTGACTTATTTCGCACGAGTTGAATATATTTCAAATACCGTCTGCAAGTTTTTCGAGGAGGTGGTACAATCATTTTCCGGCCTTTTGTGAGATTTTCTCTCTTCGTTTCTAAAAAATAGAGTACAAGTTCAATATATTTGTAGTAAGGACAGATTTTGTGATCTGCCCCAAAATGTCACTGCGCTTGATATTAAACCTTTAGATACCTAAAATCGTGAAGCGTTCCACATTTTTCACCAAGATAAGTAGAAGTTTTATTCTTACTGAATATATTTGTATTTCCAAATTTTTCAAAAACAAGGTGTCACTGACAAATAGAGAATTTCTCTTTTAGGTATCTAAAGGTCTAATTTCAAGCGCAGTGACATTTTACTACAAATATTCTTCTACTTCTACTTTATTTTTCATAAACAAGAGAAAATAGCACAAAAAGCTAGAAAATGAATATATTCCAACTTTGAACGGCAATTTCAACAGCAACTTCAACGTCAAGCTCATCAATCCAGCTTAATATCCTTATCCGTAGAGAAGTAGTGTTTACGTCTACGTAAATATCCTCAGAGATCAAAATCTTGAAGGGGGAGGAGATGATGGTCACATTACCAGACGCCTCTCGAAGGAATAAGGAAGGTAGGGGATCGAATCATTTACCGAACGGTTAGGATGCGAAAGCAATGTTGACTTGAGAACGATATTATTTTTGAATAGAGAATGAAGAGATTTGTCAAACGACGTATCACAAGCCTATTTGAAAAATTGAAGGTAGGGATCGCATTTTGACGTTGTAGAATGTCAATTTATGATTCAAATGACGTGTTTGGGGATTTTTCATCACTACATATAGTAACGAAAATAATGAAACAATTTCGTTGGGCTTTTACACACTGAGGGCCGGTTGCATAAAGGTTCATCAAGTATTTAACGTCACATTTGAATATTTGACGTTTTTTATGAAATTCGGTTGCATAAACATTCATCATATACTTGATGGTATGTTAACTCAATCACCTAGTTAACTTATGAAAATGCCCGATTAGGTGAAAAAGCAGTTGCACAAAGGCGAATCAACTTTAAACGTCACATCAAATCGCCTTAATCCTGGCATTAACTCAATCAGTGCTCGATGACTGATTATGTATCCGGATTTTTTTCAAAGATATGGTATCGGACTGTTTGCATTCTATTATATTTTTATATCTGTGAAGGAATGAATTGGATATATGAGTTCCAATCGAAAGATAGGTACCAAATTTTAGATATTATGGTAAACTTTACGTACTTTTTAACAATCTCCAGCAGTGTTTTTTCTGATTCCGTATAGTTTGCCCCCTGTTTTTTCTCCAAGCAATCCATATCGATATCAATACTGCCACAGATCTGTGAAACTGCTTCGTCAAATCAAATAATTAAACCTAACCTATAAATGCGCAAAGCATCATCATTTTCGAGCACGGAACGTGTGGATCCAGCAAATTAGCCGTGTTGCCACGCATTTTTCGTCGTCAGGTAATGGAACGATAATCATGACATACGAGAGTTTTATGCAACGCGAATTGGATTTAACTCAACATCACCGCTAATGTGGCATCAGATTAATTTTTCTTTATGCAACCGACCCTGAATCTACTTGTTTTTCTTGTCTGCTGTTTCGACTGAAATAGACTGGCGCTCAGACTTCGAACATCATCAAAATCGTCCGAAGACCGAAAACCTCGTATCAAAATCGGCGATGGCCGTTCTCACCGAGTGATCCGGCTTGCAGGGCGCGTTGTTGTTGTCGCTGGCGGGGTTCGGAGGTCCCGCTATGCAGTCTTTTCGCAGTTGCTCGAGCTTCAGGCTCTTGCCGTACTTGCCGCGCACGTACATCAACAGCGAGTTGTAGGGGATGCCGAAGATGCGCGAAGCCTGGCTGGTGGTCATCTTCTTGTTCCAGACGTGCTGCAGCGCCTCGGTCAGCTCGGCGTTGGTCCAGGATCGCGGCGGGCCGCCCCTGGGAGCGGAATGCTGCCCCTTCGGTCGCCCCACTGGAAGAGTCGATGGTACAATAGAATGGAATAGAAAGTATTCAGTATGTCTCCCTAACCCCGCTCGAGTTCCCACTTTTGGGGCGCTGGTTCCACCCAACGAGGGAGTGCAATTGTAAAATAAAAAAAATTAAAAAAAAAACAAGGAACTGACATTGAAATAAATGATTCTTCATGAGATGTTGAATGAGACAGGATTTAAAAAAAAAACATAAGGCACTTCTTAGATGAACATAGTTCTAACTACAAAATGAGAAATAGTGATGGAAGGGAAAAAAGCGTTACTTTCCATCACTAGCCATTATTTTTATAAACGTGTTTCCTCGAGAACTTCTGCATTGAATCCTTCAAAATGATGTATCACTTGATCCCTTATCCCATTTGAGATTCGAGGGTTGGAGCTCACCCCTTCGAGGGGTTTGAAGTGAAAAAGTTGAAAACATGCTCAAAATATTCGACCCTCGAAATAAAAATCGACCAGTTCGAGCGTTTTTTTGTCTGAGAACGATAACTATGTCAAATCGGCCTTGTTTCGTTTTCATTGGGCCACCCAGTATATCATGTCGTGGAAATGGGTCACGGCATGTGTTTTTCATTTATTTATTCATTTATTTCCAGGCAATTCAACAGGTATACGTAGCTACCCAATAATATAGTCGCACGAATTGCGAATAGTTGATATCAACTGAAAAACAAGACAATGCAACGTTTCACACAAAAAGCATATTATACATAATCATTAGAGAATCTTATGATCTAAGTGAACAAGAAAAAAGGAAAATATCAATCAACAGTTATAGTAGACTAGGCTACTAGAGTTAATGAGATAAATTCATTCAATATATCATAAAAATAGAGGAGAGGAAAGAAAAAAGCATGAATAATCATACAACGCATTCTTCAATCGCCAGTTCGAGTACATTTACTGAAAGCATAAATGAAATGAATTCATAAATATATCTATAAACAGTTAATAGCTATGAGACATCTATAAAAACCAAACTATTGAATATAAAAAAATGATACTTCTCAATGTTATCTTGAGAATCCTATTTTGACAAAGAGGTTACTACAATACTATACATTATTATTGATTGAAAATTATCATCTTCAAAGAATTCTTCAAGACTGAAATATGATTTTTCAATGAATACATTCTTCAATCGTTTTTTCGATAAAGAACTCTATTGTTTTGAGGAAGTAGAATGATGGTATTATTTTGTCTGGTGTTGATAAATAATCTGATAATAATAATGATACTTCTGAAACAAACAGTCGGAAAGGTGTGGCAAACGGAATGGAATAATATGGAATGAGAATTGAGAGAAATCGAACTGCATATAACCCCCTGTATATTTTCCATTTTTGGATTGTACAGAGTATCATTTTACGTACATTAGCAATTTTTACTGATCAAAATGTCAAAACTATGTCGAAAATACTGCCACCATTGTTATCATATCATTTTGAGCAATCTTTGTAATTTTAATAATGAATAGTTTTAATCAGTTGATTGAATTGATGATACTCATTATTGAGTTACTGATAATGATGTTAATTTGGAATTGTTGATAGCTGATAATCGTTTATTGCTACCCTAGCCATATGAAATGCTGTAGTCACTGGAGAGAATCTAGTGAAAATGTAAAGTTAACCGTCAAATATCTCGAAATCTGTGGGAGATAACAATACTACAATATTTATACGTATTTGAAATCACAAAAATATTCTATATCTATTCAAGAATTGATATAAGTCTGCCCATGACATTTTATTGAGAGGTTCAACTGTATTTCAGTTCACATATATAAAATCTACAGGAAGAATTATGAAAGACCGTTATTTTTTTTGAATTGAACTATAAAAAGAGTTGAGGAGTGGTTCAAAATCATGATTTATTTGCTTGAAGAAATCTTTGAACATTGGAAGTATCCTATCGAGCAAAACGTGAAACTATGGTAGATAAACATTTATGTCATGATAAGTTTCCATTGATTTGAAAATGCTACAGCATGAGTTGACAGAAGAATCAACAATACTGATCTTTAATTTGATCTAGATCGGATCAAATCATGCGAAAAGAATTCATACTTACTTTTCTTTTTGACGAACATCTGGGGATCAGGAGTCGTTCTAGGGTCTGACATATCGAATAAAGGGTTTCTACAACTGTCCAATCCGGGCGGGAATAAGCCTAAAGGCGAGTCAACTCCAAAAACTGAAATCATAAAGCAGTAAATTAATATCATCATTTATTTTCGCTATATGTATATGAATCATCTGTTACGTATACCAATTCAATTACCGTAAAATACAAATATGAAAACAAATTGAAAAGTAAAAAGAACTGCGAAAATATGTCATATCCAATCTTATAATTGTATAATTGTAAAGAAAATATCTTCCAAAGGAAAAGAACGATATTTATTAAAATTTGCGTTTTTAATTTTTTTTACACTAAACTCAGTATGTATGAATTCAAAATAACATTTCTTTCGAAATCTGTAAAAATATATAAGGTGCCCCATTTAAATTGAAGAAGTTGATGGCATCTCTGGTGGAATCGGAAGGATATTATTAACAAAAAAATGTACATCAGATGCATTTTGTTTCACTCTACTTATCTGCGAATTTTCATAAATATCGTTCTTTTCTATTATAAAAGATATTTACTTGGTTCCATACTTTTTCCCAATCCTGAATATCAGGCACTAATCAATAAATTATAGAATGCTTGTGTTATTTTACTGTGAAATATTTTAAAACCAATGATATCGAAGAAAAATGGAACACACTGGATTTTGTGTATAATAAACACATTATTAACCGATAGAGCTGAAAAAAATGATGAAATATCACATAATAGTGCTAGGCTTCGATACACAATAGATCTTTAACAGCTAATAACTCACTTTATAACTTTTATTATAACAGATTTAATAACTTACGGAATTAAGGTAAGTCAGACATTTGATTGAAATCTCTTTTACTTTCGAACATCAATGATATTGAACCGATTATGGGAATATGGGGTGAAGAAAAATCATGTTCTCAAGGGAGAACTTCGAATATTTCATTAACAACGCTGTATTGAATATCCAGTGGCAGGGTAGGCATAGTCTGCCCTAAATTAGAAACATTTCAATAGTCGTCTTTGGATTCTTTCGATGCGACTTATGGACATAGTAAGATGGAAGTCAACTGACAGATGCATCAATTTCATTGTAAACTAGAAAATCCAAAATTTAGATGGCGATTCAATATAGAGAATCAAACGATGATCTCGAAAGACTCATCAAGGAATCAGAGCGTCCTAATTTGCATATCAATCCATCAAAATCATCCATCATGATATTTGGTAAGGAGAACAGACGTATCGATCAAACAATATGTATAAAAGTTGGTGATAAGAATCTGACATGCACAAATAGTGAAAAAAATCTTGGACTGGTGCTGGAAAAACCATGGTAGCCATTGTCTTCGAAAAGGTTATGCGTCTCTTAAATTGCTATATTCTCAACGTTCTTTATTTTCGAAAAATCGCAAAATAAAACTAACAGAGGCTCTTGTTCTTTGTCATTTCAATTATTGTGACGTTTTATATGGCCCGTGTCTAGATAATATTGAGATAAAACGAACTGAAAAAATATAAAAATCGTGTTTACGATTCGTATACGGCATCAGGAAGTTTGATCCTGTTTCACATAAGTTGTCAGATTCCAAATGGCTCAACATGGAGGAAATGCGCGGAAATGCGAGTTTCACTCCTTGGTTTTGTTTCATAAAATCATTAACTCATAAAATTCAGTATCGCACCGACGTTCATAATTTGAAATTTCGGGGTCTCATCTCACCACCACCACCACCACCACCACCACATAGAATAACATTTTTTCGTAGATGTTTTTCTTATAATATATACTTAATATATATAATATATCCGTCAAAATTATAGTTTTCAAATCAAAATTGAAGAAACAACTGCTGAAAGTGTCTTAAATCTGATGAATAAATATATGAATTTATATATATATATATATCTTTCTCTCCTGTACTTCCCAATTTTAGTATTATGCCATTTCATACATAGATGAATATGCATTTTTCAGTTTTTCATGAGATTTTCTCTCCTCGTTTCTGAAAAAATAGAGTAGAACTTATTAAAAATTATTGCAATATATTTGTAGTAAGGACAGATTTTGTGATCTGCCCCAAAATGTCACTGCGCTTGAAATTAAACCTTTAGATACCTAAAAGAGAAATTCTCTATTGGTCAGTGACACCTTGTTTTTGAAAAAAGGTTTAATTTCAAGCGCAGTGACATTTTGGGGCAGATTCTAAATCTGTCCTTACTACAAATATATTGCAATAATTTTTAATAACTTCTACTCTATTTTTTTAGAAACGAGGAGAGAAAATCCCATGAAAAACTGGACTCGAAGAACTCACAGACAGTATAGATGAATATGTTTGTTATTTGCTTTTGATTTTCATTTCATTCCATAGTTAGCGAGCGTATACAATTTATTTTTCTCAGTGTAGAATTTGAAGGGGCCGAACTAGATCTTTTTTAAATTGTTTTCAACTCCTTCTTTGCATAAGTTTTATTACCGATTACCGATATAAGAATGTTATTCGACCATGTATGCAAAATTAATGATATTATTATTATTATTATATGGGTCCCTACAGAGGCATCTGCTGAAATCGAACGACTTTTGAACCAAAACTTGATTAACTCCTGATTTTTTCAAATCTTCATCTCGCGTGATTTAGACCTTAGACCCACACAAGTTGATTTCAAACATCGTTAATAAATTGAATAAGGAAAGAGAAAAGTACTTTCTATTTTTCGTATCAAGATAATAATGAACTGAATATGAAATTTCTTGACAACCTTCTAGAGTTATTAAGTTCTCAACGATTTCCTGTTAGGTAACCTAATCTACTGACATGAATTAACCAAGAATCTGAGAGAAAAAACCCCACGAAACTGGCATCGCCTTGTACATCGAACTGAAACAATCGAAGGATTGGATCCCCGATTTCCGCTCGATCATGCTCGATGTATTTCGACCGTTCAAGACGGACTATCGGCGATTACGTCCCTATTCACCCCTTCTAGTTTTCCATATGACCTTGAAAAGGACCCCCGCGATCCTTCCTCTCCCCTCGCAATAAAATTCATTTGTATGTTTGCCGGCAATCAATATCCAATGTTGCCCGATAGTGAGGAAAGTGAGGAAACGAAAACTAGTACTAATACTAGTACGGCATAAATTATGTTAATGATATTAGATAATCGTTCAAGATGAGTAGTGTATATTATTTTTTCTACAACAACTAGTGTGAGTTGTTGAATACGCAAAAATCTGCCCTCGCGCACATGTAAAGTGATAGAACGCACGGTTTCCGAAGATATCTTCATTTTGTGTGCTTTCTGGACGGTCATAAATGGATACACATTGAAGTTTCAGACTACTAAGACACCATGCTTTTCCCCTTGAATAAATACCTAGTGCGATTGGTATGGATCGCTTATGTAAGTAGTGGTTTCAATTGCAACACTATCTTTTTTGAAAGTTTTTTCGTGACGCTGATTTGACAGCAAGTTTTATGCGTCCAAATTTTGAAAGATATCCACTGAAATCATCTCTCTCAGTGTGTTTAGTAGAAACCTTGGGGATGACCTTGGTCTGACGTCATTGTGAGAAAAAACAAAGCCTCACGTTATTAAAAATGTTCTTGAAAGTTTTGGTGGATGCGCCGGTAATATAACAAGTTACTTTTTCTTGGAACTGGTTAGGTTTATCAATATCGAAGAATATCAATATCAAAAAGTCTTTGAATTTAGTTCTTTGATACCGTAGAGCAGTTTGTCTCATACATCTCATGAATTTCATAATTGATAATAATTTTATGAAGATAATTATTAAAAATAGCTCGAATTATCGCGAATGAGATTCATTTCCGTAATGGTGTTGCGAGAAAAGTATTGACAAGATCTTGTTTGGCTGACACTTCAGCAACACCAAGGTCTATCGAATAAAATATCAAAAGTGGCTTTCATTGAAGTATCTCAATATGAAATTTGAAAAGTGCAATAAGAATTATCTACTTCATTTAATCACAGATATTGGCATGCTTCGCCGGCAGTAGTGATCGAAAAGACCGATTGGTATTTTTCTTGTTTGCCTTCGTCCAATTCTAGGCAAAACGTTTGACTGACCCATACAAATATCCGACATTATTCCTTATTGCTTCAATCAAAGTGATCATGGCGATTTCCCTAATCTTCCTTTGCTTCCACGTGATGTATATATCAGCCTCTCGAATGAACTTAAAAGGTTCCACCGAGCTACCTACAGAGGAACAATTACATAATAAAATACACCGTGTCTCAGCTAAAACTGGTCTCAGAAGTTATCATGACTGAAAAAACTTCGAATTCCAATGAACTATCGATTCCACCCAGATTGAGTGTATTCACAATTTATCCCTATCGTGACAATATTCAAAACAGATTTGAGGGTGATTGGTTTTTTTACTCAAATAAAGATGAAAACAACCTGGGCTTGTTTTTCTTGGTGACTTCTACTCTAGCCGTTGATTTGATGTGCTAATATCAGTGAAACTTCACTCACTTTTGAGTACTTCTACCAAATATTGGGCTAAGCGAAAGAGGAGGGCATTAACTGGTTCACAGTCGTCTTCGCAATAACAATCACGCATACGAGCACAATCCCCATCATAGTCGACTTCACAAGTGTTAGGATTCAAGTTACTTAACACACATCCAAAGCAAGGTACAAGGGATTCAGGAACTTGGAAGGGAATGTTTTATCATCTTCTGCTCCCGAAAAAATGGAAGGTTTGCAAATTAAGGTAGCTGCCAAAGTTTCTAGAATAGTATGAGTCTTTCACTACAATTTGATGATTTTGTCATCGTATGGAATGATGTAGTATTGTTGGATGGAATAAAATTTAGTAGTCATCCATCGTCATACATTTTTTTGTCAATGACGAGTCTCCAAAAGGAAATTGTAAGGGGATTCGTCAATTTTACTCACCTCAGCCCTTAAATGAATTAACTGTCAATAAACTATAATTATATAACATACACATTCAACTTCAACATAATTACCTAGTTCAGGATTATGTTATATTAATATGGTCAAAAGACTTGAACTAGGTGTGAAGATACACGTATCCAATATGTTGTATGGTTGATTCAATCACTGAAAAAAACCTCAAATATGGAATACACCTAATTGAAACTGAGAAAAATTCAAATACAACCAAGAGACTGAAAGAGAACTCAAAAAATGACAAAAAGTAGATCAGGTCTGACACCAAAAAATTCAGACATTATTGAATGATATTCGAATCAGTTTTTGAGTTGAAAGAAAATAATGACGAAATATATAATTATTATGACATGGAAAGTTCAGGAAGAGTGAGAAGTTGGGTTTCGTATGTAGAAAAAGTAGGAACCGTAAACTCCTTAAATGTTTGGGTATTCTGTATTGTGTATTCAATTCCATTTCTTTTGACATCACAGTTATATTTCTGCTTGTAAATTAAGTTTTGAACTGAGATGGAGTCTCATTGCCAAGAAGAGAATTTCGAAACGTGTCGTCATATAATTGAAAATACTGTGTAAGTATCTCTGTCAGCTTAGACGTATTGTATACAAATACAAGATGAACTGCATAAAATAGGTATTTATTTTTTCGAAAAACCCAAACGTTATTTTCTAGAAGAGAATTTTATTAGTTTATTAGGCTTCAGGTAGAATTTGGTAGTATGGACATACATTCAATTCATTAGTTGAATTAATAATGGTCTTTATTCATCGATTACAAATTACAAACTACAAATTGCATGAGGTTGCTTGAGGTTGAATTGATACTAGACTACCCTGTATGTATACATTCATCTTCCAATATCTCAAATATTGAGTTGGTACTTTCTTTCATTTTCTAGTCATCAGCTCTGAATATTTATAAGAAATGCAACTCATGGAAATTAATTCAAGTCTGGGAGGTTTGGTATTGATTTTATGGAGACAGTGTCCTACGACGTTTGAAAAATCAATTGACGACAAATGAATCGTCATTTTCTTCAAGTTCACTTATATACTACAGAATGATTCGTTCTGATTAAAGACCAGCTTGGAACCTCGTACCAAAGAGAATTAAAGATACTCAACGATATTTCTTTGTTACAACTTTGTTGAGGTAGTAGAATCATTCTACATAATACTAAATAAAGTATGTGAGATTTTGAATTATAGAGTTTCCTCCAAAAAATTTGAGGAATGTGAAATGATTATATTTCCAATTCATTTTTCTAAAGGCATTGTATGTTATATACAATGCTAAAGGAGTTGAAATTATTATTCAAAAAAACTGATACACAGCTGAAATACCCTCAAAAAAAAAATTTAAGCAATATCTCATATAGGGTGTTAATTATTTGTTGTCAAATTTTGAAATTTTTGCGTATTTGATTCACACTGTATTGGAAACTAAGTAGTTTACTGGTGACGTGGTTATTTAAGCAAGAAAAACATCAAATACTTCATAGAAGTTTCATCTTCGAAATTCTTACAGGTCTCTAGGTCAACGAAAAAACAATAAAACTAGATTGAAAAAAATATATATTTCTTTCTAAAAACTGAATAAATTCGCCAAAATTTGAGATGACCTCATGCAGCTTAGAGAATAGAGAACTTTACTTCGATTCAATTGATATTGTTTATGAACTAGAGGGCCTTGACAATATGAACATCACATACTGGATTTTTTTGTTTCTGAAAATCGTTCGACGGGTTTTAAATAAGGACGGTGTTGCTGTTCGAAATCGCACACACTGTATATGATGATCATAACTCATAACTAGTTATTATTGCCCATTATTTATTTTTCAAAAATTCAATACAATCATTGCACTCACCATATAAAGTCTTTAACTGGTTATTATCAATCAACACCACATCTGACAACCAATCAAATAATGTATTTAATTTCATTGCAAAGTGATTTATGATTATATTAAATTGATATCATTTCTATTATTGCGATGCCCAAGTATGATGACCGTAAAATTGAGGATGAGAATTTCTTCATGTGCCCTTCCTTGGATGGGAAATAAAAGTTTAATACCCGCTTCCATTCAATTGTAGAATCGAAAACATTGGAGGTGTAACGAAGTTTTATCATCCGCTATTGGACAACACCATCTGGAGTGGGCATGTATCATAGTATATAGATATTATGATACAAGTTATTACATACATTTTTTCTACGACCACTAGTGTAAGTCGGTTATCATGGAAACAATCGCAGAAAGCTTCTCCTTACACACAGTTTGCTGTCTTATGTAATACGAGCACGGTTTCCAAAGATATAATGATATATTTCTATACAGGGTTGAGATAAAGTATGGAACCAAGTAAATATCTTATGAACGAAAAGAATAACGATATTTATGGAAATGCATCTGATGTACATTTTTTTGTTATTTCCGATTTGAATGGAAATGCCATCAACTTCTTCAATTTAAATGGGACACCCTATATTATTTTTATGGATTTTGAAATAGCTTGTTATTCATACCTACTGAGTTTAGTGTAAAAACATTTCTAAAAACGAGGAATATAGCACTTTAATCAACCTCCTTTGAGTTTTTTGCTCTGATGCAAATTAGATGAATTGATTGATGTTGTTTGTATGCATAGTGATAAACGAACGAGTACTATTTTGTTCTCCAAGTGTCAAATTCTAATTGACGGGAATAAATTTCACAATCACCATTATCGATCATCATTAAAAGTTCAATATGATCTTCTTCACTTAATTGAACCATTCTAAATTGTACAATTTGTAAATTATACGTTTATTTATTACTATGCATACAAACAACATCAATTAGTTTATCTGAAAAGTTTTTTGCTTTAATGCAAAAAAATCAAGGGAGGTTGATTAAAGTGATATATTCCTCGTTTTCACAATTTTCTTACACTAAACTCAGTATGTTCGAATTCAAAATCTTTAAAAATAAATAGGGTGTCCCATATAAATTAAAGAAGTTGATGGCACTCCCGGTTAAACTGGAAGTATATTATCGAAAGAAAAATGTACGTCAGATGCATTTTTTTCCATTGGACTTACCTGCGAATCTTCATAAATATCGTTCTTTCCGTTCAAAAGATTTTCACTTGGTTCCATACTTCATCCCAACCCTGCAAATATTTCTGTTTGCAACCTTTCACCCTTTCTTGCCATTTCTATAAGTCATTGATAATAATTATAATAACAATGTGTCAATCTTGCATGATGATCATGTAGTAAATTATTTTCCACCAACGTTTTGAGGTGCTTGTATATGCATGTTGAATTGTTTCAATATTTGTATTGAAACAATCATTTATATATCATTATATATTATTATTTATTATATTTCTGTGAGAGGTATCTTCAGGAACATTAGCTAAACATTGCAACTTCTGCTGCAGAAATGTTACTATAGTTGTGATGAATTCCTATATGATAGTTTTCCATGAACTCATATTTCGTTTTGTTGATTTCTTTTATTCTATATGTATTTAGATTCATCTATGTTCCAATGTTCAATTTTGTTATTTTGGAGTTATGCACAACTTCTATATGTATACAGGGTGAGTCAAAAATGTGTACCGAGCTTTCTGGGGGTGATAGAACATTGAAAAATAAGTGTAGTTTGATGATTAAACTCATGGCCCAAAATGCATATCAAGGGAGATATATCCTTCCAAAGTTGATAAAATTAAAATAATTTCTCCGCATAACTTCTGAACCATGAAAGCCACCCGATTGAAATTTTGTGCATGAATGTATGTTGTCAAAATACATTTTTTCGTCACACTTCCACATTTCTGATATTGTTATAAAGGGTGTTTTCAGAGGGTGAGTCATGATTTTTTGTAGAAAACTTTTTTCCCTGTATTATTTTCGGTGAAAAAACAGGAGCATTCGATGGAGCGAAGAAAATTACATGAAAAAGGTACTCTTATTCAAATACAAAAAATTGAGCCGTTCGTGAGATATTTGAGTTTTTGTAGTTACATGATATCAGCAGATTGATTTTATTCATCGCGAGATTCATCGGTAACAATATTTTAGCAGGCCATGATGAATAATTTTGTTCTCAATTTTGACGTTCATGTCATCAACATTCGAGTCAACATTGTTGTAGTCGATTTGTTCGTGTGGTTTTTCTGTGTCATTTATCACTGCGATTATCAACTGAGATTTTAAGAAATATGGCAGGTTATTCGTTCTCTGAACAAACTGATATGCTTCTAATGCTTGGCGAGTGCTTCGGAAATGCAAATGCTGCTGAAATATCGTTATATCTCGCGATGAATAAAATCAATCTGCTGATATCATGTAACTACAAAAACTCAAATATCTCACGAACGGCTCAATTTTTTGTATTTGAATAAGAGTACCTTTTTCATGTAATTTTTTTCGCTCCATCAAATGCTCCTGTTTTTTCACCGAAAATAATACAGGGAAAACAGTTTTCTACAAAAAATCATGTTTCACCCTCTGAAAACACCCTTTATAACAATATCAGAAATGTGGAAGTGTGACGAAAAAATCTATTTTGACAACATACATTCATGCACAAAATTTCAATCAGGTGGCTTTCATCGTTCAGAAGTTATGCGGAGAAATTATTTTAATTTTATCTACTTTGGAAGGATATATCTCCCTTAATATGCATTTTGGGCCATGAGTTTAATCATCAAACTACACTTATTTTTCAATGTTCTATATCACCCCCAGAAAGCTCGGTACACATTTTTGACTCACATATATTCATATATATACATACTCACATATATACACACATATATTGCTAAATACGACCTATCTATTTACTTTATTCGTTTTTCATCTTATTATTATCATCTTCTATATTTAGTACAAACTGTACCACAGTGGCAAATAAAGATTATTATTATTATTATTATTATTATTGCATAATCCACTCATTAACAGTAGATGAGCTTCCCCAGATAGTTATTCCATCTGTACCTCAGAACTGAACTCAATTAACTGCGTTCTTCCCAAGAAATCAACATTTTTTCACTCGCGATAGACAATGAAAAGGACACCTGATTTCGAAAAATATCTTCTTCAATGCCATTGAGAACTAGAAAATACAATGCATGGAATGATAAACACTGACATTCTAATCTGTCATGGAATTTCATTTCTGGCAACTGATACAGTTCAGGTCAGGTCTGAATCTGCATCTTTCTTCGATCGAGAACAACTTCGAATCATCCGAGGATCACAATGCATCTCGTGAAAGCAACAATTAGTTTCGGAATCGTATTGTGCCTACATTCTTCGGCGAATAACTTTATAGAATGGTACAGCAAGTCACGATCTACGCCGAATTGGAAATGGAACGTGTGTAATGTATGACTCGAAATAACCAGCAGTACATATATGAGTACCTTTATCTCCAAAGACGTGACACAATGGGATTTTTCTGCATTGTGATCGTTCAACTTGTACGTGCAGCAAAGATTCTGATGAATTTTCAGCTTCGAAAAATCGTCGCATACAATTTTATCTGGATCAACTTGATTATATGACTTTATATGATTATATGCTTACATTCCAACGAAATTCAATACACGGCTGATAAACGTCCAATTTGGAACCAAATCAAATAGGAACAGAGTCTTCAATTAATGGATTCTACGTCTGCCTGTTTCTGAGTAAATTTTTCGAAAAACTCTCCTGTCTCATTGAATACTTTATTGATGTGTTGTACGAACTATACTCACTCGTGCGTATTTTGTATCGAATTCTATCACAAGTTGTCTTGACGATCGGTTATTACCGCGACGTATAATTTCTATTCTGTCTTCTTTAAAGTTAAATTTTCCATTATCATCGTATCGTATATTCGTTATGTCACTTTCGACAATCAATTGTTTGAAGTTTTCTGAAGAGTGGATTAATGAACCCAAAAAGTATGGTTCAAGAAAGAAGAAGGAAGAAATGAGAAAGGATAAAGAAGAACAAAGAAAGAAGAAAAAAGAAAGGAGAAAGAAGAGAGAAGAAAGAAGGAAGAAGAGAGAAGAAAGAAGGAAGAAGTAAGAAGAAAGAAGAAAGAAGAAAGAAGAAAGAAGAAAGAAAAAAGAAAGAAGAAAGAAGAAAGAAGAAAGTAGAAAGTAGAAAGAAGAAAGAAGAAAGAAGAAAGAAGAAAGAAGAAAGAAGAAAGAAGAAAGAAGAAAGAAGAAAGAAGAAAGAAGAAAGAAGAAAGAAGAAAGAAGAAAGAAGAAAGAAGAAAGAAGAAAGAAGAAAGAAGAAAGAAGAAAAAAGAAAGAAGAAAGAAGAAAGAAGAAAGAAGAAAGAAGAAGAAGAAAAGAAAAGAAGAAAGAAGAAAGAAGAAAGAAGAAAGAAGAAAGAAGAAAGAAGAAAGAAGAAAGAAGAGAAGAAGAAAGAAGAAAGAAGAAAGAAGAAAGAAGAAAGAAGAAAGAAGAAAGAAGAAAGGAGAAAGAAGAAAGAAGAAAGAAGAAAGAAGAGAAGAAGAAGAAAGAAGAAAGAAAGAGAAGAAAGAAGAAAGAAGAAAGAAGAAAGAAGAAAGAGAAGAAGAAGAAAGAAGAAAAGAAGAAAGAAGAAAAGAAGAAAGAAGAAAGAAGAGAAAGAAGAAAGAAGAAGAGAAAGAGAAAGAAGAAAGAAGAAAGAAGAAAGAAGAAAGAAGAAAGAAGAAAGAAGAAAGAAGAAAGAAGAAAGAAGAAGAAGAAGAAAGAAGAAAGAAGAAGAAGAAAGAAGAAGAAGAAGAAGAAGAAGAAGAAAGAAGAAAGAAGAAAGAAGAAAGAAGAAAGAAGAAAGAGAAAGAAGAAAGAAGAAGAAAGAAGAGAAAGAAGAAGGAAAGAAAGAAAGAAGAAAGAAAGAAAGAAGAAAGAAGAAAAAGAAGAAGAAGAGAAAAGAAAGAGAAGACAACCAAGAGAGAAAGAGCAAAGAATCTGCTCGCATTTTTTTGAACGGAGACAACTATGCTGCTTCTTGTTCAGTTGATATAGATAAAACTTGGCATTGCATGGGCATGAAAATCTACTTAAAAATGGCAAATTCATGATCAATTGATAAATAAACACCTCGAGCCCAAAATTATTATAGTCAGTCTTTAGTGTCAAAAGACGAAGCATCCGAAATTGAATTCTTTCGGTCTTTGTTGAGTATATATGTCTTCCAAATTTTTTGAAAAACAAAGTGTTGCAACTCGGAATTCAAGAGGATTTTTTTTATCTGTTGATAACACGGAAGGAAGAACTATAATGTTCGAGGAACATCGTGTTAGCCGGCGGTGGAATTTTGGGAGAGAAGGAAGGTGTTGGAAATTTTCTGAAAGTTTGGAGGCTGTAAGCTTCAGGAAAGACTTCACTAGGCAAAGACTTCCACAACTTTGCCGTTCTATTGATGAATGATGCTTGGTATAGCGATGTTTGACAGGTCTCGAGCCTGACAGTTCAGGAGTGACCAGCCTGAGTTCGTCTGGTTTGTCTACTAGGAATCGCGCGTGGTGGCATAATAGATGATATTTCCGTTGAGCACCGACCGTGAAAGTACCTATAAAAAAGGCAGAGATCGCCGACCTTTCTACGATGATCTAGAGAGGTCAATGATTTGGTGAGTGTTGTGTCATCGACTAGGCGAATAGCTCTCTTCTGTATTGAATCTAAGAGCTTAAGCGTATGTTTGGGGGCTGAGCTCCAAACATGTGAGCAGTACTCCAGGACAGGTCGAATTTGTGCTTTGTAGATCATAAGCAGTTGCTGGGATGTGAATTAAAAATGAAATAATATTGGCCCTTCTACCCCTAGTAGTAATTTAAGAAACGAATTGCTTAAAATTAACCAAATCTGACGGATGAGTGAAATTTTCCCTAATATCCTCCTCCGTATGTGATTCTCCCGCAACTCACGACCACCGAGTTTTTCCTCATCCTGCCATTATGAACCCTCGCTATCTGCGGAAAATTTCCAAGGAAAAACAATGGCCGAGTCTGACGCTAATTTTCTTGGCATCCAAGGGGCCCTGAACAGCTTAAAAATCTTGAATAAAAACGCACCCCTCACAAACATCGAATGACGCCCTATCCTTAAGATGAGGGAGCGATTTGCGAATTCCAAATTAAAAAGTCGGTTCAGTAGACACAGCGACAATGGCTTGGGACATGGGAACGTCCAGTAGGGTCGACCCACTGGCCGAATTTCCATTGTATACTGGGTGACACAGCGAAGCTACCAACGAAGACTATCGTAACTTAAAATGGCTATTTTTCTTGGAAGCAGAGTGTTTTACCAATATTTCGAACAATTTCGAAAACTTTCTCATGAGACTCAGATATTAGGTGTTCATGTAGAACTGTATTCACCTAGAAAAAAGCGTAAGAAAGTGCTGGAAACTCAACAAGAATAAGTTATATTACTTCACTACCACGATATTCCGTCTCATCTCAAGTTTAAATCGAATATTTTTTTTGTGAATCAAAGTGGAGTGATATATTTTGATTCAAATTCAACCGAATGTCTTCATGCTCTGAAAAGCTACATGTACAAGAAGGAAGACATTTCATATTCCGTGCATAAATTTAATTTCATAGTCATAGAAAAGCGAGTAAGTTCATCATCAGTTTGAAAAGTTAGTAAAAGACATGAAAAATCCAAACAAACATGGTAAATGATTACATGACAAACATATTGAAATATTTCAGTCTATGGTGAATTCATTTCACTCTAAATTATAACGGATAACATTTTTTTCATATACCTGACCAGTAAGTAACCTAACTTTTCAATCTTTCGATTCGTAAGTGCTATGACAATTAAATAAAATTCATGCACGAAAAATAAAATTTCCTCCCTTGATTCCGTTCTTCGTTCCCATGCTCCTATTTAGTGATCAACGAAAAACATCATAAAACCTCCTTGTGATGATATTTTCACGATTTCTGTCTCAAAATCTGGCTCAAAATCTGGTTCAGAACAGTTTAGTACTTTCGAGTTAACAAGAAAACAAAATATCATTGTAATGTGATGGATTTGAAGCAAAATCGATATATTTACTTCATAAAAAACAAACTGAGCCAAAGAAACCCAAGAAATATATCTGAGATTGCATTATAACTGTATTCATGAAATTCGAAATGAAAATCAACCAAAAACGAAGAGACTGAAGTTCAAGTGTGCGAGGAACTAAAACTGCGCTAAAAATTTGAAGTTTCCTCTTTCACTTTCAGGATTGACCTTTTCCAATTTTTACTGCTGTGGTGAAAACTCACAGAAATAGTCGAACGAGTCATTGGGAATATATTTTTTTTTTCAAATTTGACATCTGATAGATGAACTTCGTCTTGTATTAATATTCAGCACTAAAACCCGAAACTTTTTCAATTTGACGAGATACCAATCGTGAGAGTGGTAAAAATAACGATCTGCATCCACCTCCTTACATACCGAACTCTCAAGTAATATTTCTATGGTCGTAGAAAAAGTATAGTACACAACTCGAGTCGTAAAGCAAACACGCACTCCTGCAACTTCGTGCGCAAAATGTGATTTGCAACTTTCTCCACGTCCTATACTATTTTCTAACCAAAAAAAAAAACACTCAGAAAAGATGAGAAGATCACTTACATTTCGTGTGAGGCGGCTGCGACATCGTCAGCGCCGCCACCGACGGCATCGGCGGGAAGTTTAGCGGCGATCGGCTGCTGTCCACCGCCTCCTGCTTCATCCCCCCCGTGTTGGGGAGCATCTGCATGGGCGACGTCCGCATGCCGAGGCTCAGGCTCAGGTCCATTTCGGGGCTGTCAGCCACGTTGCGCTCCTCCTTCACCTGCAGATCAGTCATTTTTCACTGTCAATGTGCGTCATAATAATAATAATAATAATAATAATAATAATAGCTTTATTGTCCAACAGAAACCCATTTACAGGACAATTTTTCAGAATATAATAAACGAAAACAAACGTGTGAGTAGTAAATAAGCACTGGATGTTCACATTTCTTACCACAAGACAGTGTTCGCAATCTTGGTCATGTAATTCACTTCACAATTGAATATGTCACAGTTGGCAGCAATTCCGTTGTAGTTATTACACATTACATATACAGGGTGAGTCAAAAATGTGTACCGAGCTTTCTGGGGGTGATAGAACATTGAAAAATAAGTGTAGTTTGATGATTAAACTCATGGCTCAAAATGCATATTAAGGGAGATATATCCTTCCAAAGTTGATAAAATTAAAATAATTTCTCCGCGATGAATAAAATCAATCTGCTGATATCATGTAACTACGAAAACTCAAATATCTCACGAACGGCTCAATTTTTTGTATTTGAATAAGAGTACCTTTTTCATGTAATTTTCTTCGCTCCATCGAATGCTCCTGTTTTTTCACCGAAAATAATACAGGGAAAAAAGTTTTCTACAAAAAATCATGACTCACCCTCTGAAAACACCCTTTATAACAATATCAGAAATGTGGCAGTGTGACGAAAAAATGTATTTTGACAACATACATTCATGCACAAAATTTCAATCGGGTGGCTTTCATCGTTCAGAAGTTATGCGGAGAAATTATTTAAATTTTATCAACTTTGGAAGGATATATCTCCCTTAATATACATTTTGGGCCATGAGTTTAATCATCAAACTACACTTATTTTCCAATGTTCTATCACCCCCAGAAAGCTCGGTAACCATTTTTGACTCACCCTGTATAGGCGAACTGAGTATGACATTCGTATTAGCTCTGGTAATTCTAAAAGTTACCGAAGAGCGATTGGGATAAGCAGGTACATTAAAATTCAGCTTCTTCAATATATCACTACATTGAATTATTCAGCAGTTTATACAGAAATTTTAGCGAGGTACAACCTCTCCTGGATTCTAAAGATCTCATATTTAAACGCTCACATAGATCACTGTTGGTGATTTCTCTTCGAGGATAAGTACCATCAGTTTTGAATACTAAATATTTCATGAATTTACGCTGGACCTTTTCCACGGCTTGAATATGGACTTCATAAAATGGAGACCATATTATACTAGCATATTCAAGTTTTGTTCTGACATATGTGGAATACAATAGTTTGATAGCTCTCATATTGGTTAAATCCCTGCTATTTCTAACAATAAATCCATACGATCTGAGTGCACATGCAACTTCTGAGCGTATATGTTCATTAAAAGTAAGCTTCTGGTCAAAAACCACTCCCAAATCCTTAAACTGTTCGAGATGTTCCAATATAGATCCATTGATTCCATAAGGATACTCAATAACGTTTTTCTTTCTTGTATAACTAACAACTTTACATTTATTAATATTCAAACATAGTTGATTCTTATCACACCATCTATGAAGGTTCAATTGATTTTGAAGAGTACGGCAATCATCTTAGCTATCAACTAATGAAAATAGTTTTAGATCATCAGCATAACACAAATGATGAGCAGTGATTGTGTCACATAAATCATTGATAAATAATAAAAACAATGATGTGATGACGTCGCCAACCTTTCCAGCGTGACGTTTTTGTTTCGTACGTTTTTGACGTTTGTCACGTTTTTGCCGGAAGCGTAAACGTTTTTCTTCACGTTTTTGTCGGTCGCACGACGTTTATCGCGTTTTCGTCAGAATTATGACGTTGTTCTTCATGCTTTTGACGGATGCGTGACGTTTTCCCACCAACGTCGGAATGTGAGTATGCGTGAGGAAAGTCACGAATTCGTAAAAAAAAAGTGAAGCGTGAAGAAAAACCTCACACTCAAAACTATGTTTGAATCAGAGCTCGAAATCTTTTACACACATTCATAAAATAGAACTAAGTAGGGCGAGGCTGATAAGTAACAATGCAAAATATGCACTGAGGCATATGCATAAGTCTATCGGTGCTTTTTAAGGTGGAACGGGAGAATCTCCAACTAGTCTAAATATGTTCAACTGAAGAGGTTTCAAACTTTGGTAATCCCTTGGCATTCCGAGAAGAGTTTCAGGTGTTATGATGTCCCTTGAGGAACATCTTTGTCTGCCTGCATTTCCGTGTTCAAGAAGAAGGGACAATAAGGGATTTGTGTCCTACAAATTGCGTATCAGATGATCCTGCTCTCGCTAGTTCCATTCACTCTTTATTTCCAGGTATTCCTTTATGATCAGACAATCAACATTATAATTGAAGAACAGATTTAGATTTGATAATGATAATAAATCGACTTTATTCAACAAATGTACATTCATTTGCACCAAATAGGCGAAGATTAGCTAAAGCTACTCTTCAACTCTTAACCTTTCCAGTTTACAAAATGAAATAAAAAATTAAAATGAAATGAAACAAAAATAATAATATAGAAATGAAAAGAAAAAGAGAACATTTTACGATTTCAATAAAATTGATAAGATCATCAGTGGAAGAGAAAAAAATAGAAAGTACTGTAATATAAAATGAAAAAGAAAAAAAATGTAGCAATGCGACGACAATGTGGCTAGTCTTTCTGATTTAGCAGTTCATTTTTAACGACTTTTCTGAATTTGTTTAGTGGTTTTGATAGGTCTGGTTTGGAAGAATTAAAAACTATCGAGACAAATGAGTTTATCCTTACCAGCAAATGAAAAATGAAAACTGTATCTACAGTATACCAAGTGTTTGTGGAAAATATTATACCGGTGAAACCAGCAGGCCTCTATCAGTAAGGATGAAAGAGCATAAGAACAATTTAAAGAAAAGATAGACTGACAAATCAAAATTAGCTGAACATATCCTTACTGAAAATGGACAACATATGGCCGATTGGGGTAATATTAAGATCATAGGAAAAGAAGACAACAACCAAAAACGGAAAATCAAAGAGTCTGCTTGCATTCTCCTGAACGGAGACAATAATATTGCTTCTTGTTCAGTTGATATAGATAGAACTTGGCATCCACTTCTGAAAATTGAATATGAAAATGGAAAATTCGATATCAATTAATGAAAACACCTTGTAACCAGAATTCCTCCATCTATCAAATTGTCACTTTTCAGTGTCAAAACCGAGAACATATTGAACAATTTTGCGAAGAGAAAAATATTTCAATTGTGTTGAGAACGGGAGCAGATTCGTTCCCGAAACGTCCACCAAGATAAGTAGAGGTTTTATTCTTATTAAATATATTTGTATTTCCAAATTCTTCAAAAACGAGGTGTCACTGACCAATAGAGAATTTCTCTTTTAAGTATCTAAAGGTTTAATTTCAACGCAGTGACATTTTGGGGCAGATCACAAAATCTGTCCTCACTACAAATATATTGAAATAATTTTTAATAACTTCTACTCTATTTTTTAGAAACGAGGAGAGAAAATCCCACGAAAAGCTGAAAAATGAATAGATAGATTTACTGACTCATCAAGTGTCTCAGGTTGAGACGAGTTTATTTTGCAAACAAGATAGGTAAAGTTAGTTCTCTTTCGAATATTACTACTCTTGTCTGGTGTCTTGCGTTGAAATCTTCGTCTGCTAACTACTTTCTCAATATAACTAGTCGATGATCCTCTTAGTTGATTGACTTTATCAATGATCTCCTCCGGTATACTGTATTGTTGAAAACATAATTGATAGAGGTTACCAGAGAAGGAACCACTTCATTTCAAGGTCAATTCAACCCTAAAGCACACAACCTTCTCACAGCAGTGAGACAACACCAGCGTCCACTAAACAAATCTCACCTCAGGCTCCTGGATGCGCCTCCTCTTCGTGCACAAGTTCTCCGCCCTGTCCTCCTCATCCGCTTGTCGGTCCTCCTCCTCCTCCTGCCTGGAGGAGGCCGAGAGATCCTGCGGCAGGTGCAACTCGCCCGACCTACGGCGAGGGCGCGCCTGCTTCCTGCGCGGAAGGGGGGAGTCGCAGCGCGGGGGGAAGGGAGGCTTGATCTCCACGATGGTGGAGAAGGGCGAGAGGCGCTCCATCGGGGTACGCGGGGTCGTCAGCGGGTTGGAACACCTGCGGGAGGAACGGAGGTCGATTGGTTATGGGGGTGCGAGGCGATTCGCGATGATCGAGCTGAGCTGGAGAAGTTCCTGGAGGAGTTATTTCGAGGCGATTAATCCTCCTTGGTGTGTTCTATTTCTTGTTTCCTTTTAAGCTTCGTCCAGCTCAGCTGGACAACCGAGTTGCTATGTAAAAGATAGGTAGTGAGCATGTAACTCGATGATTGTCTCTGGGTAGCACTTTGTATCTACCTACTAACAAAAAAACATCCTGGGCTTGGCGGAACATGTTTGTTCAATAGAGTAGGAAAACTGAAAGTCATCTCCACAATATTTAATGATGTGGTTGGCTTAATTGTAAATGGTGAGACATGTTTCAGACATATATATGCCCATCTTCAGTCTTAACAATCGGCGTAAATAAGGTTAGAGATGAAAGTCAAGACATTAAAGTGAAAAATGTTAAAAGTATGTAATAGAATGGGATTCAAACCCATCTATTCGAGAGCCCCGTTAGGGGGGTTTGAAATTAAAGGCACTCTTCAGTAAAAAGGTTTGGAACATATTCATTCAATGATGTACATCAAGGCTCTGATGATGAATCATTCAAAAAGAATGAAACTTGTATAACCAAACATCGAGAAACATCTTTCAACCTTAACACTTAACAATATGAGCTTGACTCACATTTGAATGTATCGACCATATTTTGAGATTCCTAAATTTCTGAATACTATGAAGCATCATTCTTATACTTATCGGCACTATTGTTAGCTTCATTATCATTGGAGCTAATTTGTCAGTTGAACAAGTGCCAAACAAACAAAGTGTCGAACAAGTCAGATAAACAAGTGGTACTTTTTCTGCTGATTACGATGGCGTGAAAGTAACAAAAAAACATGAGTTATGTGTTGAAATCATTTTCAAAAATTAGTAAATGTGTACGCCTATGAATTTCGGATACTCCAGCTATAAATATTCGGTAACCAACTTCACTCAACCCAGTCAACGTCAGTGTTGTTTCATTGTTTGTCATTGTCATTTTTGACCTTTCGTTCTTGAATAATACAGTGGATTCATGATATCCACAGAGATCAATGTACTAAAAGGGAGGAGATGATGGTCAAATTACCAGAAGCTTCTCGAAGTCGGCACGTACCTGCTGGCACTCAAGAAGTTCCTGTCGAACTCGTTGGGCGACGTGGACGGTGTCAGGGTATGCTCCACCGTGTGCTCTTTAGCCTCCCCCAGGTCGTCCTCGTTGGCCAATCCTCTCACCTGCAGACTCTCGCCAGCGCGCATCAGCCTACGCAGTTGCTCTCGACCCACAGCGATCTCACCTCTGTACCTGAGGAGATCATCGAAAATACATATGAGTGATTTGCTGAACTTGGAGATCACTTGGATAGTAAGAAACAAAGAATGGATGGTAATTTCGCACTTATCATGCGATGGGGTTTTTTTTCGATTTTGTTTTTGGTACTCAGGTATTTCGACCTCAGGAACCCGAATTTCACAATGAAAACGTGCGCAAACTCATATTTTCCGAGATATTCCAGGAAAAAGTATGAGAATTAACCTTCTTTCTTCGGCTCGTTTTGGGTAGGCATGGAGTTTCTTTCCTCACACAGGATACTTTTTATACCTTCCTTGAACATTCAAGAAGTTAAATAGAAGGGAAAATATCCTCGAATTAGTTAAATCAACGTTCTTCAGCATCTTGGAGGAAGGTGGATCCAGCATTTTTCATAAGGAGTCATATGTCATATGTCATATGTCAAATGAGAATCTACGCCAGAATCACTAGTTCTGTGAGTCAAAATATCACAGATTGACATTTGACAGCGCCGTCCACATGAAAGAAGGGTTCATCAAAGATGCTAAAGACGATAAATTAAACTCCTCAGAGGATGTTCTTCCTTCTTTTTAGCTGCTAGAATTTATAAGGAAGATACAAAGGGTATCTTATGTGAGAAATGAATCTCCGAATGGCTATGGTGCCTACCCAAAACAGATCGAAACAAGAAGGGTAATTTTCATACTTTTTCCTGGTATTTCTGAAATTCGGGTTCCTGACGTCGGAATACGTATGTACCAGAAATAAAATCGAAAAAAAGCCATCGCATGATGAGTGAAAGTTACCAAATTAAGATATCCTCGTGCAAGCAGACTCTTTGATTCTCCGTTTTTGGTTGTTGTCTTCTTTTCCTATGATCTTAATATTACCCCAATCGGCCGATTGGGCTAATATTAAGATTGTGTTGTCCATTTTCAGTAAGGATATGTTCAGCTAATTTTGATTTGTCAGTATATCTTTTCTTCATATTGTTCTTATGCTCTTTCATCCTTACTGATAGAGGCCTGCTAGTTTCACCGGTATAATATTTTCCACAAACACATGGTATACTGTAAATACAATTTTTTGATGATTGTTCTTTCCTTTTCGGTTTTGTATGAGTCAAAATCGATCTCATTGTATTTTCTGCCTCGAACACTGTTTTCACTCGAAACTTGTCACCAACACGTTTAATTTTTTCTGATATTCCGGGAATGTATGGGATTACATTAAATTTGTTATCAGTGTTGGTTGTCTTTGTGTTTGTTGTATATTTTGTCTGGTCTCAATTTGGTGTATTGTTTTATCAATGAAATGTTTCGGATAAGTGTTGAGTTGTAGAACATCTTTTATATGGTTCATTTCGGTATTGAAAATTTGGTGGTTCGATGATATGGATTTGGCTCTATCATGAAGTGATTTGATTATTCTTTTCTTCATACTCGTATGATGATTCGATTGAAAATTGAGGTATCTGTCGGTGTATGTATTTTTACGATATACACTTGTTATCAAAATGTTATCTGATTTTCTAATAAGGACATCTAAAAATGGTAATTGATTATTAGATTCGATGTCTAAAGTGAATTTGATTGTGCGTTCGATATTGTTTATATAATTCAGAAAATTATCTAGTTCCATACGGTTATGTGGCCGAATAATGAAAATATCATCCACATATCTCCACCAAGTCTTTGGTTGTTTACTGAATTTTCTCACAACCTTTTTTTCTCCAAACTTCAGAGTCGTATTCCTCTCAGGGATCCGAGAAAATAACAATAATATCTATCGCCGTCATAGAACCCAACAAAGCACACCCTGTACACTTACATGAAGTCCACGATGGCCTGCACCTCCCATCCCTCGAAGTCCTTCAGCACGATGACGGGGTGCTTGCAAGGGTTCTCGGCGAAGATCTTCTCGAAGAAGGGCGAGCAAGCGCACAGCACGACCTTGTGCGCCCTGACGGACGTCTCGGCGCACACCAGCGTGACGTCGACGAGCGTCTCGGCGTGCAGCAGCGTCTCGAACGCGGTCAGAATGTGGGTCTGGTGGTTATTCCAGCGCAGCGAGTAGTGGGACTGCGTCATCTTCGATGGGGTGGGTCGAGATCATGAGGTGGAAGACATGCTGGTGGTCGGGGTTCTGGAACAGAAGCCATGTGGAACCTTTAGAGACCAGGAGGTTGCGGAAGGTCGATGGATTTATCGTCGCGAGGAGATGCAACTCTATTTTAAAGCAACTGTTGGTCAAGTTAGTTAGATCGACTAGCAATACAACCTTGTACCATTGGATGTTTCCGAAGTATTTAACCTAGTTTGGCATAAGGCCTCCTAGCGCAATTTTCTTATGGTTTGCCGCCCTAACTTTGCGTTTTACTATCAAGATTCCTCGCTGTTAGATCACTGTATTTGTTGATAGATGGGGTCTCATCTGATACAATGACTATCAATGCTGGTGTGCCACAAGGATCTGTCTTGGCACCAACCTTGTTCTGGCTCCACATCAATGATTATCTCGGAAAATATGAGTTTGCACGTTTTTATTGTGAAATTCGGGTTCCTGGCGTCGAAATACGTATGTACCAGAAAAAAAATCGAAAGAAAACCATCGTATGATAAGTTAAAGTTACCAAAATACGATATCCTGGTGCGGTCTCCGACATCAGAATCTCTCTAAAGTTCTTTTTCCGAAAATATCAATCGGTCTTGGTTGTTATGCTACGATCTTTCGGGTCGGAATCTAGTGAACGGAAATATCATCATCAATTTTGACAGTCAGGCTGCCCTTGAAACACTGAGCTTCAACGAGATTGATTCTAAGCAAACTCTTAGCAAGAAGGGAACTGCATCTGCATTCATTGTTGAATGTGACCTCCAGCCCAGTTCATAGCTTTGCGGATGATAGTACACTTTATTCCGCCCTTTCCTCTAGAGCCCCTATATCATCCAACGAGGCCAGAGGTGCAAGACGAAGACAGGTCGATGCTTTGATTCAGAAATGTACAGTTCAATGCAACAAACACTCGAGCTTGTATGTTCACCAAGAAGGCAGATCACACAATGCCCAATTTGTCGATGTCATAGGTTTCTATAAAGTCGTCAGTATCCATGCTGGGTGTCACCACCAACAGGGTCCTCTCATGGGACGATCATGTGAGGTCCATTGCGAGAACTTTTTTTTTTTCATCTGTGGACAACACGAAAGGGAAACCTATGATGTTCGAGGAACATCGTGCTAGCCAGCGGTGGAATTTTGGGAAAGAAGGAAGATGTTGGAATTTTTCTTGAATGTTTGGAGGTTGTAAGCATCAGGAAAGACTTCACTAGGCGAAGAATTCCACAATTTTGCCGTTCTATCGATGAATGATGCTTGGTATAGCGATGTTCGACAGGTCTCGAGCCTGACAGTGTAGGGGTGACCAGCCTGAGCTCGTCTGGTTTGTCTACTAGGAATCGCGCTTCACAAGAACTCGCCTTTCTGTTCCTAACAGTAGTTCAAAACTTAGTCTGACCGTATTCGAATATTTATAGTTGCATCTCCTTGAGATGGAAAGTCTATGTACGATCTGACTATAAGCGCATGCCATTGATGCTGAGCGACGGATCTGATCGAAATGAGGTTATGCAACACTACTGTCTAGCAGAAAAGTACAGATAGCAACACTACTTCAATGACAGCGACTGTATTTCTTTTGGCAACACATATTTTCTTGATTATTTCCTGATGGAATTCCTTCCTCAATCCAAAGATGTATGATAAAAATTGACTACGAAGTAGCTTCATCGACTAGATATGGATATCTTCATTGGACTGTTCTATCTGGTCATTGAAGGTGACTGTAAATGCCTCTGGAAAAAACTATGGCATGAACTATGATATTTTCCGTTGTATATCAAATTTTGGACCTCTTTCAATTTCACGATGATTTGGAAAAGTTCCGGAAAGCAACATCGGTAGAGTCGCTATGTTTGACCACAATTTCTATTGTTGCGACTTCCTATTTCCAGCGACTATATTTGTAATATAAGTTGTAGATCCTGCCTACTCGTTCTCGGTTGTTTGACAGGTCTATATTTTTTTGAAAGAAACAATTTCACCATCCTACATCCACCTTGGTTAATTATAAGGTTTCATTGACCTAATATAATATTCAATTTTGGGCAAGAGTCAGCTTGTTTTACATTGCTCAATTCAGGAAGAAATGTATCAGGAATAATTCTGAAAGATATAAAATATGTTACTATTGAAATTGATGGTGTCATTTCATTTGATTCATTGATGCTAGCTGATCATACATGAGTACCTAATACAGCAGCATTTGAAATGATACAAAACGAGCATAAAATTTTTAGTCAAGTCCGCCGAAATCATGTGCGATGTTTAAATCGGCGTATTCAGGTTGGAGGAAGAAGACATTTTGAACAATTGTTGTGATGATATCACGTACAAAATGCAAAAATTGACTGAATTAAATCCTATTCAGGCAAATCATCGTCTTTGGCCGCAGTGACACTTTTCTGGACGTGACACCAACTACTCAAATGTTTTTCTTCTGTTGCACTGAATAACCACTAGAAGTTTGATCCCATGGTTCTGTAATACCCAGTAAATAGTGTAGTATAGACTTCAATTAACAATAATATAGTAACATGTCCGAAAATTAACGTGTCCATTATATATTCAATAATGTCAAGGACCTTCATTCATTCAGAAACAAACCTTCAAGATTCTAGTTTTGCTCTATTTAACTCCTCTATATCTTTCGACGATCTGCCTTCATACACTAATCATACCCACAGCAAAAATTTCAAACACACACTTTTTCCCAGCACGTACCCAATAGAAGTTGCTTTTGTCAGTAAACTACCAAGTCCACTTTCACAATCGTTTCGATTCCACCAGTGGTGGTCATGCATATCAAGATATTGTCTTCAAGGTTTCAGAAGCCCGTGTCCAGATGACTATCACGTAAAAAAAAAGATATCAAGAACAAGCGGGATATTGTGGAGAACAATGGGAAGTTCTGGAGAGCCATTCACGAAACTCCACAATGAACGAAAAATACAATGCGACAATGTTCGTGGTGGTTTAGGAAGGTTAGGGGTTGGTTGAGGATTGATTTTCAATGTATCACACTGCAGTGATCAAACGTCGATTCAATTGCAATTCAGATCGTAGGGTGATGTCGTTAGATACTTGTTTCTACTTGATATCTCAAAAAGTAGCTACTTTGCAAGTCTTTTGAGTTGTTGGAAGTCAATTTGGCTTGTTGGAAGTGAAAATCACTGAAAGCTGAACGTCACTGTAAGGCATACAAGTAATCATCTGATGCACAAATTGCTCATGTAGATTTCATCCTCGGTTTCCGACCACACACCACACATCTTGGTTTCCGATTCCTAGAACTCGTTGGTGAATGTTTTCCAATTATCTCACGATATCACATCATTTACAGACACATGAACAACAGTACTTCTTTTCTTTCTTACTCTATCTACTGAGCAGGACGTTTTAAGAGATTTTTACCAACTCTAGAGACAATCAGTGAGACCTCTCGACTTATGAAACTTGACAAACCTATATTTTGATACATCCTTCGATGAACTGAACAGGTTTCATTCAATTCGTGTTCACATATGAGTAAGTGAAGCGTATTCCTATTGTAAACACGATTGCATCCCTATGCTAGAATATACAGGGTGTCCCAGATATACCCACTTTATCATTTGATATGATTGTAATGGGAAATCTTCATCAGCGAAATTTCCCAACTCTTAATTATTGCGCAAATCAAGGTTTCAGGTATCGTCTGAGGATATAGTTTCCAAATAGTTGATGATATCACTTTCTTCTATGCCACTCTCACCTTCTACAAACTGTAATGGGACGGTTTCCGAACTTTCCGAGGAATGGACACTTTGTTCCGAATCTTAGGAATTGTAAAAGAACTCTTTCTCCAGAGTAGATCTTCACACTGTTGCACAAAAAAAAATGCCAAGGTTTCATTATTGATGTATTCCCTTTCACACGGAAGTAACGAAACATTCCAACCAACTTTGTGTTACGTCACTACGTATCACAAACAATGAAAAAACGTCATTTTTATGTTACAGCACTAGTTTCACACTTCCACAAATTCCACAAAACTGTGGTCTAAACTTCATTGTGAATATTGTGGTTAAAAAGTATTGTAACCTAACATAACCAAAATTGAGGTATTATAACCAAAGATATGATTACATATACAGGGTGGCCCAATGAAAACGAAACAAGGTATGCATTTTACTGACATTAAAGTAAATGATTCTTCATATGATGTTGGATAGGACAGGATTAAAAAAAAAAACACATAAGGCACTTCTTAGATGAACATCGTTCTAATTACAAAATGAGAGATAATGATGAAAGGGAAAAAGTGTTACTTCCATCACTAGCCGATTATTTTCATAAACGTGTTTTCTCGAGAACTTCTGCATCGAATTCCACGAACAAGGAAGCGTCGGTAAGAGATTTCGATCACCTTCAAAAAGATTGAAGGGTTGGAGCTCACCCCTACGAGGGGTTTGAAGTGAAAAATTTGAAAACATGCGCAAAATATTTCCCCCTCGAAATAAAAATCGACGGGTTCGAGCGTTTTCTTTTTCTGAGAACGATAACTATGTCAAATCGGCCTTGTTTCGTTATAGCTTTTCTCTAGTGTTGATGGAAAGAAATGTCGAATGTCGACATGTTTCGTGCAACTGACTGTACTCACTCATCAGGCATGAATGCTTGAGGTAAATGGTGCAGAAACAAAAGACACAACCATGGACGTGAAAAAACATTCACACGTTATTCGAAATGGAAAAAGACGATTCCGAGAATCGGAACAGATGACTTGCATTTTGCGAAGAAAAAAGCTCGATTCAAATGCGACTAGCGGCGCAATGAATTCTATGTCGAAAGAAATCGAAGCAAATCTCTGACCAGCATCTACACACAACAAAAGATCGAAAAAAGAACGGAAATGTTTGCTGATCGAGCGATAATAACGATTATGGACAATTGGTTACACGTGTTTTCAGGAATTGGAGAATTTTATAAAATCGTAGCGAATCGATAGATGTTCTTATTAACACCGTTATTTCTCACAAAGAAGTATCTTTCAATGGCTATTTTTGCGTGAAATTGCACATTCCGAATTCGAGTTGCAGCGATTTGAATAATTACATACGCTCAGATTATTGTGTGGGTCAAAAACCTAGACATTTCTACCAAGATTTTCTTTGTTAGTTTGACTACCTAGTGATCATATCGTTCATTTGACACAAATTTTTTGGAGTGCAACAAATCGAAAATGTGTCCAAAACGGTCCAGTTGAACTAAAATTTTAGTAACGACTAAAAAGTTTCTGCCATAACGAAGAACTTCGTGCAGCAGATCGCTTGGTTGGCATTTGTTTTATTTCCTACAAATAACTTTGCTATTTGTTAAATACTGTCTGGAAGTTCTTCGAGGAGTTGGTACATTCATTTTTCAGCTTTTCATGGGATTTTCTCTCCTCGTTTCTGAAAAATAGAGTAGAAGTTATTAAAAATTATTTCAATTTATTTGAATTAGATTTAGGATCTGTCCCAAAATGTCACTGCGCTTGAAATTAAATCTTTAGATACCTAAAAGAGAAATTCTCTATTGGTCAGTGACACCTTGTTTTTGAAAAAAATTTTGGAAATACAAATAGATTTAATAAGATTAAGCAGATTCGTTCCCGAAACGTCCACAAAGATAAGTAGAGGTTTTATTCTTATTGAATATATTTGTATTTCCAAATTTTTTCAAAAACAAGGTGTCACTGACCAATAGAGAATTTCTCTTTTAGGTATCTAAAGGTTTAATTTCAAGCGCAGTGACATTTTGGGGCAGATCCTAAATCTGTCCTTACTACAAATATATTGCAATAATTTTTAATAACTTCTACACTATTTTTCAGAAACGAGGAGAGAAAATCCCATGAAAAGCTGAAAAATGAACTTTGCTATTGTTTTCCTAACATTTGTCATCATTAAAAATAAGGTCTACGATAGAATTATTACTGTGTTGTTCATTTGAATAATTGAAGTTTCTTGTTGGAGTAACAAAGTTGTATCAAAGAGTTTCTTACAACAGGTCGTTTGGTTGGTATTCGTTCAGTTCAAGTAATTGAAAACATTTTGGATTACAATAACAAAAGCAACAACATATCTTCATTTCCTATAATACCTCCGATATTGATTTCCCATTATTTTCTACTGTTGAAAATACGATCAAGGATGGGAATGTTAAAGAATTGCTCATTTGAATAATTGAAGTTTTTTGTTGGAATGGCGAAGTTTCATTCAAGGAATACTAACAACTGCTATAGTCGCATTGTTCATTATTTTTCACATCAAAATCTTTCCGGTCATAACTACATGTTAAAGTTGAACTGTATTTCAAAAACATATATATCGTTGAAAACAATTGGGATATTTTCATTTCCTCGATCAAATTGGAATAAATGAAGGAAAAAACTCCCAAGTAGTGGAGTTTAACTGTAACCAGTAGAAAGATTAACCTCATCAGTGCCTACTTGACGTTTCTATTGATTGCTCTAGAGAAACATTGACCCTCCTGAGTTCAAACAATCAATTATCGGACATCTTCGCCTCAAACGGCCACCCTGTATGTATATATGCACAATTTGGGTGTGGGGGAAATGTAACTAACACACGCACGCCACAATGGACTCTTGTTGCGTGCATCCAGATATCGTGACTGGAGTTTTGTTCTTCGAATTTTGATCACTTAATTGTTGTCATGATTTGTGTTGAGTTCTTTGCCAACTATTGTCCTTCCAGAATGAGGAAATTCGCGCTCTGGGAAGACGGTGAGACCGTAAATGCATATCATTCGGTCAGCCAGAGTTGCGAGGTTGGGACCTCAGTCTCAATCACATCAGCTCGCTGTTAAGATGGAACTCTCAGTATTGATACTTCCCGGGCAGTTTTTGGTGAACAAGAGTAGTAAATATTTCGGAATCAAGTATTCAATCACTCGTTCCTTCGTAGAACAGCAATTTTCTCGTTTAGTAACACCTCTTTCTATTAAGAATGTCCGGTTTTTGATGAACTCCTCGTTATGTCTCCTATACCTAATCGTGTTCCACGTGTTGAAGCTACACCTCCCTCAACTTGTTGCTCAAACAGCTATCTATTTTCGCACTATAAGTGCAAGTTTGGAAGTTCAGCACAGTCAGGTATGATATTATAAGCTTCAAGTTTCCGCAACATACAAACTACAACTGAACTATTTCGTCGACTTCTCCAATGTATAACCTCTCTCGCCTGTTTATCGTCCCGACCCTCAATTCGGGTTTCATTCTGTTTCGGACTTAGAATCTAGTAATTTTTGAAAATATTTGTGGGTCGACGAATTTTAACTTGAAATAGTACTGATATGAACATTTTCGAGCTCAGTATTAACCATTCAGAATCGGTAATTTTCAGTTATTTGTATAGGAAAATCTAGTTTATATTTTATTGCACCGAAAATATCCCGAATACAAGGTGAACATCAAAATACCACATCAATATAATAGCTTTTCTGAACGATGATATGGTTTTTTGGACGTTTAGTTGGAACAGTCAAAACTACTATTACACCTACCATGACATGACAGTGTGTGTAATGATTGAATGAATTGTCATTTCACAGAAATTATTAAAAAGTAACGGTGTCAGCATTATAACATCGATAACCCAAACGTTAAATTTTTGCCAATAATATAAGTACGCGCGTAATGTGTGTTGCCTACTTCTGATATTACTCTGATTAGAATTGCATATTTTCAACTAGGTGAGCTAATTTTCTCCACAGTTCAATAAAATGAATACTGATATCAAAACTACTTTTATATCTGTCTGTATTTTTGGACTATCTTATTTGTAATGAATGAATCAATTTTATTATTTCACATGAACGTGAATCATCATTTTCAATAGAAGAAGGAATACATACTCGCGATTTCACGAACGGTTCGTTTGCATATCTTTGACCAATAAAACAGTCTCCACGAAATGTAAAAGAAAAATATAAATTTCGAATTACTATTCGATTATAGTTTCTAATTTTAGGAAATAAATGTTACTTTTCCTATTGTGATGCAATATTCACGGACATCTCAGAACTAAGCAAATTTCTTTCAAATCTTTCCATTTTCTTCGAGTTCAGAATTGTCCGGACCGTCAGAATGAGACAACTTTCTTGTGAGACACTCAACTATTCTTCTATTTGAAATTTGAGTATGAAATATTGAATACAACATCGAAAAGAATGATATCAAATAGATTAGGAAAGTGAAGATCCTATGACAAGGCACTTGGACTGGACTATCACTCGAGGAATTACACTTATGGTCTCAACTTCTCAATACTCTAAGCATGGATCACATACATGGTGGAGATGAAAAATGAATGAAGCCAAACGACCCTGTAGATGAATGGCATTCCCAAGCAAATATACCAGCTTATAGGCAATGGCTGCAGTGATGTGTCAACAAAATGATCTTGGCCCAAAATTAGCGTCTGCAAATTCATAATTCCCCAATAACAACGTATTTCTGGAGATATGTTTGCATTTTCCTTAGTTTAATCCGACGGTAAAAACTGAGGCGAGCAAAGTATCTTCGAACTTCACTTCCCAATTTCAGTCGATCTGAAATATTGATCATACGCACCTCTCAGTCTACTTATATTTCCATAGAAATGACAACGTTCACATGCATTCAACTAAAACTACTATACTTCTAACACTTACCATTTCCAGCAGAATAATATAGTCTAAAGAAAATCAAGCAATTACAAAACATTAGCACCAAACCCAGTGAAGTACGCGAAAGATGTACACCTTTGCAATAATCGAATCCATCAAAAATATCATAGTCGAAAGACTATTTTGTGAACACGATGTTCCTACTTTCACTAGAAGTTAGTACCGAATTAGATGTAGCGAAGGAAACACCTCGTATATTGTTGTACCGGAATCCGTATTTGAACCAGTAACTGTTAGTGAACTTAGTTTCAAAACAATTTGGGAACATCCAAATGGAATGAATTCGACAGCAAATAAATGAGGGTGTGTTGGGAAAAACGCTTGGACACGTCGATTTGTATTTATGAATTTATGAAATTTTTTCAAAAAAATTAAATTATATAGAGTGTGACAGTGGCCAATACCAACTTTCTTATCTCAGATGGAACACCCTGTATTTCATTCCATTTTTGAATTCTCACTGAATAGCTGATTTCATCGATACACCACACTTGAGGTCTAGCGGAAATGATTACAGAGATATAGGGTGTGAAAAATCGAGATTTTTCAACTCGAGGATTTTTTTGTGTCGAAACTATTCATTATTGGTCGAAACGACTTACATGTCTCTATCTCAATTTTCGATATACTATCTACTGACATTTCTTTGGGAGAGAAACAGGATGATCAATTTTCTGAATTCTGCACCACCCTATATTTGTAGTGAATCAGTAGGTAGAAAATCAAAAGTTGAGACACGGACATGTGAGTCGTTTCGACCAATAATGCATAGTTTAGTGACAAAAAAATCGTTACCTTGAAAAATCTCGATTTTTCACACCCTATATCTCTGTAACCATTGCCTCAAGTGTGGTGTATCGATGAAATCAGCTCTTCGGTGAGAATTTAAATTTGAAATGAAACACAGGGTGCTCACATGACACACTCTACATAATTGAATTTTTTTGAAAAAATGCGTATTCAAAAATGAAAATCAACGTGACCAAGCGTTTTTTCCAACACACCCTCATTTATTTGTTGTTTGCTGTTCCACACTGTTTACGGTATTATACGGTAATTTGTTGCTGAGGAATCTCATGTCTTAACTATTCTGCAGAGCAGAGTGAAACATATCCTCAAAATGTCTCTGTACAATAAAGATAAGGGGTATGAATAATTCGTACACTCAATATCAAGGTGAGAAATAAAAGGATACCAAAGACTTCAGATGTATCAAGGCAATTCAGCTATTCTTTTCAACATTCTAACATCAACTAGCGTGTGAAAGTCTGACAATCAGTTCAGTTTCTAGGAGAACTCAGGCCATTTTGACAGATGACATATGACAAATCTTCGAGCTGTTTTGAGCTGCTTATTAAGATACGATATTGATGAATCAATTGTTCCAGAACTGTCTAATGTTCAGTAGCAAATATCGATGCTCTTTTTGGAAGATCTTCGAAGAATTCATTCCTCAATAAATTATCGCCTCTTTTGATCCGTGTGCTACAAAAGGTTAGTCCCTTGGTAAGCACTTCTCGAAGCTCCAACTATGTGACTGAAGGCAGTCTTCTGTTTTACACAGTATGATACAAATTTCAGCGATTTTTTTGCGACAGTAACATCACAAAGAAATAATCAATTGAATTTGTTTCTACTTGAGTAATGATTATTCAGAACAGAAAAGTGTTCCATATCCTTCTAACCTCCTTTGATCCGTCATTTCTTGATTCGTGAAGGATTGTCAACAAGTCAAGACAGACTTTAGCTGATTTTCCTGAATATTCATTGGATTGAACTGGATGTTTCATGGTATCTATGCATGATATGAGCTTGCCTCCTCCCCACATGGAATCCGTAACCATACCCTCCAGAAGGGTCTTGAGGACTTGTGAATGCCTAGAGGGGAAAGCATAGATCCGACCACTTATTCCAGACCGCGTGTGATTTCACATAATCAGACAGTTGACCTCGTCCATAACTCTCGAACGAATCACAAAAATAATGCATTGACAAGAAGGCTTGCATTCCTAGACATCTTTCGAGATGTTAGTTCTCATTTGACATTTTCAGTCTCAAAAATAGTTTGATATGAAGTTAGAAAATATAATTTTGAGGTTTGGATAATTATTTATGTCACACGATCTCCAATTCAATAAGGTGAATGTTTATGAATAATCTGATCCAATGAGAGTTACGCAGTGATTTGGCTCATGTAAAATGAGTTTCTCAAACCCCTTCGATGAGGCTACGATATCCTGAATATGATAATTTTTCCAATCGAAGTTAATGTGCAAGCTATAATGCCATCAACACACGTGCTTCAGGAAGGAAATGTTGATATATTCAATATCAATACTTATTGTGGTTTCAAGAACCAGAAGAATCATCATTGAGTTGTATTGCATTGCGTTCTAATATTGCTGAGTGGTCTGTATTGAGTCAAAGAGAGTTCCTCTCAATGATTATTGAACTGTTAAGGATATTATGAGACCTAACAAGTAAACTGACACTAAGAAAGCGCATGTTGAGAAATACAAAAGTATTTCAATCCTTTATTTATATAATATAGGGCGTCAAAGTGCAAAAACTAGTACCTCAAAGTTCGAGTCGATGCTGAAGATAATGTTTCCCGCAAACAACTGAAGCAATTTGCAAAATGAAACATGAAGAATCGTCACAAGACCACTATTTCCATTCGAAATTTGTGAATTAGTGTTCCAAGAAAATGTGCAGACTGTCGTTATTTTTTTTTTAGTTATATATCTGATATATTTTCAATTCAATGTAATACTCATTCTTTAGTAAATTATTGTATGTATATTGATTTAGAGAGCAGTATTTGTTAATGAAGAGTAATGGGGCAGGTATACCTATCTTAAATCAGACCGAAATTGTATTGGATTTAAAGCTAAAAACACTCGACCACTATGAAACGAAATTTCAAATTTGGTTCAGTTTAGTTCCGTATGCCTCATTTACCATTGGAAATATTCGTACTGTATAATTGTGTCGACAAATTTTTGATTTCTAAATTATAATATGATCAAAATGATGCAAGGGTTACCCTGGATAACCAAGGTAACTGAACAAAATCGATGTACTGGAAAATATAAGGGTGATATAACTAATTTTCATTTCTTGTGTATATATTCTCATGTGTGAAATATGATCACAGATATTTTCAGTGTTCAAATCAACTGAACTCCGTTACAGATGATTTGAGCCGCGATTCCATCTATCGCAAAGATGAATTATACAGGGTGGTCCGATTTATAGTAGGGAATCGGCAACGATGAATAGAATATCGGATTCGAAGAAGGGCATTATCGTTTCTGAACTATTTGTATTGTTGAAAAAAACTTTTTTCTTGCACAATTTTCGAGAACTTATCGATGATTATGGAATCAAATACAATTCAATATTACAATATATTCATCATCAACAATATGATCGATGAAAGGTACAAGAATAGTTTGAGAATGAAAAATGTCAGACCTGTACACTTGTAGGGTTTGTAATACTCTCTATACAGGGTAATACTCCACTCGAACTCATCAAGTATCGCAAATTGAAGAATCGTTGTCAATCGTATTTTCAAATTCATTCCAAGCTCGGAATGAAATGGCGCTTGTATCTAGATACTTTTTGGAAATGCTGAACATATCTGCATATATGATATTCATTTCAAGCTCATTTGAAATCCTGAGTTGTTAAGTTTCTATCATGAATCATCTCAAATTATTGATGGTCAATTAACTCATAAATAAAATCAACTTTATTTTACTGACATTTATTACTGACTTGACGTAGAACTTCGGAATGAGATGTTAATATGATATTCAATTTTAACCACGCATGCATACTATTGAGGATCCACCCTGTATGATTTGGATTCTGAGTGAACTCGTATTTATAATTCGAAAAAAGTTGTTGTCTTGTACCAAATTTCAAAACTTATTCTTGTACAAACTTTGAAGAATTTTCATAGACTGGTTCGCCAATGGTTATATAGTTACAGGGTGGTTCATGAAAAAGCTAAAGAGCTATATAGGATAGAGCATATATATTTCACGAAGATTAAGAACAGTAAGGGATAGTGTTGAGAAAAATCATCATGAATCGCGAATATTTCTCAACAAAAAAGTTCTAAAACTGTTTAGGTGTCTATTGGTTTTTTGAAAACACAAGTATGATCCAATAAAAGATATCGAAATTTTCAAAACGTTCCGGAGTTATTCCATCTCTGAAAGTGTTAAAGAAAACTGTAAGCACTGTATACAGGGTGTCCTCAAGCCATACCGATAAACTTCGAGAGCTAATAGGGAATATCAAAACGAATATTTTTCGTTGAGTTAACCTACGCCATTTCTGCATAACAAGAAAAAAATTCTTTGGCAATACTTCAGAAATATTAGACGATAAACAAACAGAAGGAAATGATAAACTACTTTTCGTTCTTGTTTAGAGTGTGTCATGAACATATAAATAATGGTTCACAATAATTTTTCGAAATGTTGACCATTTGTTTGAATTAATAAAATTAATCTACAGTATGTGTTTGGGGCACCCTGTATATGTAACTTTCGGATTTGATATACCTACCCTATACAGGGTGATAAAGCACTCTACAAACGCATGAAGTTTGGGAATAATGAATTAAAAAATTGATCAAATGAGACTGGTCAATCTTATTTTCGAATTTAAGTACGTATATACATATATTTATCGGAAACCTTGAATATACCTGCAAATATTCATTTTTAGGTCATATGAAATCAAAATTCATTGACTAATAATTTGTTTTTTACAGGGCGCGCATCATAAAATTGAAACCCATTCAGCTTTTTTGTTTTCAAGATATGAAAAAATGGTTGGTACAAAAGTTGTATGAAATAATTTTAATTCAAACTCGAGATATCTGTCGGTACACAGTGTCCTTCATTTTTCAGAAATGGGCATCAACTTTTTTTTCGAATGGAACGATATTCTCTGACAGGTCGATAGAGTTTTTTTTATTCTATTGTTTTCCAGAATTTCGAAAAATGAATAAATTAAAATCACATAATGTAAGGTGAACAAATATAGCATCATGTTGACGTCTGGATCATGATAAATTTATTGAATATATGCATTCTGGAATTTATATGTCATTCATTTCTCATTCATATTTCATACATTTCTCTCTATTCATATTTCATTTCAGTAATATTCCATATATGTTGGAAAACATACATCAAAATGACCAAAGTTTTCCACGTATATCTATTGACTAAAGTGAACTCAAACATGACAATACTAGTAACTACTAATATGTCTATATTAGAATGAAATGAATCGATATTATTATTATAATTATTATTCCAATGTCCACTACGTTAAAATTACATGATGTGATATTACCCATGAAGCGCTGTTTCGGTCAACTAGAATCTTCAAAAAATCTATCATCTCTCGTCTCAATATGAAATGCACTGTATATCAGCTTCGATGGAATCAGAAAAAAAGGTATATCGACCTGTCAAAAAATATACAATGAACAAAAGTTGATGGTGCATTCCCAAACAACAGGCTATGTTATCTTGAACAATATGACTTTTTAGTATTACTGACTTGACGTGAAACGATTTTTAACAAGATGTTTAGCATTGTTCATAACGAACAATTTTATGATCAAATATTGATGAACTCGAGAAGTGTAAATAATCGAAGACAATGCGTATTTGCCATGAAACTTACCCATTAACTTGTATCTGAAACAATTTTCGAAACTTTTTTTTTTTCGGCACAATCATAAACGCTTTTCAATACACTCATATATGATTACGTCTTCGACGAAAGAAAAACAAAGCTGTGCAAGACAAGTGCGCCAGAATCTTGAAAGATACCACCGACCTCGTGTCAAATTTGTCGCCGAAAACAAAATAAAGTGTGCACGTGGCAGCATGAAACTTCCGACCAATCAGCGCGCGCTGATCTCCGATTTGTTATTGCAAAGGGGTACATCTCCGGCTCCAGCGCGAAAACCAAAATCAAATTCCTACGAGCACGAACCGGACGACAAACACCAAAAGGACACGGAGCGAGGGGGGAGGGTGGCACACGTGAAACGTCAAGCGAAAAAAGTTGAGCGACGCGCACCTGTCAATGGTCGGGGCCGGTCGCTTCGCAGGAAATAACCGTCAGGTCCGACTGCTTTCAAAAATATGCCGACTGGCAATGGACGCATAATTCCCGGATCGCTGTTAATGAATCCGATTAGACAAAGCCTAGTAAGAAGCAGGGACGCGTGCGCTGCCGCCTCCCCTCGCGTAAGACTCTCCCCCCACCGCTTTCTTTACTCTCACTGTTTTACCCTTAGACATAAATTAAGGGGCGGCGTATACTTAGAATCACACACGGTGTCTCCCCTCTCCTCGACGCTGTCGACCACTAATTACTCGCAACAGAGACGGGCGAAGATGGCGCGCTCGCTCTGTTTTGCATAAATGCACTAAGAAATCATCCGCGCCGCTACGGATTTCTTTTTAACGAGGACGCCCTTCTTTTGCCCTTCGTACACAATCTTTCTTTTCTTATTTCGCGAAATAAAACAGGATCCGCGCGCGACCCCTTCTTCCTTGCTTCCCGCTACTCGCCTTCCTACGTACATTTGCATACTGTGTGTGTGTGTGTACTGAGAGATCGAATAACGAACTCGGACCTCAACTTCTTTTCGACCATTTTCCTTCGACAATTTCTTTCTTCTAGAATGTTTCGCAAGACATTTCCGAGATTATCATGATGCGATTTATTTATATATAAATCCTTTATTTAGTCAAAGAACTAATCAGTATACATGGTATACATTTGGACTTTCGAAATTCACATTGAATCATTAGAAAAATGTATATCATTAACTACTACATTAACTAACAAAACTAAGGTTACATTATATTCACCAACAATTTAAAAACTTGAAATAGTCACGTCATAATTTGAAATTCATAGAAATCCTTATCAACTGGTGGGCGATATCAGTTTTGAAATATCGACTATCGATAATCATAATGTATCGATATTATCGATATTATAGGAACTATCGGAATGAAATATGATAGGTTTGATAGCCTGTTCAAAAAGAATATTTAGACAGTAATTGTTTCAGTATTTCTGGCTTCACCGGCTGACTAATCTTCCACATCTCAAATGGAACACTAATATTTCTGATAATATCGATAATATCAATAGTTTCGATTATATCGATGATATCGAAAATGTCGACAGTTTCCAAGATATCGATAATGTCGATAATATCGATAATATCGATAATATCGATAATATCGATAATATCGATAATATCGATGATATCGATAATATCGACAATATATCGATAATATCGATAATATCGATAATATCGATGATATCGATAATATCGATAATATCGACAATATATCGATAATGTCGATAATATCGATAATATCGATAAAATCGATGATATCGATAATTTTTTCCCAAATTATCATCGATATTATCGCTAATTATCGATAATTATCGATATATCGATAAGTTTTCCCACACCCCCATTGAATACTAGAAGAGAATGTGCATCTTCAATATGGAAGAGAGGGGGGGGGCAACTCATTGAATTGTTTCAATCCCTGAGTTCTCTGCCACTTTTTTGTTTCTTGGCGAAATAAAAAAGTGTTCCTTCTCGTGTTATATGTATGAATATCCCTCGTGAAAATTATGTTATTCACCAAATAATTCGGAGCGTCACCACTTCGAATTTTGAAAATGAAAATGAGTACCGAATATTCGAATTAACTTTAACTGACAGCCGATGCAAGCTTCTCAGCATATTTTTCATCGGTGTGTATCTGTTGCGGGCTAATATGATTTTCATTGCTCTGTTTTGCAATCTTTGTATCCTATTGAAACTTTCTATGGAAACTTCCGTACCACAAACCTACACGGATGAAAATTATGATCCCCTAACGAAAGTTCTAGATAAACATAGATTTTCTCGTGACCATAACAATATTTTGGTTATTGTACTGGTAAACGAGATCATTTGGTTGTGCCTATACTAACAAGACTGTTTTTTCGAGTGTACTGTTGACCATTGTTCGGCTGAGAATGAACAAAATTTTCATAGAACAGCGCATCTACTACGACGGGTCACTAGACGAGGCACAGAACACTGTTTTCTATCATCAACAGTGCAGAAGAAGCACTGCTATGCAGGATCTATGACGGTAAATAAGAAACGTCAGTCAATGTCTTATGTCATTGCGAAAGCCTGACAAGACTGCTCACAGTCATCATTCACATAACGATGTACAGAACACTGGTGAAGCTATTCTGCCTATTTGCCTATCTAACTTCTTCAACCAAAACTCTAACGCACAGCTAACTTGATAACAGCATTTTATTCGTTATTGCAGAAAATCAGTCAAATGTCAGTTGTTAGATGGCGACACAAAAATGCAAACAAAATCAGTATTATTGATAATTGCACAATCAGTGTTATAAAAATGTTGATTTCGAAGTAGTAATTTAGGTTACTTCTCAATTTTAGATCGAACTACATAATTAAAATCTCAAAACGTCAACTATTCGTACAGGAATCTGTAAAAATGTCACCATCTTCTGGGGAGTTTCATAAATATTAGGCCATCATAGCGGAAAATGGCGTTAGCGTTTTTGACGAAACAAAACACCATCAGTGACTGCACCAGTGTTTTGTACATCGTTATTCACAAATCGCTTGCCAGAAACGTAAGTCAATGTGTCATGCCATCGCGAAAGCATGACAAGACTGAGATTGTTTTGTCTGGGAAGAGGGACCAGAAGCATCCAGCTTTCCTAAATGACTAAGGTCTTCAAAATACTGTTATTAGACCGATGCCCGGAAACTAAAACAGGATATCTTCCAATCAAACGACAGACGCGCCTATGTAAAGAGCCATAAGAGTTCCTTACCTTTGCCAAGGCAATTGGAATGAATAACGTCATCCACAGGGCAGAAGAAGCACTTCCATGCAGGTTCTGCGACGAAGAATAAGAAACGTCGGTCTATGTCTCATGCCATTGCGAAAGACTGACAAGACTGAGATTATTTCGTCTGGGTAGAGAGGAATTAGAAGCGTCCAGGTTCATGAAAGATTCGTTTATACAGTGTGGAACAGCCAAATGGAATAAATTCGACAACAAATCAATGAGGGTGTGTTGGGAAAAACGCTTGGACACGTCGATTTGTATTTTTGAATACGCATTTTTTTCAAAAAAAATTTAATTATATAGAGTGTCTCATCGGACAGTGGCCAATACCAACTTTCAATACCAAGTGGCCAATACCAAGTATTTTTTTCATTCTCACTGAAGAGCTAAGTTCATCGATACACCACACTTGGGGTCTAGCGGAAATGATTACAGAGATATAGGGTGTGAAAAATCAAGATTTTTCAACTTTAGGATTTTTCTGTGCTGAAACTATTCATTATTGGTCAAAACGGCTTACACGTCCCTGTCTTAACTTTTGATTTACCTACTGTCATTTGATTTGAATTCAGGAAATTGATCATCCTGTATCTGTCCCCAAATAAATGTCAGTAGATAGTATATCGAAAATCGTTTCGACCAATAATGCATAGTTTCGACACGAAAAATTCATAACGTTAAAAAATCTCGATTTTTCACACCCTATATCTCTGTAATCATTTCCGCTGAACCACAAGTGTGGTGTATCGATGAAATCAGCTCTCCAGTGAGAATTTAAAAATGGAATGAAATACAGGGTGTTCCATTTGAAATAGAAAAGTTGGTATTGGCCACTGTCACATGACACACTCTATATAATTTAATATTTTTGAAAAAAATACGTATTCAAAAATACAGATATAAGCGTTTTTCCCAACACACCCTCATTTATTTGTTGTCGAATTCATTCCTTTTGGCTGTTCCACACTGTATATCGCTTACCAATTGAACGGTTGGTTTTTTTTGCGTAACTTTTGTGACTCCGAAAATAGTTCCTCAAAATTTCAGTGATGAATTTTGAAACTCTATACAGTGTGCCCAAGATGAGGATGCCTATTGAATGAGAAAAAAGTTGGGCATTGAGATGGTCATTCAGATAGTGCAATCATAAAGTGATTTTTTTTGGAAAACAATAATTTTTTTCATCGCTATGATTGGAAGTACGAAAAAACTGAAAATATTTTTTTTTCGAAATTCTACATTCAATGCGTTGATTAAGTCAAATATCAGGTAGAATAATTTGTTCCTTTACTAGTCAATATCAGCTACCCCACGAGTCAATCGACATTTGACAATGAAAGATCACAAATTGATGTGATGGCTCACTTTTCTTCAAAACAAGTGGATTTGATATAATTTTCAATTTAGAATTTCGGAAAAGAATTTGACGTCTAGAACTAATTAAAATCACTATTTATAATACATGTATGTCTTCAGAAAAAAAAAATCTTTCTGTCACATAATCAGGACCGTATTCGAAAAATAATAGGTTGATGATGGTTTCATAAATAATCAGCTCAGTATTCTCAGTTTCTCTGTATTTCTGATAACAAACCAACAGATTTCTCAGAAATTTCACTTTTTTTCTAATATTACTGAAAATAATTTCGAAAATTTTGAGAAGCTTCTTTTATATTCGACCGAGATCCCCATGCTGTGCATCCTCATCTTTGACACATTGTATATTACTCATACTAGCCCTCCGACACAGGGTGTATCACGTGAAAGTGCGTAGCAAATACCTGATATCGAGTAATCTCAGCTCAGCTCCTCACGAACCGCGAAGAATTCAAAAGTCCGAGAGTCCCGCAAAAGTCCGTAGATCTACCGACAAAACCTCGCCGTCAACAACACTGGCACTGCACACACCGTTTCCACGCCACCCCGATCCGCATGGAGCGCCGATACCGCCCAATTTTCCGGATTTTTCCCGTGCGGAGGAGGACTCTACTCGCATAGATATCATACACCGATCGTACTGGTACGACTGGTACGACGCGCGAAGTGATTGTTGTGGCGCGCGGCCTTCTGAAGCAAGATTCGGTCGAGACTGGAAACAATGAAAAGGAACATCTCGCTTCGTATTGGCGGGAGGATGCTGCACAATATCAAAATTGGTTGACTGCAGAACCGTTTTTCTTAGATTGTCAATAAACGACTTGCGGGCGGCTCTAAAGAAGGTTATGTTCTCGAATTCTTCAAGTTTATATCGACACCAAAGCCTTCTAGTGAAACTACCGCCGAAACTACTATCGAGTTTCCACGCAGAAAGATGTGATGGTAGATGGAACCTGATCTGATATAACGACCTATCACTGCTGGTATTCCACAAGAATCTGTCTTGGTACCGAATCTGATTTAGATCTACATCAACGCTTTGTTGGATGTGACCTCCTATCCATTCCATATCTTTGCAGATGATACACTTCATATGCAGTCTCCTCCTCTAGAACTTCTTTATTATCCAATGAGACCAGAGGTGCGAGTCTGAGACTGTATACTGAGACCTGGCAAGAATTTCGACTGGGCAGTAGTCTCCACCAAGAAGGCTGATCACACAACCACCACTGCTCCCATGACATCGTCAATTCATGCCCAGTATCTCCACCAACAACGCTCTCCCATGGGACGATCATGTGAGGACCATTGCCGAAAATGCTTCGCAAAAGAGTTACTTTACAGCCAGCAACTGCTCACGATCTGCAAAGTGACTGTCCACATGTTTGGAGCTCAGCTTCGAAACATATACGCTGAAGCTCTAAGTTCCAATTCAATCGGTGAAACTTCACTCACAGATTCATCGACATCTCTAGGTCGAGTTTGCGCATTGCAGACCGTGGAGCAGTTGCTGGGGTGTGAGATTCTTCTTCGCAAGGAGCAGGCAACCAAGTTTTTGTGAAGCAGTTCTCGCAATGGACCTCACATGAACGTCCCATGAGAGCTGTTGGTGGTGATATTGGGCATTGAGTCGACCCACAAAACCTTGTTTTTTGGTTTCATGGTGAGCTTCTCCTTGCTAATTGCTCTCTGAGGAAAATCTCGAACAGTAGGGATGCTCTTGCAAAGCATCAGATAACATAGTTGAACCCTTGGAGACTCCATTTTGATGTTCTGAGTTGGATCATCCCAAAAAGATCATATTCTTCGAAGGAAAAAACGAACAAGCCGGAATATTACGACCAAGACATTCCTGATATGTTGACGAAGTTGCTTTGGTTATATCAGAATAATGTGACAAAGAGGCTGCACTGGAAGCTTTCCGATTTTAACTCATGAATCGAAGTCAGTTCTCAGACAGCAAATAACTCCTGCAAGAAGCAATACACTGACTCCAGGAATATTTTGCTTCAACCAATTTTTTAGGAGTTGTGGTACTATTTTTTGAACTGATGCCATTTGGCAAAGTCTGGGAGAATGAAGAGAAATAAATCAAAGACGAAAAACCCTCATGAAAGAAGACGAGCATAAGCTTTTAGATCTAAAAAACTATGAATCCTTGAGAAGCTTCAACTAGATATTGTTCCTTTTTCCTGAAGAAATTGATGATATAATTACATGTTCTTTGTGAATTTTCTATTGTTACTTCACTCGAGAATTCAACAGAATCCACATAAGGCTGCCACTGGAATGTGAATGGGTAGAATAATGAGTATAATTCAATAAAGATGCCTTTTCTTTTACTTGACTGTCTGAAATTTTATCACCTTTATGAAACGAGAATATTCACAGGATAATTTCCAAGAAGCGCTGGTAATGACATATAGTCGAAACCAATAACCTGATTCTGTGTATATATCGTGTATACATACTGGGTGGTGCAAAGAACATGAAGGTAGCAACAGCCTTTCACATTTTGGAAACGTGAAAGTTCCTTCCGAATTTTTAGCTGACCATGGGGTTCTGGTGAACATTTTGATTGGAAACAATACGATCATTTAGATGTGAGTAGGACTGGTGCTAGGCTTGGAGGAAAATGAAATTTGCTTGTGATGTAAGAAAAATCAGATACAATCATCCATCACACGACCATGTTACTAAAATGCAATGCTGTATATCACGAGATATTGAAATATTCAAGATCATACTACTGGCTGATTTATCACGCAAAAAATAATTGGAAGTTTGAGACTATGAAGAGGGCTTTAGACAACAGAGTAGGTCTGATATGACCTGTATGTTTAGGTTTGTATAGTCTGATTTAGGTTTTTAGGATGATGGACAAACTCATGCTAATAGAACATTAGTTGAGAATATACGTGTTGAATCACATGTGTATTTATGTGTATACCTGTGTCTAAAGGTATCTATTGTGAGGAAGAGTTTCAATTCAAAATTTCGAGAATATATAAGAGAAAAAAAGCTCGTTTGAACTCAGAAAAGCACTATTCCATATATGAGGAGAGATCTAAGATTCCACTCAAGAAGTTTTAATTCAAAATTCAGAAAATATATTAGAGAAATAACATCGTTTGAGCGCAGAAAAGCACTATTGCATATATTAGGAGAGATCTAAGATTCCACTCAAGAAGAAGAAATGTAACCGTTACTGAAAAATAAGTAACTATCAAAATAATCAGCTAGGTGATGTTTTTGCCACAAATATATATTTTTTTCTGGAATCATTCAGTTCAATTGATTCTTCCACTAGGTTTTTATGGTAATTAATCAGCTTTATTAGGAGAACCTCCTAGTTTCATTGGGCATAATTAAGCCAATTTTCCGTAACACGCAAGGATTGTTATAGCCTTACTAGTACTGCTTCCTTCTGTACTCATTCCAGTAGTATTCCAGTACTTCTACCATCACTCAAACTGCATAAAAACACATGCATTCATTAATAAACAGTCTGAAACCATCAAGAGGGCGCTAAATTTGATAGATATAGGAAATACTGATCATTGAAATTTGGATCGATTCGCCTAGGTTTGGGAAACGAACACAAAATTATTTGCAGGAAATAAGGATATGTTGTTGTTGGTAATAAAATTCCAAATATTTCCAATTATTAGTACTAAAACATTAGTAACAAATAAAATGATAATAAAAAGTTCTGTATATTTCGATAAGAACCCCAAGCTGACCTGTACTAAGGGTAGCTACCCATATAATCCTGTAAATACTAAAATCGTATATTGCCGACTATTTCCTAACAACACCGTTGAGGGTGTCATTCAAATCATAGGCACATATATCTATACCTATATATATTTGGAACTACAGGTAGGTATACAAACTTCGAAGAATTATTCAAATTCGTTGGATTTTAGTGCCTCCTCTGCAAATTCCTTATCTATTATTGGCATCATATGTAGACAGGGGTATAGATCTAGGACCCCTGTAAAACAGTAGGGAAAAGTACAATTGACAGGTACAAGTAATAAACTCGAACGAACAGGTAGAATTCTTAACAAAAAGATAAAGCAATCGGTACTTTCTATTCTTCCTTTCAGAGTGAGATATATTCATTTAGCGAATGAAAATTTGAGAACAAATTAGTTGGAAACATACAGTTTCGGAACGAAATTTGTTGACTGATAACGATTTCAGAAATTAGCCTTCGAAAGTTTATGCAGTTGATCATTATGTTCACAATGCATGCCAAAAAACTTTATCATTTTTGCATCGACTCATCAAATGACTATTTCAACAGATGCAACATTGGAAAAGTTCTTAGTTCCAAACAATAGGATTGAATAATCATATAGGAATGGTTTCCCCCACTTTTGCATTACTGGGGAGGGGTACAAGTGTCTCCTTCTACCCCCCATCCGGGCGCCTATGGATTCATTTTCTGCCTTTAGAGAAGAGAAGATTAGTCTGGGATACGTATTTTCTTTACAAATTAGTTGGTTGATTAGTTGATTAATTGACTCCCCATTTCTATTATATTTGATTGATTTCAATACTATTCCTATTAGAACAAGATATGTTTCTCTATCTTGCATTCTATTTTACTCGAACTATGGCTATAACCCAATCTGAAGAATTTAATCAAGTACATTCAAGAAGAGGGTTGTTAACATATCATATATCGACTGATAATTCCAAAAATGTGACCCAGTTTAGGTTTCTTCATTAATCCTGTCAGTGTCAGTATTATTATAACCATTGTTGTTATTTCCTAAAAATGAATGAAAGCATATAATAGATGAATTGTACAGAAACCTGCAAAGCTATCGCCGTCTTCTGGGGAGTATTATAACTATTTTGCCATTATACTTGACAGAGTTTCAACGAAACACCGCATCAGTGCCTTCACCGGTCTTCTCTACATCGTTGTCTAAAGCGACATTCTTTCAAATTCAATCTGTTTATGCTAGCAATTTTTCGTCAGTGTGGATAATTAACAATTATGAGTTGAACTTCTTATTTTCAATGACTGTGTGCATGCTGACAATTAACAATTATCAATTAACAAGTAAGAAGTTGGACAACTTTTAACTTTCCACTTCAATTGAACCAGGTTTTCTTTTGGTACGCAAGACTGGTAGAGAAACCTTGTGATTGGTCAGACCTTGTCTGAGAGATGATGAATCTAACCTTACTTTTCATAAATACTGTCTGTAAGTTCTTCGAGGAGGTGGTACATTCATTTTTCAGCTTTTAATGGGATTTTCTCTCCTCGTTTCTAAAAAATAGAGTAGAAGTTATTAAAAATTATTGCAATATATTTGTAGTAAGGACAGATTTAGGATCTGTCCCAAAATGTCACTGCGCTTGAAATTGAACCTTCAGATACCTAAAAGAGAAATCCTCTATTGGTCAGTGACACCTTGTTTTTGAAAAAATTTGGAAATACAAATATATTTAATAAGAATAAAACCTCTACTTATCTTGGTGGACGTTTCGGGAACGAATCTGCTCCCGTTCTCAACACAATTGAAATATTTTTCTTCGTAAACTTTTTTCGATGTTTCCGATTTTGACACTGAAAAGTGACTTTCCATAGGTTAGATTATTTTAGGGTAGAAAATCATTTTATAAAACATATCTGGATTGATGATGATTTACGTTATAAAGAAAATAAGGAATTCGAAGGCTTGGGACTGACTTGTGCGTCTATACGTATCGTATATTTCTAGTCGTTAATTTGATCTGCATAAAAACGGTAATGTTTTCGCTACTTGTTACTTGCTAATTGTCAGTTGATAATTGTTACTCGATGATTGTTAATTCATGGTGCATGAATCCACACTCAGATACAGAGGGATTCACGAATCGAATCCGAATCACACAAATGGAGCAACATCTTCGGTATAATTAGCAATCAGATAATGTACGTTTGTTGGGCTATTCAATTATGTAATTCATAATACCGCATTATGTAAAAGAGCTGTTATTATCGTTGGTGTCTTCTCACGGAAATCGTGCTGATGACATGATAAACTCGCTTGCATTTTCGAGTCAATATCTTGCAAATATATGAGTTTGGTTGGCTCATCGGAGAAGCGATAATGTCTCGGCTAATTCGATACTGCCACCAAACGGCTCAACCTTGTAATGAGCAAGGAAAATATGATCCGTAGTCCGTGAGAGTGTCGGTTTTTAATTGAAAAATCGTCACGGTCGAGCGATTCGTGTGTCACCGCGATATAGATATTCGTAATTTCACGCAAAAAAGCACATCATGTGATATGGCAATGAAAAGGCTATCGATATGGCGTCTTGCTATTGCAATCGAAGGTATGCGCAAGGTTCTTCACGTATAAACAGTACGGTATAGTATATACCTTCGATCATTGAACAGACTAGATAAGTAATCCACACCCCTGGCAATACAGTTTGTTTGGAAGCAACATCTATAGTATCTATCTTTCTCTAAACAAGGATAGCAGGAGCTGATTCTCCCAGCACCAGTGCCGTGTTGTCAGAGGGGGTCGAATTTATTATTAATTCATGATGAAACCAAATTGAAAATCCGTAACAATTTCAGTGGTACTTTTTAGCATTTCTTGGTGGGAAAATGAACATCTTTATACTTCCTTCACATTGTTACGAGAAATTCGAATACTAACAATCCTATGGTGATTTTTGTAACTTGCTTATAATCAATCAACTTATTATGACCACGTCACAAGAAAAGTTTAATTCTCAACGCCATATGAAACAATATACTTACTATTCAGTATACAGTTGTCTACTTATACTTTATCATAAATAACGTTCAATTTCAATGATGAACATTTATATCTTTGGCGATCAGTGACAGTGCATGTAAGTAAATTTACGATTTCAAAGTTCAGTACCTACTAGTGGAAATAATTTTCAAAAAAGTGAAAAACTCGTTTTCAAGGCAAATAGATATGATTGCATATTTGAATGTAATTTTCAAATCTGAAGATGAAACTTGTTTATATCATTTTACGATATCGTCAAAAATGAAGGAGGTTTCATCTTGAGTAGAATTCATATATTTTGACGCAAAAAATTGATGTCTGATTATTTCATTTCATGTAGATAGATGAAAATCGATAATGAATATGTGTTGACAAGTATTATGAAGAAATTTTATATCAACAATAAAATCATGAATCATGTGAAGATGTAGCAAATAGCAGTGTTTCTTATTTAAAACAGGACTGAAATGAAAAACAACCATGGATAATCACACAAATAATTTATTGATTTTTGAATAGGATTGTTTTCGTTAACATACTTCTTACTCTAACTTCCGTTGAATCTTTCAATTTATTTGTCTCATGATGGAGTCTTAAAGTGAAATATCTTTCCAAATTAGTTTGACTAGTTCCAAAAACAGTCAACGGTAAATTTCTTATTGTTTATGTAGAAGAAGTATAGAAATATCCTTGAATTTTTTATCAAAAATATTAATTGAGTTCATCATTATTCTCAGTGATTTTTCAGCAGCTTCGCATATTTTGACTACAAATAAGGAAGCATTTATCAGTGCTACATATTTTACCACAAGACACTGTCGCAGCTGACAAATGGGTATAATCAATATAATCTAATCAATTCAATTTAAATTCATTTTTATCCATTCCATTTGGGAAAATGCTTCAAAATCTCGAATGATACGACAATGGTAATTCGCCTATGAAATGACGTGTTTTGATCGCCAGTTCAAATTGTCTTTAACACACCTCACAACGTCTCACCATTATATCAAATCACCAAAACAGGAAATAAACTGAGTTTCTGAGGAATTCTAAGTTCACAAAACTGAACACAAGTTGAATGATATCGATAAATCAAAACGTAAATAATGACAGATACCAAACAAAGCAATAATCGCCGTCGACTGTCAATATCAAATTGCGGTGTTGCAACGATGAGCAAAAAGTATTCATGATACCCATGCTGGTCCTCGAGCCCCCAAGAAAGTAAAATTGCTAAGTCTCAGAATATTGTAGCAATTTTCTATTAATCAGAACTGATTCATAATCGTCATGACTCAAATTTATTATTATATTTGTGCATTGAACTACATGAATTCATAAAGGACTTTAAATATTATGGACTATTCATCACTTTCTGATGATTGGATATGACAACACTGGCGACGATTGGGTACTAATATTATGATAATTCTGGGAATTCATGTTAGCATCAGAATATTTGTTTTGTGATCCTTCTAGTGGGTTTGTTGTTCGGAGGTATATACTGAACCCCCACCCCTAACTTTCTCATTAACGGTAATTTTTTTCTCTGTTCCGGTACTGATAGTCTCAGTAATGCACGATTTCCATCTTAAGGTGTTTTTGTTCTGGGTTGTTCGAAGATTGGTATGCCTGCATGTTATGCATATTAGATAATCGACAGTTCAAACATGGCTGTGACTCTCGCTACCCGAGATCTACGTTGAACGAAGCAGGAAGATGAAGAGTAACCTAAAAATGGTACTAATTTACGCTGCAAAATCTTTGAAATAATCAAATATTGAAAAATAATAGCAATGACCATCAACAGATGATTTTTTTCATTCGAAGTACTATTGAGAAAATAGAAATACCCTTCGTTTATTTTATGGTCGAAGGGAATACCATACCATAGTTGAGATCTCAGTTATTGAACTACGAAGCAATATTAGTTCATTGAAAGTTCCCAAACTATGAGATAGCTAGAAAAAATTACAGAATAGGTATCTGTAGAATCTGCTAATATTGTTTATCGATGGTACAACTGCTGCAGATTTCGGAAGAAAATGTCAGAATTGGTGGAAGTACATCCGGAATTTTTCTCAGACGCTGTCCCTCGATAATTATCAAGAACATTTCTCTCAAAAACGTCCCTATAGTCATTCCGAAACGTTTTCGAGTAATCAAACTTTCGAAATTCCCAATAATACACAAAGAAAATTGATCAATCACGAGTGGAAAATCAGTAGGAAATAGGAAAAGTGAACTATACTCAGCATCTGCGGAAGTTCGATTTTTCTGTCGTCAATCAATAAATTGTGGCTGCCGATAATTTTTAATGGCCAGCAATTTTTTCGGTGGTGGCTGGCAGGTGAATATTATGAATGAAATAGTCATTATGAGTTGAAACCGAACAAAAACAATCAGCACGCGAAATATCCACAAGAACTTCTCAATCGACATCACGAAATGAAAAATCTATGAAATTTGTTCCACACGTGATTCACACACATCTCTATCCTCGGAATGAATTATACAGAGTGGCCCAATGAAAACGAAACAAGGTATGCATTTTACTGAGAGGTCAAGGAACTGACATTAAAATAAATGATACTTTGTGTACTGTCGGATAGGACAGGATTTGAAAGAAAAAACACATAAGGCACTTCTCAGATGAACCTCGTTTTAACTACAAAATGAGAAATAGTGATGATCGAAGGGGAAAAAAGCGTTACTATATACATCACCAGCCGATTATTTTCATAAACGTGTTCTCTCGAGAACTACTGCATTGAATTCCAAAAACAAGGAAGCGTTGGTAAGAGATTTCGATTACCTCCAAAATGATTTTCATCAAGGATTGGAGCCTTGTCAAATCGGCCTTGTTTCGTTTTCATTGGGCCACCCAGTATACTGCTCTTAGGGTGCTGGTGTTGCACTTCTGAAAGCATTCACCCTCTCTTTTTCTTCATATTTGGAATGGTTGATGGTGATGGTGTATCTCTATAAGCGATTTCCTTCACGTAACCCCATGAAAAAATCCATTTCAGTCAGATCTGGAGATCTTGCGTGCCATCAAATCGGGTAAATAATGCTCAGGTGTTCTCTCACAGAATTCGTGTAATGATCCTATTGAATCATCGGAAATTTATCGACAATATATGCCGGTTATCAACTTTCCTAAAAAAATAAGGATTCTACGTCGCACACTATGTCTGTTAACGAATCAATTTTCATTAAAATTGCCTTATCGGTGCTTGTATTTTCTTGAATTTTACTGCTCACATGCATTCCAGAATATTTCGCGAAAACGGTGCACAAAAATAAGGAATCTAGTCACAGAAAAACGTGCTATCTACTAGGGGTGAGAGAATTTATCAATATATCAATATTTATCGATAATTATCGATAATATCGACTGTTTCTTCTAAAGCGCACATTAGAAGAAGTTCTCGTTATTTCAAATGGAACGCTATATTTTTTATTGCGTTTCAAGATTCTTCAGGTTTTTTGAGCATGATTTCCATCAGCTCCCTACACGTAAGTCTAGTCGTTCTCGAAATATTCGGACTTGAAGAAAAAAAAAATTGAGTCATCGTTGAAAATCGATACCTCAGTGATTTTTGAATGTATCGTGAATATTCCGAAGATGTTTTGTTGCGGGATCAAAATAAGACGTTTTCTTTACATGAACATGTTTCGTAAGGTGCACCCCCTTCAAATCGTCAAAGATGACGTCACAAGGCCATTGTGACCTATAATTTCTTATAGAACTCTACGGCAAGCGACACCTCTTTCAAAAGGTATCGAAAAAACCTATTCAATTTTGAAATTTGGAAACTGAATATCAAAAGTTGTAAACTTCCCTACTGATGATGATAGATGACGAAATCGTCAAAGATGACGTCACAAGGCCATTGTGACCAATAGATTTAAATGGAACTCTACGGCAAGCGACACCTCTTTTGAAAGCTATCGAAAAAACTTTTTCAATGATACCATTTTTTTTTGTTTTTAGAGGAGTTTTGATGGCTCATTAGTAAACATTAAAATTTCAATTAAACTAAGTTCATCTATAAAATACATTCTGAAATTCTTGCAACATGTCGATGACCGAGTTTAGAGATTTATATTATTTTCAAAGCATGTTCATGAGAATAATTTGTATATTCATATAGTTACGAATATTGACTGAATATTTTCAGTACCAACAGCATCAACCACAACAAGAATCGGCTACAGTTAGCCATTTCATGAGAAAACAATACCAGCTCACGATAATAATGTCATATCCTTTACGGCTGATTAGATTTTACATCAGATAATGAAACATATAGATTGGATTGATTGGACATACCTAAGTATAGCAGGTCGTTTAACATCGCATTTTATTTCCGAAGAAGTAATAGATGATGGTAGAGATGGGGAAATGTAATCTAACGTCACGAATGAAGAAATGATCTTTGTTCCTTTTCGCCTTCCATTACGTTATGAGATTTATTGGAATCGAGGTTGGATTGGTCTTCCTAAGGTCATGAATTCGAATGTATTGAATGATAATGTGAACTTGCATTGTATATCTGTCCCACTAACACTATTCTATGCTATACAAAAATGATTTTCAAATTCCAAAAGAGGACATGCAAGAGAAATATAGTTGAGAGTCCAAGAACTAAAGAATTAAAATTCAAAGAACCAAAAGTATTACATTACACTCGCTATGAATTACTATAAATATTTGAATTATAATATCTTCAAGTTCCACTCACTGTCCATTGTCATTCATTGAAATTTCACGATATACTCCTGCTCAAAAACGAGAGGTTTCCGAAATTTCGCTCAAAATACAGCAGTCACGAACGAATGAATGTGTGTACGCCTATGAATTGTTATATGTTCGACAACCTTCGGATATTTCAGCTATCATCTTTGGTAAGTAACTTCACTCAACTGAGTCAAAGTCAACTGTGTGTTGTTTGCCATTGTGATGAATGAAAATGTTTCATAAATATTTGTTTTTCTAATTCGGAAGAAATAATATAGAAGATTCGTGATGTACGTAGGGATCGAAATCAGAAAAAGGAGCTCATGGTAACATAACCATTTCCAGGTAAATATTATTTAATTCTTCAATCAATGCAAGCGTGTGTTTTTGAAATATTTCCCCACTGGCTTTACTTTCGACTTTGCTGTAGCCATAGTGAAATGAACTGATTTCTTTATAACGAAACAATGTTGAAAGCGCTGTTTTCTTCATTGGTGATCGTAGGAAAATATATATTCTTCATTAATATACGATTTTTCGCCGTTATAAAAGACTTTTTTTCACCGAAATGAGTCACAAAATGAAGATGGAATATTACTTTTTGGGGGTTTTATTTTTAACCAGATTCAATTATCAGTTGATCATTCATCATATAAAAATTCCATTTATTGGAATGATAATTGATTGTGAAGTTTGAACAACTACTTTCAACATAAATTCCCGAAGACCAGAAACGTTACGATATTTCTTGAAGAGTTGATTTCACAATTTTCAGATATTTTAATTCGTTTTGATGGACAATTCAATATTTTGCTATAAATTTTTTTATTGAAATTCTATTCTATACAGGGTGGCCCAATGAAAACGAAACAAGGTATGCAATTGACTGAGAGATCAAGGAACTGACATTGGAATAAATGATTCTTTATGTAATGTTGGATAGGACAGGATTGAAAAAAAACACATTAGGCACTTCTCAGATGAACATCGTTCTAACTACAAGATGAGAAATAGTGATGAAAGGAAAAAAAAACGTCCATCACTAGCCGATTATTTTCATGAACGTGAACTACTGCATTGAATTCCAAAAAACAAGGAAGCGTTGGTAAGAGATCTCGATAACCTTAACCCATTTGAGACTCAAGGGTTGGAGCTCACCCTGCCAAAGGGTTTGAAGTGGAAAAGTTGAAAATATGCGCAAAATAATTCCCCCTCGGAATAAAAATCGACCGGTTCGAGCGTTTTTTTTTCTGAGAACGATAACTACGTCAAATCGGCCTTGTTTCGTTTTCATTGGGCCACCCAGTATATGCTTCTGCTACCGAGACAGATTTCCATTCATAGTTGTCCAGAAAATGTGTTTGTTTTTCGTGTATAAAATTGGTACTCGTTTGAAATGTCAATTTTCGAATTCGATCATCTATTTTGTTTTCCTGAGTTCTCAATATCTTGTCTTCATACTAGGCACATCGCTCCTACATAATTCTCCTTGTGAGGTGAACGATATATATGAAAATTGGTTCATTCGATATCCCATTCGGAATGATAATGACCCGTAATATGTTAGGAGCTAAGCCACAAATCTCCATCGGAACTAGAACGTCAAAATACCAATTCCCTGAACGATTCGCCATAATGATGAGTTAATTCTGAAGGGACTCGTTTATGTGTACACTGAGAAACACGACAGCTCGAGTCGAATGACACTACCAAATTTATTTGGTTTCAGACTTTGCAAGTGATATAGGTGGTTACGTTCGAATGGACTTGTTTTATCGATGACAATTCGTTCCTTAAATTTTGTTTTGTTTCTTAAAGTGAAACTTTTATTGCATCGCCTCGAATTTTTTCGTCTTATGTCACGTTACAGCCCTATTGAGAACGATATTTATTATATGATATTATATATCATATATTATATATTATATATTATATATTATATATTATATATTATATATTATATATTATATATTATATATTATATATTATATATTATATATTATATATTATATATTATATATTATATATTATATATTATATATTATATATTATATATTATATCAGGATCCTATCAACCCTGATTCGAGCAAACTAAAATTTTTGACCCCCATTATTGAGACGGAATCTTGAAATAAGTATCAAGAGAGCAGAAACGTCTGAGGGTTCCCAATACCAATCTGTTTCCACAGATTTTCTGTATTTTGCGCTATTTGTTGATATTTGTTATAGGTGTACTGATCTACGCCACATGGTTTTCTTTTGACATTATCGACTCACTCTTTGAATATTTCTTCATCTAAATTATTATCTCTCAGTGATATATATAAACGTACCGCAAGGCATTAGAAAAAGGGAAAGAACTTTTCGATAAAATCCGAAAACAGGTCAAGTTTGTTTGTCTGGGGGACACATTTTGACACAACATCAAGCATAGTAAAACCTTCAACCCCCTAGGTAGGGGTGTCACCTCAAAATTTTGTATCGGATTTTATCGAAAAGTGCTTTCCCAGCCTGTAATGCCTTGCGGTACAATTTCGATGGGCCACCCTGTATGTTAGATATGGATAGCAAGAGTGCTTCTCGAGTTGTGGCTTCGAAAGTTGTGGGGTTCGTATCCCATTTAGAGAGGAACTTTTTTACAATCGAATTACTTGGCTCACATAAGACGAGAGGTTAGGTAAATGTGTGGTTTCATGAAACCACACATTTTTGTTTGCTATATAGAATGATATAAGTATGAAAGGTATCCAAAAATTATGGAATCAAAAATAAGAGAAATTTGAACATTAATATCTTAGAAAAATGTATTATGAGGAACAAATTAATTTTGAAAAACTTCAGGTGAAATTAGTGTCCAAAAATAATGGAATTACAGGAATCAAAAATCAAAATAATTTCAATGAAAAATAGATAGAGATATGAGTTATAAGGAAGCAAGTCGATTTTGATATAAATGTGTGGTTTACAAAGATTCCTCCGAGAGTGAAGCTCCACCTTTATATACGGGGTATCCATTAACCATGGGTAAATACTTCAAGAATGAAAAATGAGGAAGATTTTCATAAACATGGATAGAAAATAGGTTTCTGAGGAAGCGCATTTTGAATTATGTCTCAGAATAAATTTGTTGGTCCTCAAAGATTCTTTCAAGAATTACTTCACCTACCTACCAAAAATTATACCAAAAATTATAAGTGAATGTTCCAAGAATGAAAAATAAGAAAGATTTTCATAAACATTTTCATAAAATTGGGTACTAAGCAAGTGCATTTGAAGAATATCTCAGTATGAATTTGTGGCTCCTCAAAGATTCTTTCGAGAACTACTTCACCTACCTATACAGGGTATCCAAAAATTATAAGTAAATGTTCCAAGAATGAAAAATAAGAGGAATTTTCATAAACATATTGATAGAAAAATGGATTCTAAAGAAGCGAGTGCATTTTAAATAATGCCTAGGTATCAATGTGTGGCCTTTCTAAGCCTCCTCCACATTACAGGGTATTGGAAAATGAGAGAAATTTCCATGAATATCGAGACAGAAATCAAATCTGAGGAAGCCTAAGTATGCATGTGTGACTTTCCAAAGATTTCCTCAGACGTTGCTTCCCCTTCACGATGCTTAATCTCTTTTCTGTTTTTTATCATTTTAACTCACTTTTTGATAATTTATCCCGAATAACTCTTCTTATATATACTATTTGTTTTTTTTTAGGAAGATTTTCGTTAATTTCTGAGACCTCTAGGATTCCATAGTACAGATTCGTTACATCTACTTCTACTCGACTGAATAGAATGTGGACTGTGGGAGGCCCTGTCAAAACAAATGACTTAGAATGAGTCATAATATATAACTAATGAGTCGGATCATACTGAGAATTATCTTTGAGCTTTCGGCGCTATAATCTTTCTAGTCACGACATAGTTGAGTATATACAGTGTGATGCGTTGATTGTATGAGTTTGTTACTTTGATGGTGTCCTCAAAACTATTTCGTCAACGATACTTGTAAAATATATCTTCCCAATATAACTGATATCAGAAATATTTATTAAAAAATGATACGAATTCATGTCTAGGTAGAATGATATACGAAGGGATTCTGTAATGTACTTTATGATACTGTTTTTTGCATATTATTTCAAATAAACTTTTTTTAGCATTATTAGATTGTCCTCTAAAGAGGAATGAAGAATCCAAGATCGAGACAATGTGCAACATGAATCGAAATCGAATTATCGAATTCATAATTCAATTTCTTATAAATAATTCACAAAATGAATTTGAGAAATCAAATTGAGGGGTAGTTCAACTGGGGCTTGATTTTGATATGCACTTGAGTGTACTTTGGATTCTCCAAAACCTTATTATTTTCGATAGGTTTCAGAAAATTACTCAAATATCGGATATGCATTAAAGTGTATATCTTCATTGGTGAAAAAATAATCTTCAATGAGAAATTCACTGATCAAATAATCTCAGACATCACCAGCTAATATAAAAAGCTCTACATACAAATGTGTGGGTTTATTTTTTGCCAAATTGTTTATTATTATTCGATGTTTTTACCGCTCTCGCGATTCGAATGAGAAATCGAATCGAATAGAAATCGAAACACTCACCAATTAACTCTGCTGTTTTTCGAAAAACAGCCTGCACTTTGAAAAATGTTCATGCACTGTAGATAGCAGGAGGATCGTCTTCACTCTCACTCACTGTCAACGTCAATCTTCGCGGTATCTCACTAACTGACTCTCATTGCAGGGTAAAATATACCGAAGAAAGCTAACTGTGTCCTATTCTTTCTGGGAAGGGACTGTAATAAAGGTGGCAATTTGTAGGTATCTTAAACGCGCTGTAGAACATGTGAATACAACCATATTTCTTATATTGTATCTATTAGTTATATGACCGTAGGTAGGTACCTACTTTAGGTACACGAATACGAGCTTATGAGATTTTATGGATACATGAATTCGTTCCTAAGTGATGTGATTTCACTGGAAATATTCAGAATTCGAATGATTTACGACCAATTTGCAAAAAAAATATGATATATACGTCTATGGACATCTTGGAAAACAATCAGTGACTGGCAGTGAAACCTTATAGCGATGTGTGATTTTGTGATTTTCAGAGTTTCTGATAATAGATTCTATAATGATATCAATAAAAAAAAGTTTGCGGATTCAGTTTTTTTTAATATCAATGATATTTACTGTGGACCATTTCATGTGGAATGAAATATATGGGAAGCGTGCCAATATTGTGGAACATATTCTAGAAAAATATGTATTTTGAAATGTGTTTTCTCCTTTTGATCTGTTTTCAATTTATTATATTGTAGCGATAGTGATATTAAGGTGATAAAGATGTCGAATGTCGAGAAAAAAATTTGAGGATGTTTACGATTTTACATGTTCTTACAAGTTTTTGGTCGTAACTTTTTCCTATTTTTCGTATAATGTGTGGAACAGCCAAATGGAATAAATCAAAAGTTGAGACAGGGACATGTGAGCCGTTTTGACCAATAATGAAAAGTTTCGCCAAAAAAATCCTAAAGTTGAAAAATCTCGATTTTTCACACCCTAATATCTCTGTAATCATTTCCGCTAGACCCCAAGTGTGGTGTATGTGTGATGAAATCAGCTCTTCAGTGAGAATTTGAAAATGGCATGAAATACAGGGTGTTCCGTTCGAAATAAGAAAGTTGGTATTGCTCACTGTCACATGACACACTCTATATAATTTAATTTTTTCGGAAAAAATGCGTATTCAAAAATACAAATCGACGTGTCCGAGCGTTTTTCCCAATTGTCGAATTTATTCCATTTGGCTGTTCCACACTGTATATTTAATATATTCCATTGTACTTTTTTGCATTGAAAATCTCACACCCTCACCCCAATTCGCTCCACCAATTTACGTAAACTTGTGAGTTTTAGTTGGAGTTTAGGTTATTTATTTCTTGGAAAAACTAAAAAAAAAAACATAAAAATCCGTAATTGATGGCAAAATGAAGTGGCGTCTTTCCTTTTCGAGTTGATTTATGTATTCACCCTCCGATAAAATAATAACATATCACAGTGTTTATCGCTCTCTCTATTAGATATCGATACAGCGTTGCCAATGTTGGTGATTTATCACTAGATCTGGAGATTTACATGTCAATGTAGTGATTATCTTCCATTTCACAGTGTAATCTGATATTTTTTCATATTTTCGAGAAGAATGTAAGTCAACTACCATAGCTATAAGAAGAAGGATGCATGTGGAAACCTTTATTCCTCGAGAAAATACAGAAAATAGAATGAAAATTAATCTTCTTCACTTTTTTCAAATGAAAAGTGCTGTCAAATGTGAATGTGTGTCAGAAAACCAGTTCTGTGAGTCAAAATGTCGAAGATTCTTATTTGACAGCACATTCCATATAAAAAAGGTCGTCTTCTTTTTCGTAAAGGATGCCAAATGATGTGAACTTAACTTCCTCGACCTCTTCTTCTATTTGGATCCTTTCACGAATATTGAAGGTACAAAAAGTATCCTGTGATTCGTAATTTGTTCTGGATTATCTAGAGGAATGAGGTTTTCACCCATTTTCATTGCGAAATTCGGCATCCTGATTACGTATGTACCTCGGAGTATGTATCGAATGAAAGTTTCAAAAAAATATGGATAGCATGTTCAAGTGATAAATTACTTATTTTTCATTCAATTTTTATGTTTTCTGCATCTGAATGTTTAAGTATCAAATCATTTATTTTAATATCTATGTATTATAGTTATAGTGAAACCTTCTATTCCATTCCATCATTCTCAAATTTCAAAATTCCTGTAATCTGGTGATCTCCTTTGGTGATTTTTGCCACACTGATCTGGCGATTGAAAATCTTCACTGTTGGCAACACTGTATCGATATCCGAGTGACCTCTAGGACATCGACAGCCGACTATTCATTTGAATAATACATGCACAATAAAACTACTTCGGAACATTAGACATATAATAAGAAGAACGATAGGTTTCCTCATTTATTAATTATCAAACGAACCGGTAGAAAATGTATGAATATACATGTCCCCCTTATTCTCAGACGATAACTACTATTCCAGCTAATGATATAAAGTGTTTGTTTGTGATATTAAAAATGTATTAATTAATTATTCAAACGCGAGTTGATTGTTGTATAACGACTTGATATTAGGGACGAGTCATGCCGGACTTGGTCTTCCATATTTATCGAGAATGTTATCAGCGTTGACGTATTCGTTTATATAAAGGGGTGTATGAAATGGCGATTGAGATACAAATGGTGATAGGTTGTGAATAGCAATTGGACATTTTCCGTTCCAACTACGTTCATCCCTATGTATACTGGGTGGCCCAATGAAAACGAAACAAGGCCGATTTGACATAGTTATCGTTCTCAGAGGAATAAAAAACTCTCGAACAGCTCGATTTTTATTTCGATGGGGAAATAATTATGTTGTGCTTTTTTTTCAACTTTTTCACTTCAAACCCCTTGGAGGGGTGATCGAATTACATAACATAACATTACATTACATAAAGAATCATTTACTTTAATGCCAGTAAAATAAATGATTTGCACACCTTGTTTCGTTTTCATTGGGCCACTCTGGTTTCAATGAATGCGACCGGTGCTTCCTGCTTCATTCTGAATATTGTACTATTACTATACAGGGTGTCAGGAACAACCGAAGATTCTCCGATTAATTAAACGAGAGATGCTTGGATAAAATGTCACTCGTTTCCGAAATACTGAAAAATTATTGAAGACTATAATTTCTTCATGATCTGCATAATTTTATATTTATATATAATTTCTTGATTGATTTGCATAATTTTACTGAATTCTTCAAAAATATTGATTGTCATAAAACACTGCCGATTATAGTAAAGTCAGTTCCTTGAGCTTTGCCAGTGTCGGACGCTTCCTTGTTTTCGGAATTCAATGCAGTAGTTCTCGAGAAAACACGTTTATGAAAATAATCGAGTAGTAAAGTAACGCTTTTTTTCCTTTCATCACTATTTCTCACTCTGTAGTTCGAACGATGTTCATCAAAGAAGTGCCTTATGTGATTTTTCAATCCTGTCCTATCCAACATCACATGAAGAATCATTTATTTCAATGTCAGTTCCTTGATCCCTCAGTAAACTACATACCTTGTTTCGTTTTCATTGGGCCACCCTGTATAATGTAATAGTACATGAAAATTTCTGCTGAATCATATTCAGTTGAGATTTGAGACAATTGAAAATTTTCCCACCGTTGATATTAACCACCTATTGTGAACGTCATCAATTATCAAACTATTCAAGTCCTTCTACTACTCCTCGTTCGAATGATAATTCGATTAAATTTGATTTGAATTAAGATGGAAATTTTGATAATCATTTCAATATATTTGTAAACTTGTCACTATTTAGTGTCAAAAGACGAAGCCTGACGATTAAAAATAAAAACATGTTCCATTCATACAGGGTGTTACAGGTCCTCACAGGAAAAAATCTAGTGACGTTAAATCAGGTGACCTAGGAGGCCAAGGTACTGGTCCACCTCTGGCAATCCAACAGTGCCCGAACCGCAGATTTTTTCCTGTGTGAAGTCTTTGTTCAACGAAACTCCAGTAGAAACAGAGCAAGACTTGATTGGACGAATTACAGCAGCATTTGAAATCATTCAAAACGAGGATCTAATTTTCAGTCAAGTCCGCCGAAATAATTAGCGACGTTTAAATCAGTGTATTCAGGTTGGAGAAAGACATTTTGAACAATTGTCGCGATGATACAATGTACAAAAGACAAAAATTAAATGCATGATATCCTATTTAGGCAATTCATCGTCTTCCTAAATTTTAACGCGTCTTAGGACAATAGTGACACTTTTCCGGACATGGGACCCACTACTCGAATGTTTTCTACTGTTGCACTGAATAACCCCTAGAAGTTTGATCCCATAGTTCTGTAACACCCTGTATATTTATTCCTCAGTGAAATTTTCAGTCTCATAATAACAAAATATTGAAAAATTTTACGGAGGAAAAAATATATGATGTGTGTTCAAAACGGGAACAGATTCGTTCCCGAAACGTCCACTAAGATGAGTAGAAGGTTGGGTTTCAATAAAAAATATATTTGTATTTCCATTTTTTTTTCTGAAACAAGGTGTCACTCACTGATAGATATTTTTTCTCAGGTATCTAAAGATTATATTTCAAGCACAGTGACATTTTGGGGCATATCACGAATCTGTCCTTACTACAAATATATTGAAATAATTATTGAAACTTCTAGGAGAAAAAATCCCATAAGAAGGAAGAAAGGAAACTATGATTTCCGTTTTTATTATTTTTAGAAACTAGGAGAGAAAATCCCAGAAAATATGGAGAAATGAATATAACATCTCCTCGATTACCTAACTTACAGACAGTATATTTTTTTCTGTTCTCCTCAATACTGCGTTGTCAAAATCCTAATTCCTAATTCCTAATTCTATATGGGAATTGAATGGAACTTCGTATTACTTTCAATTGTGTGAGACGTATTACAATCGAAATACTTTTTCGTGAAAAGCGAGAGAATGATACACACAAATATGGCTTCTCCGCTTTCGTACAATTCTGTTATTATTTCACGAACGATGATAAAAAAAATCGTACAATCCAACTATCGAGTATTGAAAATTTCTCGATTGAAAATATGCATCCGATTCCATCACGTGAGATTCGTGAGAATGCTCCGACCTTTGAAATATGAATTATTTCGACTTATTCATACTGTAGAAGGGAACGTATGTACTGGCACAGTACGTGTCCGGATAATAACTTTCTCGTAGGCCAGGTATAAATGAACTGTCTGTTCTAAGAAGTCAGAGAGTTACATACGCCCTGCCACTCGAATGATTACGAGGGTCAGGTAGAGGATTGTTTTCCTACTTTTCTACACATGTGTCGAGAATTGGAAAAACCGAACGGTCATCGGCGCCCTACCAACCCCCAGTCACAATAAAACAAAAAGCTACCCTCAAAAAATAGTCTATTTATATTAGGAAATAAATGAAAAGTTTCGATTTATCGTGACTATAGACACCATCCTTGTAATATATCATTGTGATTTTCGCCATCTTCAGCTCCCAACAGATATCAAAAAACGCAACGATAACTGTACCTTATAGAGCCCAGTTATGCGACCAGGCGCCATTTTGAAAAACCCACACCATCAGCTATGTCAAAACGTAGTTCCTGAAGTACCATTGAAACAAAAAATTGAAAAAAAATCGAACTGTTTAAAAGTTGACGATTCAGAAAGATTTTTTTAATAGGTCACCCTGTATATAATTGCATTATCAGATTCTTCGTTCAATTTCGAACAACAGGATGAACGGTTTTATACCACAAAAGTTGATAGTACTGGAATCATTCTTTTGTTTCGGAACACTTGTAAATTAATATTTCAACTATCTTTGTACTAGTTCTAAACTTCAGAATCGCTGCGCTTTCTTGAGACACTCTGTATAAATGGAACTTGAACCATGGGAGAAAGCGAATGAAACTCTACAACTTATGCATCTAACATTTTTCGGTGCCATGAAAAATGAAGTAGTTACGGGGTGGACTTTTGGTCCTCACCGTTTAGACTTTATGGTAAATATACAGGGCATCCTAGCGCTGAAATCCGCATTGCACACCTTCGCGTCGGGTTCGAGCTTGATATATTGATATTCACATTCGATTACCCCTTCGAAAACGATCTCCATGTATGTTCAATCATTTTCAATGTCTTCAAATTGCCCTGTTTTGATATTTGGGATTTTGGTTGAAATATGCCCGAATAGTGTGACAGAAGGAAAATCGGGTCATTAATCCATGCCAGTGGCGTTCGTCATGGATAAGTGACACCTTTACTCCTTCCAAATGTTACTCCAATGTCCCAATACATTGACACGTAGAAAATTCTTTGAAGTCTATGAAAAACGTCGAGAACAAGAAATTTTCAGTCAAAATTAATAATCGAAAAGTGTTACCCTCCCACTGGCAAAGCTCAAGGAATTGACTCTACTCCCATAGCAGTGAATAATAATTCTGATAGCTTGAAGTCTCTTTTTAAAAACTTTATTTCATGTATATGTGTAAAGATGAAGGAAAAATATAAAATGATGTTTAACGTATGAATATGAGTTATGAACTGAACTGGAACTCGCTTCTCTCGGAGTCGAAGACGATCTTGCTGATTTCATGGAAACAGCGGTTTCATGAAATCTGAACTGTGGGATCTGCGATGTCAGCATCTTCTTATGGGAACCCATGTAGAGTGCAGACATAATTCCTCCCCCCATAGATTTGGCTTCAGAGGGTTAGAGAGGAAGACGAACATCACGGTGGTCGATCTGTGGGGATGCTGTGGCTTCAACCCTGTTGGCGAACTTCTTGTAGAATACGTAGCAGGCGGCAGCAACAATAAGTCCATATATCAGAACTGTCCAAGCGCTGGGGACGTAGAGAGAATGCCCAAATTGAAAATCGGATTGATTTTCGATAACTTGCGTGCGGATTTCTTGCAGCTCGTCTAGTCTGAGGTCCTCAAGTTCGATGGTGACGTTGGCTGTTGGAGACGTCGTGACGGTGACGTCTATGTCGGGAAACAGGACTGGCTGATTCGGATTTGCATACTGTTGTTCGTTGGCTATGGTGAATTGATCGATGATAAATCGGCAGCCCATAGGAATTTCGATTAGGAACGTCCCAATCAATTTCCGTATTTCTTCTTGTTCATGACATTCAAGTTTTGAAGTTGATTCGGATGGAAACAGTCCGATCCATTGGTTAGATGCATCGAGGTGGCTCAGGATTGGTCTGGTCAGGTGGACTCGAGTTTGGCGGCACGTGGAGGTGTTTTTTATGTTAAGCAGCTGAATTTCACAAGGTCCATCTTCGATTTCTCGTAGTTCTTGTTTGTCGCAAATATACCATCGAGGAAGGATTTCTTCACAAGTATTACTCAGAAATGCGAAGTACATTTCATTTTTGATCAAAAATTTATTTCTAGGGATGATTGCCTTGAACTGACCATCAGAATATACAGGGGCTGAATAAAGATGATAGAATTCGAAATCAAAAGGAAACGTTATTGGGATATGAAGAATATATGTGATTTTGTTGTTCAATATATAACTATCAATTTTTATCAGTCTCTCAAAGTATTCTGTATTATTGAATGTTATTGCGAATGGTAACTGTTTGAGCTCTGTATGACAATTCAATTTCTTCAATTCGACAAACAATTCTTGTGTTGAGATGATGCTTGGGTGCATAACTTGTAATTTTGAAAAGGTGATAGAGTTTTCAATATCCTGGAGTACTGAATTGATTATCTCATACATGTTTATAATTTGATTCAGAATATCTTTTATCAACATTGAATTTTCTCTATACGTATGACTTTCGACTATCAAAACAATTTGGTTCAATTTTGAAGTGATTAGTTGTTCATTATGATTGATTCTTTGGACTGTTTTATTGAATTTGTCTATGACATTCAGAGATAGAGAATATTGTTTTCCCATATTTGATATTATCTGTTTTTGATTTGATTCTAGTTGTGAAATCATTTGTTCGTAGTGTTGGCCATCATAGGCATCTAAGTTTCCAGTAACGGACTTGAAAATTGAGCCTAAGCCATCAATCAATCCTCTTTTACGGATATTATGGTGTGGAAGTATATTTCTCAATTTTGCTTCAACCTTTTCTTCAGTGAATTGTAAGATTTTCAGATAATTTGATGTGTCAAATGAATAATCCTTATTGGTAAGTATGAGGCTCGTGATATTGTGAGATTTTGATCTTAATCTACCTAATTCCGAAATAATCGAGTTCATATCATAATAGTGAATGAGAGTATGTGTGTACTGTTCAACTTTTGCTACACCAAGTTTAACAGGAATGATACCAGGGTTATTCTCTAGTTTTTGCAGTTGAATTTTTTCCTGGAGGCCGAAGATCCCCGGGATTCTGAAATAACAGAGACGAAATATTTATTTTTTAAAGGTGTATGTCTGTTTCAGTGGTCGTTTTAAATTGTCCATGTGAATTTTTTCTTGTGATGGGGTTGAAACTGTCTTCGATTCGTTATTTACATTTGTCAGCTGAGTGGATTTATTGAATTTATTTGCCTGTTTTTGTCTAGTGTGTTTTTTCACGAATGTCTTTTGTTCCGGTTGAAATATCTCGGGTTTGTCTCGGTTAACATTAAGCTTTTGTATGGTCTTGGATTTGAGTGCGATAAGGTCTGAATTAATTTTGGAATAGAGTAATTTCGATTTTTCTTTGTGATCATTGATATAGTCGTTAACCAATATTTGATCGATTTCCATATTGAAAGGGTTGTTGTCTGTGATGTGTCCATTCACAATGTCAATAGGTTTGAATTTCGTCGCGGAATGTAAGGAATGATTATAGGCCATAATTGCATAAGTTATTTTCTTTCGGATTGGAGTTTTTGAGAAACCTTTAGTATTCAACAGTCGAATATGTTCGATTATCGTCGAATGAAATCTTTCGACGATCCCATTGGATTGCGGGTGATTTGGACTACAAAAGTGGGTGTCGATCTTATGTAATTTCAGCAGTTCGGTTACTACAGTGTTTTTAAACTCAGTGCCGTTGTCAACTATTATTTGTTTAGGGGTACCGTGATGAGAAAAGAATTTAATTAAATTGTCAGTGATTTCGGTTCCGCAGGGTGAGTTCAAATGGTATGCCTGTGCATATTTTGAAAAACTATCTACTATCGTTAAGAATTTTGATTGTTCGAGAGTAAAGGTATCTAAATGTATTATTTCAAAGGGTCTTGTTGCTGTTGGAGTTATATTCATTTCCATTCGAATAGGATGTCGCTCGTATTTACTTTGTTGGCATATTTCACATTCATTAATATAAGTTTGTACAGATTCCTTGATGTGGGGCCAATAGTATCTTTCTTTAATTCGGTGGACGGTTTCGTCTATTCCACGATGGTTAGACTTCCCTTCATGATAGTTTTTTATCAATTCCTCAATGTCGTTTCTGTCTGTCACGTCAATTAGTAATTTATTGCATTTTTTGAATTTAATAGAAGGCCATTTGAAATATGTTTGCAGTACTACTGAGAATTTTTCATAGATATTGGGGTTTTCGAAATACAGATGATATTGTACATTTGGTGCGATATAATCTTTTATGAATTGTACAATGTCATTTTCGAAATTGTTTTCGGAAATTTGGACTTTGATTCGTTGTTTCCTCTCAAATAAAATAGTTATTTTCGGTTTTGCGGGAGAGTGCAATACCGTTGATATTAATATTTGATTCTGACCGAAGTTTACCGGTGAGTCAGAAGTCGGAATTCCTACCACAGGGTGTTGGTCGGCATTGGAATGAATCGTGTTGTCGTCTTGTTCGTCATTTACTTCGTCTATGTCTCGAATGGTCTCATCTAATTGTACTTGCATGGAAACGTTGTCTATATCGCGTTGTTTATTCGCATCTTGTGAGTCAAAAATCTCTTGAATTATTTTTTCATTTTCAGGGTTTATTGGTTGGTTCGAAATATTTCTTACCAAGTCTTCGATTTCGTCGGAAACTGTCTTTGTGTGAATTTCAATGCGTGAAAGAGCATCAGCGTTGGAATTCAGTCTTCCTTTTTTGTATTTTATATTATAGTCGTATTCCTCTAATTTTATGCGCCATCTTGTTAATTTTGAATTAGGATCTTTAAGTGAGAATAGCCATTCTAAAGGTTTGTGGTCTGTAACAATATCAAATTTTCTACCGAATAAATATGGACGGAAATATTTAGTGGCCCAGACTATCGCAAGTAATTCTTTCTCGATTGTTGAATAATTTTGTTCCGATTCGTTTAAAGTTCGAGAAGCGTATGCGATAGGTAGATCACTACCAATCGGTCCTTGGGACAGAACAGCGCCCAAAGCAAAGTTGCTTGCGTCTGTCGTCAGCACGAAAGGTTTAGAAAAATCCGGATACTGGAGTATTGGTTCATTTATCAACAAATTTTTACAAGTATTGAAACAGTCTACAAATTCCTGATTATGTTCTATTTTGGCTCCTTTTTTAAGACACTTCGTAAACGGTTTGGTTATTTTAGCGAAATTGTTTATAAACCTACGATAATAACCGAGTAAACCTAAAAAACCTTTTATTTGTTTAGAATTAGTTGGTATTGGAAATTGTTTGATTGCTCGAATTTTGTCAGGGTTCGGTTTGACACCCTCTGGAGTCACAACATGACCCAGGTATGCGACTTCTTTTCGCAAAAATTCGGATTTATCGAGTTGTATCTTAAAGTTCGAATCTCGTAGCCGTTGGAAAACAGATCTCAGCCTTTCTAGATGTTCTTGTAATGATGTTGAAAAAACTATTATATCGTCCAAGTACACTAGACATTTTTCGTTTTGGATTCCACGCAATATGTTATCCATTATACGTTGAAATGTGGCTGGTGCATTTTTCAAACCAAAAGGCATACGCAGATATTCGAAATGGCCGTTCTCTGTGTTGAAGGCCGTTTTAGCTACATCCTTTTCATCCATCTCGATCTGGTGAAAACCACTGGCCAAATCGAGGGTAGTAAAATACTGACATTTTCCCAGTTTGTCGAGGAGGTCTGTTATGTTTGGAAGCGGGTATCTATCATCAACGGTTTTTTCGTTGAGCTTACGATAGTCTACCACGACTCTCCACTTTTGCTTTCCTGAAGCATCAGCCTTTTTTGGTACGACCCATATAGGTGACGACCACGGTGAATTACTAGGTCTTATGATGTTTTGGTCAAGCATTTTCTTCATTTGATTTTCTACCTCTTGCTTGTGGATGAACGGATAACGATACGATTTTGAATATACTGGCAATTCATCTGCGGTTTTTATTTGATGTTTTATGCGATTAGTGAAGGTTAAAGCGTCTCCTTCGTTATAAAAAATATCTGCAAATTCTTTACAAAGTTTAAGTATTTCGTTTCGTTCTTCCTGGTTTAGGTGATCTATTCTAATTTTTGTTGGATCTAAGTATCGATTGGGAAATTCGTCAAAATTATGAAGTTCTACTTCTTGGATGTGATTACGGTCGAATTTTTCAACAATTATAGGTTCAGAAAAATCTAAGGTTATCATATTTACAGTGTTATTTAAAATAGTCGTTAAAGCATATCCATTTTTTGCAACCGAAAGACTTTCTGGTATCTCACAGTTGTGGTATTTTTGATGTGGGATAATAATTTCGCCATTATTTATCGATGTTCTAATTTTTATTACTTGTTCCGATCTAGGATTGACTTTAATCAAATTCAGATTTGTTTGTGTTTTCTGAAAGAGTAGTTTTATTTTTGAATGAGGCGTGATTAAATATCCTTTATCGAAGTCAATCGTAGCTTGTAATAATTTTAAACTATCCAAACCTATCAATCCTCTGAAGATATTGTGAAATTTGAATAGGAAAAATTTCAATTTTTGATTTTCGTCCAAATTGAATATTTTTGAAACTGGAATAGATGCACTGAATTTATGTGCCGATTTTTGAAATACTGTGGACACAACAAATGGATCATTTTTAATTAATTGAGGAAAAAACTGATGAGCTATTTCTGGGTCAATGAATGATTTCGTAGAACCAGAATCAAGTAAAACTTTTATATTGTATTCAGGTAATATGATATATGGGAGTTCGCTTGCGTTTGTAGTATTAAATGGAATGATATGTGATTCTAAGAAGGATTGTCGTTGTGAGACATTTTCTGAAAATTTCTACTCGTACCGGCAGCATTTTCATCATCGGATGCTTGTTCGTAATATGCTAAATAATCATTTTGTGGATTAACATATTCTTCTTGGAAATTCTCCGGATTTCCATCTAATTCTGCGTTATATAATTCTTCTGAAACAAAAGTTCTTCTGGGTTGCATTGATTGATCAAATTGTCGTGAATTCGAATGATTTTGATGTTGTTGAGAATTATTTATAGGTCTGACAGTGTTTCTAGTATTAACGCTCATTGGCGTGGGCCTGTAAGTATTTCTAGTGCTCGTACTCATCGGAGTAGGCCTGTCGAATGTATTTCTTGGATTTGATCTGAAAACATTCGCGTTTTGTTGATTATTTCTGCCAAATACTTGAGTGTTTGTGAAAAATCTTTGTGGGCGAATATTTTCTCTAGGTTGTATCTGAATTGGCTGAGAAGGAAATGATGTTGTTGGTTGATGGTTCTTATACCGATCATTTGAATTATTGAAATTATTCGAAACATTTTTCGGGTATCTTTGTTGCGGCGGTTGCCTTGCTGAAACATCATTTTCTCTCGAAAAATGCCTATTTTGATTCAAATTTTGGAAGTAGTGAGTATTATCTTCTTGGATTACGAGTTGTAAGGCTTCACTTAGAGATTTTGGTCTCATACAGCGAATCGTAGTTCCAAGAGGTTCCCTAAGACCTGATAAAAATGTTTTCAGTGTTAATTCGTTATACAAATTACGTTTCAGAACTTTTGCTTCGAGATTTGCTTCATGAATATCAACGTGACTACAAATAAGATTAGGAATTTTCAAGCATCGATCGTAAAATTGCTGTGGTTTTTCATTCTGACTTTGTCTCATCATAACTAAGTCTCTGTTGAGACAAGCTTCATCTCTTTGATCTGCAAAGTTTCTCTGCAGCGTTTGTTTCAGATCATTCCAATTGGTTACTAATTGAATATTTACAACTAATCTAGCGTTACCAGTAAGCTTCGATATGAGAGAATTCAATAGATAAGTGTTATGAAAACTATTTGGGTTGGCAATATCATAGAAATTTTGAATGATTTGATCACAAATAGAAATATAACGATTTAATTCATTTGGATTTCCATTGAATTCAGGGATGCAATTTAAGTATTCAGATTTGAATTGACTCATTATGGGTTGGTTTGCAGTTTCGTTTTCGGATGAATTTGCTATTGAATTTTCAGGAAAATGAATAGTTCTACGTATAATCTGAAAGTCAGGTAAAGGTTCCCGCAAATTCAAATTTTCTAGAATGTTCGACAAATCTTCTACGGACATTCGATTGATTGCACTTACAAGAATATTAGAGTTACTTCAAGCATATCTTTCCTAACAGCTATGGAGATGAGTCCTGGATTTGCGATTTTTGTCTCCTCCAGAAGTTCTATCTCTGCAGAAATGGACTATGTAGGTTCCAAATCTCGTTGCTTCGTTGACGAGGGGCTTCAGATGGGTCTTTTCTAGACGGTCCACTTCAAACACCTCCACTCCACGAACCAACAGTTTTTCGATATCCAGTCAATCGTTGATACGAAATCACCACGTTCGATACGCGATAACCCGGATATCCTACCGACTGCGCCAATAATAATTCTGATAGCTTGAAGTCTCTTTTTAAAAACTTTATTTCATGTATATGTGTAAAGATGAAGGAAAAATATAAAATGATGTTTAACGTATGAATATGAGTTATGAACTGAACTGGAACTCGCTTCTCTCGGAGTCGAAGACGATCTTGCTGATTTCATGGAAACAGCGGTTTCATGAAATCTGAACTGTGGGATCTGCGATGTCAGCATCTTCTTATGGGAACCCATGTAGAGTGCAGACATAATTAGTGTTTTATGACGATCAATACTTTTGCAGAATTCAGTGAAATTTTGCAGATCATGAAGAAATTATAGTCTTCAATAATTTTTCAGTATTTCGGAAACGAGTGACATTTTATCCAAGCATCTTTCGTTTAATCGTCTCATTTTGAGTTGGTTGAGTTGAGGTGTGCAAATCATTTATTTTACTGGCATTGAAATGAATGATTCTTTATGTAATTTTGGATGGGACAGGATTTAAAAAAAAAACACAACAACACGTTCTGACTACAAAATGAGAAATAGTGAAGACAGGGAAAAAAGCGTTAATCTCCATCACTAGCCGATTATTTTCATGAACGTGTTTTCTCGAGAACTCCTGCATCGAATTCCAAAAACAAAGAAGCGTTTGTGAGAAATTTTGATCACCTTCAAAATGATGTATCACTTGACCCCTTATCCCATCTGAGATTCAATGGTTGGAGCTCACCCCTCCGAGGGGTTTGAAGTGAAAAAGTTGAAAACATGCACAAAATATTTTCCCGTCGACCGGTCCAAGCGTTTTTTTTCTTCTAAGAACGATAACTATGTCAAATCGGCCTTGTTTCGTTTCCATTGGGCCACCCAGTAGGTAGATGAAATAGCTGCTTGATGAACTTGTGGTCACACGGTATATACATGCTTCCAATACAAACGTATCACGGTCGATTGGGTTTTCACAGTATTTCGAATTGATTTGCGATCATCTAGTCAGTCGCATTATTTGTTGAAAGAAAACCCTCTGCCTCTAAGCTTCTTTTAATAGACGAGAAATGATTCATTGATTAAAATACAGGAAGAATGTGTTCGGATTGAGAAAGAAATCAATTTATCTTGACCATAATCAGCGCTTCCATTCTCGACCGTAACTATTTCGACAAAAAATAACGTGTCTGATTACACTCGTATTATCTGTGACAAAACACCAACAACACTATAGACATCAATGAAACGGTATGTACTGCAAATCGAACTGTTTTATTATAGGCCAGTCATTTCACAACAGTGGGCATGATTAGCAAACAAATTATTTCATCATTCAATAAGAGACTGGATCAAAATTTTCAAGATACAGAAAGCATAATTTCCTTCAAACGTAAATTGAAACTAACATACAGTGTGGAACAGCCAAATGGAATAAATTCGACAATAAATAAATGAGGGTATTGGGAAAAACGCTTGGACACGTCGATTTATATTTTTGAATACGCATTCTTCTCAAAAATATTGAATTATATAGAGTGTGTCATGTGACAATGGCCAATACCAACTTTCTCATTTCAAATGGAACACCCTGTATTTCATTCCATTTTTGAATTTTCACTGAAGAGTTGATTTCATCGATACACCACACTTGGGGTCCAGCGGAAATGTTTGATAGCAGGTCAGAGAAGCAAAAGCTTTCCAAAATTTCAGAAGTGAGTAAACATTCATTGTAAAACAAGTAAAAGTATAGAATGTGAGTGAACATCGGTAAACATTCATTATAAAAAAGAATAGGTATAATATTGAACAATAGGTATACAGGGTGAGTCGAAAAAGTGTACCGAGCTTTCTGGGGGTGATAGAACATTGAAAAATAAGTGTAGTTTGATGATTAAACTCATGGCCCAAAATGCATATTAAGGGAGATAAATCCTTCCAAAGTTGATAAAATTAAAATAATTTCTCCGAATAACTTCTGAACGATGAAAGCCACCCGATTGAAATCTTGTGCATGAATGTATGTTGTCAAAATACATTTTTTCGTCACACTTCCACATTTCTGATATTGTTATAATGGGTGTTTTCAGAGGATGAGTCATGATTTTTTGTAAAAAACTTTTTTCCCTGTATTATTTTCGGTGAAAAAACAGGAGCATTCGATGAAGCGAAGAAAATTACATGAAAAAAGTACTTCTATTCAAATACAAAAAATTGAGCCGTTCGTGAGATATTTGAGTTTTTGTAGTTACATGATATCAGCAGATTGATTTTATTCATCGCGAGATTCATCGGTATAACGATATTTCAGCAGCATTTGCATTTCCGAAGCACTCGCCAAGAATTAGAAGCATATCAGTTTGTTCAGAGAACGAATAACCTGCCATATTTCTTAAAATCTCAGTTGATAATCGCAGTGTTAAGTGACACATAAAAACCACACGAACAAATCGACTACAACAATGTTGACTCGAATGTTGATGACATGAACGTCAAGATTGAGAACAAAATTATTCATCATGGCCTGCTAAAATATATTGTTACCGATGAATCTCGCGATGAATAAAATCAATCTGCTGATATCATGTAACTACAAAAACTGAAATATCTCACGAACGGCTCAATTTTTTGTCTTTGAATAAGAGTATCTTTTTCAATTTTCTTCGCTCCATCGAATGCTCCTGTTTTTTCACCGAAAATAATACAGGCAAAAAAGTTTTCTACAAAAAATCATGACTCATCCTCTGAAAACACCCTTTATAACAATATCAGAAATGTGGAAGTGTGACGAAAAAATGGATTTTGACAACATACATTCATGCACAAAATTTCAATCGGGTGGCTTTCATCGTTCAGAAGGTATGTGGAGAAATTATTTTAATTTTATCAACTTTGGAAGGATATATCTCCCTTAATATGCATTTTGGGCCATGAGTTTAATCATCAAACTACACTTATTTTTCAATGTTCTATCACCCCCAGAAAGCTCGGTACACATTTTTGACTCACCCTGTATACTAGGTAGGTGTTCATTGGTCGTTAAAAAGACATATCCATAGGGCGTGTTGATAAATGAAAGTCTACAATTCCTTTTGTCTTACGTTCATTATTTTAGGCAACCCTGTATTCTGCTACTTGTGAAGTACCTACTCTTGAGTGCGAAAGAGTTTCCGAAATAGTTCCTCATAGATTTTTCGAGGCGCAGATTCAGTCGATATAGTTCTGTCCTATAAATAAGAACTTCCCAACTTGAAAATAGGGTCCTTTTGGATCATGCGAGCTTACATCCGGTGAACTCGACTGGTTCTTCACGCTTCTGTCAATGACCAGAAGTATTCACCAGAAATAATGGATTATACGAGATATCCACTATTTTTTTGTCAGAAACAATGTGGAAAATAATGAATTACCTACGCTGGTAACATAAAGAACACGTACCGATGAATGAGAAGTGAGGAGAAAAATTTAATATGTTTCCGAATGCCTTGCCGCCACTGTATCGAAAAATTTGCGGTTAGGATATTATCATCTTCGGACTTTCTTGCATCGAATGAAGTAGGAAGATGCCTATCCTATCTCGATATGCTCATTGTATACATGCACGTTCATATTCGAGAGGAATTCCACTCGAATGAGTATATCGATATAGTTTTTGTACTGTCGTCTGCAGAGGAAATGTCCTGTTAGCAAAGCACCACGAAGCGTATATTTTTGAGATATCAATCAATGACTGTTAATGTTGGATCTTGACACCAAATTTGTTCTTACTCGACATCAACGATCTGTTGGATGTGACCCATAGTACACTTCACTTCCGCCTTCTCTAGAGCCCCTATATCATTTATTTATTTATATATTTATTTATTCATTTATTTATTTATTTATTTATTTATTTATTTATTTATTTATTTGTTTATTTATTTATTTATTGATTTATTTATTTATTCATTCATTCATTTATTTATTTAATATAATACAACTAAACAGATTATAGATCCACTAGTTGGAGTATATAACAATATTTCATTTCATACTGCATCATAGAACATACCTTTACGTACCTGATTTCAATCCGGAAAATAGACTTTTACAGGATAGGCGCACGTAATATTTCATTACGTGCTACTATCCCGTAATGAAATTTCACCGGATTGTAAATATTGAAAACTCAGTTATGCGTCAAAAGCATGAATACATTTATTAAAAATTCAACAGCAAAACAATACACAGAAATTACTTATTGCTAATATTAATATTAACCGTTAAATTTTCGTTCCCATGAATTTGGATACCAGGAGCTCCATTGGATGAATTATTTATTAGGGAGTTGCTACTTGCTGATACATTCCCATTTTTTTGTTGTAGCACTTCAACAAAGATTAATAATATTTTATTTTTCACTGTTAATTTTTGTTTTTTAGCAGTATGAAATAAAATGTTATACGTCACACGTCCGGTAAACTTTTACAGTACTCGTTTCGAAATTCCGGACTCGGCTTGCGCCTCGTCCGTAAACATATCACTGGTACTGTAAAAGTGTACTTACCGGACTAGTAACGTAAATATCTATTGTGTGATACAGTAGTTGATGGTGCATCTGTTATAGAATAGTCGGTTAATTCCAGATATGTTGAAATAGGATATTTTTAAACTGTGTTAGTGAAAGTGAAAATATATCTACACCATATCCAACGAGACCAGAGGTGCAAGACGAAGACTGGTCGATGCTTGAAATGATGATCTGGCAAGAGTTGTGAAATGTGGATCGGAGTTCAACGCAACAAAAACTCAAGCTTGAAATGCATCTGATGTACATTTTTTTGTTGATAATATACTTCCGGTTCAACCGGATATGCCATCAACTCCTTTAATTCAAACGGGACACCCTATATATTCTTACAGATTTTGAAAGAGCTTGTTACTTTGAATTCATGCATACTGAGTTCAGTGTGAAAAAATTTGTAAAAACGAGGAATATAGCACTTTAATCAACCTCCTTTGAATTTTTTGCAGTAGAGCAAAAAACTATTCAGATGAACTAATTGATGTTATTTGTGTTCATATTAATGAATGAACGAGTACTCTTTTGTTCTCCGAGTGTCAAATTCTAATTGAAAGGACTAAATTTCACAATCACCACCACCGATCATCCTTGAAATGTCAGTACGCTCTTTTTCACTTGATCGAACCATTCTAAATTGTACAATTTGTAAATTGTACGTTTATTTATTACTACGCATACAAACCACATCAAACAGTTTATCTAAATAAATTCTTGCTCTAATGCAAAAGGTTGATTGAAGTGTTATATTCCTCGTTTTCACAAATTTCTTCACAGTAAACTCATGTATAAATTCAAAATAAACAACCTCTTTCAAAATCTGTAAAAATATATAGGATCTCCCATTTAAATTAAAAAAAACATGATGGCATTTCCGGTTGAACCGGAAGTATATTATCAACAAAAAAATGTACATCAGATGCATTTTGTTTCATTGCACTTACTCGCAGATTTTCATGATTATCGTTCTTTTCTTTCAAAAGTTATTCACTTGGTGCCATATTTTATCCCAACCCTGTATATAGGTTCTCATTCCAAGATACAAGAAATTACCCCAATTGTGGGAGAATCAAAATCAGGACAATTGGAAGCATGCTGTATTCTTAACTAATATGCAATAATGATAAAAAATGGTGGAACATAAAACGATCATTGCCTCAGAGATTTATGTGGAGAAGTTCAACTCTTTCAAATGGTACACCCAGTATACAATATCCCCAATCGAATCTTGAATGCATTGTTCGATTTTTGTTCCGTTTCCACTTTTTTTTTATCAGTGGACAACACAAAAGGGAAACCTATAATGTTCGAGGAACATCGTGATAGCCGACGGTGGAATTTTGGGAGAGAAGGAAGGTGATGGAATTTTTCTTGAGTTTGGAGTTTGTAAGCATCAGAAAAGACTTCGCAATCAGCTGAAAACAAACCACTAGTTTCCCACTTTCACTGACTTTTTAGCTCCAATAATATCGAAGTTAGCAATAGTACCGCCACAAGTTTGAAAACCCTGTATATGCCAAATAAATTTAGAGATTCAGGCAAACTTGTCTCCTACGGAAGCATTGGAGTGCCAGTATATGCATTTTCATCATGCTGAAAGGCAAGATATCTTGCCCAAAAGGCACACATCACTCAATGATCTTCGAATAAAGTTCAATAAATATTTTTTCAGACATATCAGAGTATGTTTTGAATGAAGCAGCCACGCTTTGCTCGTCGTGTGCCAAAGTAGCGTCTTTTGAAACTTGTTTCATGATGCAATATATACTATTCTTCAGATGACAATCGCTGGATGAATTATCGTAGAAATACTCTACTGGATGAAGAACAAAACTTCATCATTTGATGCATCGAGTTAGGTTGTTTTCGTTCCTAAAGATTTACCATAACGAAATAACTCAATCGATTGAGGCGCTTACGTAATTGTTTTCCAGCGAGATTCTAATTAGCAGCAAACTTGGAAAATAATATCATTACATATAAGAAAACAATCGCTCGATGAAATGGAAAAAGGAAAGTTTCGGAACTACAAGAATATCTTGTCGATATTAGTGTACAACAATGCATCATATCCAAAAACTACATCTATTGTCTGTGAGTTTAGGTTTGACAAACAAAACCTTCGATCATTGAACAGACTAGATAAGTAATCCACAGCCCTGGCAATATAGTTTGCTTGGATTCAACATCTATAGTATCTATCTTTGTCTGAACAAGGATAGCAGGAGCTGATTCTCCCAGCACCAGTGCCGTGTTGTCAGAGAGGGTCGAATTTATTATTAATTCATGATGAAACCAAATTGAAAATCCTTAACAATTTCAGTGGTACTTTTCAGCATTTCTTGGTGAGAAAATTAACATCTTCATACTTCCTTCCCATTGTTACGAAAAATTCGAATACATACAATCCTATGGTGATTTTTGTAACTTGCTTGTAATCAATAAACTTATTAAGACCACGTCACAAGAAAAGTTTAATTCTCAACGCCTTATGAAACAATATACTTACTATTCAGTATACAGTTGTCTACTTATACTTTATCATAAATAACGTTCAATTTCAATAATAAACATTTATATCTTTGGCGATCAGTGACAGTGCATGTAAGTATATTTACGATTTCAAAGTGGAAATAATTTTCAAAAAAGTGAAGAACTCGTTTTGAAGACAAATGGATATGATTGCATATTTGAATGTAATTTTCAAATCTGAAGATGAAACTTGTTTATATCATGTCACGATATCGTCAAAAATGAAGGAGGTTTCATCTTGAGCAGAATTCATATATTTTGACGCAAAAAATTGATGTCTGATTATTTCATTTCATGTAAATAGATTGAACTCGATAATGAATATGTGTTGACAAGTATTATGATGGAATGTTATATCAACATGAATCATGTGAAGATGTAGCAAATAGCAGTGTTTCTTATTCAAAACAGGACTGAAATGAAAAACGACCATGGATAATCACACAAATAATTTATCGATTTTTGAATAGGATTGTTTTTGTTAACATACTTCTTACTCTAACTTCCGTTGAATCTTTCGATTTATTTGCCTCATGATGAAGTGAAATATTTCTCCAAATTAATTTGACTAGTTCCAAAAACAGTCAGCGGTGAATTTCTCATTGTTTTGATGAAGAAGTATAGAAATATCGTTATATTTTTCATCAAAAATATTCAATTTAAATTCATTTTTATCCATTCCATTTGGGAAAATGCTTCAAAATCTCGAATGATACGACAATGGTAACTCACCTATGAAATGACGTGTTTTGATCGCCGGTTCAACATTGTCTTTAAAACACCTCACAACGTCTCACCATTATATCAAATCACCAAAACAAGAAATAAACTGAGTTTCTGATGAATTTTGAGTACACGAAACTGAACACGAATTGAATAATATCGATAAATCAAAACGTAAATAATGACAGATACCAAACAAAGCAATAATCGCCGTCGACTGTCAATATGAAATTGCGGTGTTGCAACGTTGAGCAAAAAGTATTCACGATACCCATGCTGGTCCTCGAGCCCCCAAGAAAGTAAAATTGATATGACTCAGAATAATGTAGTAATCTTCTATTAATCAGAACTGATTCATAATCGTCATGACCCAAATTTATTATTATTTTTGTGCATTGAAGTACATGAATTCATAAAGGACTTTAATTATTATGGATTATTCATCACTTTTTGATGATTGGATATGTCAACACTGGCGACGATTGGGTACTAATATTATGATAATTCTGCGAATTCATGTTAGCATCAGAATATTTGTTTTGTGATCCTTCTAGTGGGTTTGTTGTTCGGAGAACAAAACAAACCGAGATGTATTTTTGGATTCAGCACACTAAAGAAAAAAATGTCTCAAAGTCTGTCCACTGAATTTTTTAGTATTAGTATTTTTCAGCATTATCAAACTCACTGCCGATTGATAATATCATGATATGATGAGTATTCAAACTAATGTTCATGTTTTATCGAGATTTTATCTTCTCATCAAGGAGTTTGAATGAAATCAAAAATCAATTCATTCCAACTCATTTTTTGGTAAACGTGATCAACAATTAGTTGGTTTCCTTAGTTTTGATCATCGTTCAAGTTCATTGTTGATTATTTAGCTCGATTCGAAGTTTTAGATGTATCACCTTTCAATCTTGAATTTCGAATCTCAATCTTGAATAAATTCGTGGTTGTTAACTGAGTCTTTTCGTTTTACCACTCTTATGGATCGATGAACTTCGCTAAACAATAGATTGAGTGAATAATCTCACACTATCAACTCGATTCGAATGAAAACAACTGACACTGTCGTATTTCTCAAGTTTTGCCAACAATCAAGCTGATTTCGTATATAGAATTCTTTCCAGATCTTCATATTATATGTATCCGATGAAATTGAAACTCTAAAATGGATTCAAATCCACCAAAAGGAAGGGAAGATCCATCACTCATGATTTGGTTATATGAAATTAGATTCGATAATTTCAGAATGTGGTTGTGAACAAGTGAAACTGTGTGTTGAAACTGTGCCATGTTTTTTCTGACGACTTTGGGTATCATAGTTACTTCGTCAGAGAATTAGGATTCAAAATATGCTATGAAAAATCCAAGAGGCAGGAGATATAGCAAGATACAGAAATATATGAAAGACATTCATAAGGTAGTATCAAGCTTGTATGTTCACCAAGACGGCTGATCACACAATGCCCAATTTGATGATGTCGGGTACCACTGTTCCTATGAGGTCGTCAATATCCATGCTGAGTGTCACCACCAATAGTGCTCTCTCATGGGACGATCATGTGAGGTTCATTGCGAGAACTGCTTCACAAAAACTCGGTTTTCTTTTCCGTGCGAAGAGATACTTCACATCCCAGCAGCTGCTTATGATCTACAAAGCACAAATTCGACCTGTCCTGGAGTACTGCTCACATGTTTGGAGCTCAGCCCCCAAACATACGCTAAAGCTCTTAGATTAAATCCAGAAGAACATTATAGGTTTTCCCTTCTTATTGTCAACAGATAAAAAACAATCTAGGTAATGATCCTATATATACAATGTGAGAACCTGCTATTGTTCAGATATCGCTAACTCTTCGATCATATACCTATGTATAATTTTGTTTAGGCTAGCCTTATCATCAAAGCGACGAACTTAAAAATTCAAAGATAATTCCGACTGACGCATGTAAATATAGGGGACGTGAAATAAAAGACACTGTCATTACCCTAACCTGGATTCGAAGGAAACTCAGCATTTCATGCTTAGACCTCGGATTTCTTCAACATAATCACAAGGTACAATTATAATTTGAATATGTTAAAGCGAAATGAATGATATATGTTCGATCAATAACCCAGTAACAGAAGTCACATATAACTCTCTCGATGCACGCTCGTTTGCCTAGACGAGCTGGAACAAGTTAGTGTTCGAAGTGCCAGGCTTCGCCTAGCACCGGTCAAGATAATTGCATGCATTAAACGAATTTAGTCGGCAGCTTAATTTATTTGGGGCCTTAGCGGTTCCACTCATTCGACTGTTCTTGAATTTGTTTTCCTTTTTGCTGTCATTTTTTCAACAGGTTATAGCTGGATTTTGCTCCTTATACACGTACTTCCATCGATTTTCTATATCTGCGGTTCGGATACCGAGCGAAACTGATTCAGTGCAGTTCTAATGGTCCCAGGGAACTGAGATTTTGGATTTTGGATGGACTTCCACAGACTCCAGATTGCTGCGACCTAAAGATGTCTATATGTCTAATCTCGTGACTTTTCTTAATCATTTGACTTTGAGAGTTCAGGAATGCATTTGGATTTTTCATGAAAGTTTGGGTGTTGTAAGGATCAGGGAAGTCTTCCGTAGGCGAATAATTCCACAATTTTGCCATTCTAGAGAGATCTCCAAGCAAATAGCTTTCCTGAACAGATTCTGAGAGCTTCAGCGTATGTTTGGAAGCAAGTCTTGTCAGGTTGCCAACCTATCGATGACTTTTCACCTCTGAATTGTGGAGCTCGTCAAGTTTGTCTAACTGCATTCGCTTGTTGTAGATTTCAGATGAGAAGCTACCATGAAAATATCTATAAATGAACTTATACAGAGAGATCTCTAAGCAAATAGCTGCCTAGTGGCTGGGTTGTAAAGTACTTCTTCGCAAGGAACAGACAACCGAGTTTGAGTGAAGAACTTTCTGCCAAGGGCTCTGTGGTGATACCTTTTTCCATAGGTGGTCGTAGGAAAAAATCTATGTCGGCAACAAGTCCGTAACGAATGATCCAGTCGGTGACTTATTCGATTGTATTTCATAACCTCGCGTATGGGAATATTTCCATCCTCGTGACTCATTACCGGCCGCTTTAAGATTATTAATTATTTCTTCATCGGATCCGTAACAAGAGTTTCGAGTTCACGAGATCGTTCTTCGATTGATATCTCTCTATCCGGGACGATTTGGCTGTATCATTATCCACTCAGTGCCCAAATCAATTATGAAAATTATACGACGGCGAAGATTCCGATTGGAATATGGTGATTTGCGAATGCAGTCAAACATGACCTCATCATTTGTATGTTGTGTACACAAACATTGAGTGCAAAACCGCGATCGGCGCAAACTGACGAGGCGAAGAAACAGTTTTCTTCGATCTATCGATCTTTCAGGAGGCAGACAAAACAGTGCTCGAAGACACTGTGGATGTACATATTCACCGGAATGAATCCTTAAATTCAGTTTCAGTTGTCAATTTAACTTTCAGTTCACGTCATATATTTATACAATACGATGTACAGAACACTGGTGATGCTATTCTGCCTATTTGCCTATCTAATTTCTCTAACCAGAACGTACAGTTAACTTGATAACAGCATCTTAGGGTGGCTTCATAAAAAAATTTATCACCTAATATTTACCACTTAACATTTGAGACTTCACATTTAAGACAGATGGAACATGTAAATACAATTGTTCATGTTATAAAACCATTTGAGACTTTCCCTTTAACATTTATCATTTATAAGAAGATGCCGAACTTCCAACTTAAGAAATCATTGTTAAATGGTCATAAATGAAAATAAGATGTGCGCATGTTCGCCTATGATGTTTTTCGTGAGTGTCGACAAGTGACACTTCTGCTTCCCGCTTTTGTTCGAAACTGTATTGAGGTTATCTTTTACTGTACGAGAATATTGTCAGTTTTTTCAGGATTTTTGCGGATTTTTGTCATGGGTATTATTGCTCTAACCAGTTTTTTAATGCTTCCATTTCGTGAATCCACACAGTTGTTTTGTCAGTTCTGTGTCAAAGATGGTACGTCAGGATTTACAAATAATAATAATAATAATAATATACTTTTATCAACAATAAGTTATCAAAACCATTACAATGATATGCATAACAAATTGCCAAGAGCGTCAGTAAGTGGAAGTATACACAGGAACATACAAGACAAAGCTTAAATGATTTTTAAATGTTGAATTTTTTTATAACCTAAGCCTTATTCGTTATAGCGGAAAATCACTCAAATGTCAGTTGTTAGATGGCGACACAAAAATGAAAACAAAATCAGTATTATTGATAATTGCACAATCTGTGTTATAAAAATGTTGATTCAGAAGTGGTAATTTAGGTTACTTCTCAATTTCAGATCGAACTACATAATTAAAATCTCAAAACGTCAACTATTCGTACAGGAAACTGTAAAAATGTCACCATCTTCTGGGGAGTTTCATAACTATTATAGGCCATTATAGCGGAAAATGGCGTTAGCGTTTTTGACGAAACAAAACACCATCAGTGACTGCACCAGTGTTTTGTACATCGTTCTATGGGAGCCAAAATAGTGAATACATACAAATCTATGTTCCAGTTACCCTGGAAAGCTATAGCATGATTTTTCATTTCCATATTTTCCCAGAAGAATCGTATATTATTTGCAAGGCATATTTTTATAAAAAAACTTATCGATATTTCGATAATTATCGATAATATGGATAATTATGGATAATTATGTCGATAATATCGATGATATCGATAATATCGATAATATCGATATGATCGAAATTATTGATATTATCGATATTATCAGAAATATTAGTGTTCTATTTGAAGTGTGGAAGATTAGTCAGCCGGTGGAGCCAGAAATACTGAAACAATTACTGTCTAAATATTTTTTTCGAACAGGCTATCAAACCTATCATATTTCATTCTGATATATAATATCGATAATATCGATGATATCGATAATATCGATGAAATCAATAATATCGATTAATCGATGATATCGATACATTATGATTATCGATTATCGATATTTCAAAACTGTTATCGCCCACCTCTAGTAGGTATATATCATATATCTGCAGATGATGAAGGTTCGGCGGAAAAAAATTAGATTTTATTTCTCAGATTCAAAATTCGCACCGAAACACTCGTCAGTGTCATGGCATCACTATAGGACTTCACGTTTGAGTAAACGAAACATGAACAAGGACGTTCCTAGGAAGCTTATTGAATAATTTAGTTATTTTGTGGAATTGAATATGAATTCCCAAGTGTACAAGTGGCGTGCGGTTCCTCAGTGTTATGAAACATCAATAGAAACTCCTGATAAGTAATTTGTGTTGGTTCTACGGAAGAAAATTATACAATACAAGTGGGTGACACTTTCAAGGCGAGATTCAACAGCAATACTGCCTAGTACTCTCCTTTATTTTTTTCGACGAGATAATTTAATCAACTCTGTAGATTCTAAAATAGTGTGTATCTTGTTTGAAGCCTAAATTAGATATTGAATCTATATTCATAAGGTTGAGTTTCATCTTGCACCACTGTTATCTTTATTTCATTGAAATTACAGCCGCTATTTGGTGCCTGAAACTAAAAAGAATAGCACTGTTAGCCTTAGTAAATCCTTGTTCCATGAGTCTTGTTATTTTGTCATTATGCCTGCTTCTCAACTATTCATACAAGTTTGATCAAGATTGAATTTGGTTCCACTGAATCAAAAAAAAAATGTATTTTTGACAACTTTGTTACTGTATTATTAGTATTACGCCCCTCTTCACCTGAGTATATATAAATTATTATATGAATACCTCTGTAAATTGTTCTGTATATCCTTCCTAAATTATTTTTTATAGACATATATTCGTTCTTTTTTTGTAACATCGATAACTGTGTTCCTCAATCACCATAGATTTTTTTCCTCTACTTTTTCTTTGCAGTGTCATTCAATATCATCTAGAATCCAAATTGTAAATTGTGAATCGAATCAAAGGTATCCTTTCAGTTTGTCTCTCATTTATTCGCTTGTACAATGCATTTCGAATGTATTCAATGAATATTACTAAATTTCGTGAATGAAATATTATTATTATTATCATTCAAATCGGTCAAATCATGCGTGACTCACTCAACTGAAGAGCATTATCAAGTTCATGGTAAAAAAATCTTCTTTGATCCACCACGTTATGGTTGATGGTAACGCCTCTAGGTAGATATCCATCCCTCAGGCTAGAGACCCTCTGGCTAAATCAGCCACTCATCCGGCCCTATCAACCCTCAACGTACTTGGTAGGGGTGGGAAAATTTATCGATATATCGATAGTTATCTATAATCATCGATAATATCGATAATGATTCGAGAAAAAAAAATGTATCGATAAAATCAATATAATCAATTATCGATATCATTGATATTATCTAAATTATCGATAATCTTGGATATTATTGATAATATCGATTTTATCGATATTATCGATATCATCGATATTATCGACATTATCGATAATTTTGGATATTATCGATATTTTCGATATCATCGATATAATCGAAATTATTGATATTATCGATATTATTAGAAATCCCTGGAGATTCTTAAAATAACAAGATATAAGTGTTGCATTTGAAATGTTGAAGATTAGTCAGCTGAAGAAATACTGAAACAAATACTGTCTAAATATTCTTTTTGAGCAGGCTATAAAACCTAGCAAATTTCATTCCAATAGCTCCTGAAAGCAGGATCAAAACAAAAGTGCTAGTCTAATCTATTGATATCCGATATATTTATCCGGAATTAGGAGATGAAAAAATCAAAATTAAAACATAAATTCATTCTGAACAGTATACAGAAATGATATCAACAAACAATAATAAAAAATAAATGAAACTTTCACAATCATACGATAATATCGATAATATCAATGATATCGATAGTATCGATAATATCGATAATGTCGATTATGTCGATAATATCGATAATATCAATAATATCAATAATATCGATAATATCGATAATGTCGATAATGTCGATAATATCGATACATCAGGATCATCGATAATCTGTTATCGCCCACCCCTAGTTCTTGGTACATTAACTATTAAATCGATAGTTTTCTCTCAAAATCAGGAACTAATGGTGACAATAATAAAAAAAGTGCCAATATTTCTATAAAAAAGTCTCGTCACTCATTGTATGTAGGTATGAAAGAAAGCCCCGTATTTTTCGAAGCTGAAGAACAAAAATCTTCAACTTCATATAATATAATAATAATAATAATAATAATAATGACGTTTATTCATGGTAAAAAATATCAATACAGTAATATAAACAATATAAATATGAATAAAAATGACAATATCCACAGAAGTATTCTATTCTTGTGGAGTTACAATACATATAATTAAAAATAAATAGGAATGAAAGTGTCAAAATAAATGTACATACGAATTTCGAGGAAGATATAGTATAAATGGATGCGGGTATGAATACATTTCAATATCAGCAGAAGTGTTACCCAATGAATGATGAGGAAAATATAAAATATGGTGGTAACAGAGTTTCAACCTTCGATCAATTTATGAATATACGTTCTTTCATTTTTCTTTACAAATGATGTTAGTTGTTTTTTGAAACGCTTCAAAGAAGTTTCATTTGTAATATGTACTCCTACTTCGAAAAGAGATTTTACTTCAGCGAATCACAATACGGTTTCCGTAAAAATAAATCCACCACACAGGCTGCTTTCAAAATTGTGACACTATGCGACCTAACGAAAGCTTTCGACTGCATATCGCATGACCTACTGATTGAAAAACTGAGCTACTATGGAATAAGAGATACTACCTTAGATCTGCTTCGTTCTTACCTCTCAAATAGATACCAATGTGTAGAATTGAACAACGTAAAGTCGGAATATAGAAAAATTGATCATGGGGTACCTCAGGGTTCAGTCCTCGGACCTTTTTTATGTATTGTATACATCAATGACTTGTGCCAATACATTGCACCTACTAAATGTATTTTATTCGCTGACGATACAACCCTGATATGCTCTGGTAAATCTCATAATAACCTTACTGGAGATAAATCTGAGAATGTTAGTATAGCCAAAAAATGGTTTGTTCAAAATAAACTAAAATTGAATGAAAATAAAACTCAAAATATAATAGTTTCTTCAAACACAAATTACCAAGAAGGGAAAAACGTAACGTTTCTTGGTCTCATCATCGACGACAGATTGAACTGGTCCAATCACGTAGATCACGTCGTTCGAAAATTATCAAGTATTCTGTTTTTACTGAGACGACTAAAACCCATTACAAATAGCAGTATCTTAAAAATGACATACTATTCCTTATTACATTCAGTGCTTTCTTATGGTATCCTACTTTGGGGGAATTCAACGAATGCTATAGCAGTTTTTAGATGTCAAAAAATCTATCAGAATATTTTGGCAAATGTGGGCTTTAGAGACCATTGTCTTCAACATTTTATCCAACTTGGTATCATGCCACTGCCTACTCTGTACATATTCACAGTTTTATTAGAAATACACAAAAATGTGAACAAATTCTCCAGACATTCTGATTCACACGATATAGATTAGCTGCCTGCTGCAAAAACTCCTTGAACCTCGATCTCTATAACACTCTTGATAACTCTGTCAAAATATTGGAATTCAATAGATTCAAAACGGCGATAAAAAAATTTCTGCTCAGCCATTGTTTTTATGACATTCATATCCTCTCTGCCAGTTCATTGTGCATTTGATTTCAATCCACTTTTACCTGTATTTTCCTCTGCAGATATCTAGATGTGCACTAATTGTCTTTATTTGTTGTTGTTTTTTTTTTAACTTGTATTGTTCGAATTTTTGATATTCACGCTGATCAATTGTAATTCAGTTCATTGATTTTCAGCTGAAATTTATATAATACTTTTAGTGATAGAATATTTTATCATTATTATCATTTTATATTCTTGACTTTGAAGTCATATTGCCTATGCGACTTGCCATAAATGTTTTATGTACATAACATGGTCAAAAATATACTATACTATGAAGAGCGAAATAGATGAAAACTATCCCTTGTTTTTCTGAGTTCACATCACAACCGCGCATCATTCGATCGTCACGACGAACTTCCATCTAGATCGGACTCGAGAATCCGCATTCTTTCTGGACCGGTCGGCACATCCTCTCGAATGTATAACAATATTGGAATAGCGAAAAGTCCATGAGCAGATAGCGTATGGCATGCATGAAGCAAGGCACACAATTTGTTGGCATATTGTCGACCAGTCGACCGAGGAGACCTTCGTGAACTCGTTTCATGTAAGGCAGACGAAACAAAGTGTTCTCGTCACAACGCGATCTTATTCGTGATTTATAACACGACCGTACTAATAATGTTCATTACTGGATGCTGGATCACAATGGGATGTGCTTCGGCATCACCAACACGGTTTTCTGCACGGTTCCCGGCGAGTTTTCAACTCGTTTAGGTGATTTCGCAGCCACTTCTTGTTGATCTTCGACGAAAAGGATGTTCATTTATCCATCGATATTCGACTTTCCTCGCAGGTGGATCGCCCTATATAATTGCCAACATCATGTTTGCTCCATATCTATGAATATCTCGATAGGAAAAAACTTGTCGGTGCCCTTTTTTTCGATCTTACGAAAGCTTTTGATTGCCTAGACCTAGATCATACTGAAACCAAACTGAACTCACTAGGAATTCGTGGAAATATATTGAAGTGGTTCATGTCATTTTCGAGACACAGAAAAATTATCGTGAAACTCAATGGAGCACGATCCGGATTGCATAACGTAAATCTAGGTGTACCGCAAGGATCTATACTGGGCCCATTGATTTTCCTCATGTTCATCAATGATCTGCCCGAGTATAAGCATGCGGGTTGCTTGGTATTATATGCCGATGCATAGCATTACACAGTGAAAATGAATGCGAATTTGATGAGAACGTTAACGAACTACATAACAAATTCTGTAACTGGTGTGTCTCTAATCGATTAATACTCAATCATAGCAAAACAATTCTCATGCAATATCCTATGAAAATCAATCATATGTTCCCAGAAATAAGTATACGCAACGAGACATTGATTACATCAGAATTAACGAAGTTTTTAGGCACATTCTTAGACTAGAATCCATCTTTCAAAAATTGTATCGACCATATCAGCAAGAAAATAAATAGTGGTTATTATGCCATTTTTCAGATGAAAAATATCTTCAATAAGCTTCAACTAATCGACATTTACTATGCCTTCATATATCCCCACATATCCTATAACATTGTTGTCTGGGGTAATGCAGTATCATCTCAAAGATTGCTAATATCACAAAAAAGAATAATACGCTTGATTTTCGGAATTAAACTTACAGATTCTTGCAAACTATATTTCACTGTACACAATACACTGTACCATGTATATACAGGGTGAGTCAAAAATGTGTACCGAGCTTTCTGGGGGTGATAGAACATTGAAGAATAAGTGTAGTTTGATGATTAAACTCATGGCCCAAAATGCATATTAAGGGAGATATATCCTTTCAAAGTTGAAAAAATTAAAATAATTTCTCCGCATAACTTCTGAACGATGAAAGCCACCCGATTGAAATTTTGTGCATGAATGTATGTTGTCAAAATACATTTTTTCGTCACACTTCCACATTTCTGATATTGTTATAAAGGGTGTTTTCAGAGGGTGAGTCATGATTTTTTGTAGAAAACTTATTTCCCTGTATTATTTTCGGTGAAAAAACAGGAGCATTCGATGGAGCGAAGAAAATTACATGAAAAAGGTACTCTTATTCAAATACAAAAAATTGAGCTGTTCGTGAGATATTTGAGTTTTTGTAGTTACATGATATCAGCAGATTGATTTTATTCATCGCGAGATTCATCGGTAACAATATTTTAGCAGGCCATGATGAATAATTTTGTTCTCAATTTTGACGTTCATGTCATCAACATTCGAGTCAACATTGTTGTAGTCGATTTGTTCGTGTGGTTTTTCTGTGTCATTTATCACTGCGATTATCAACTGAGATTTTAAGAAATATGGCAGGTTATTCGTTCTCTGAACAAACTGATATGCTTCTAATGCTTGGCGAGTGCTTCGGAAATGCAAATGCTGCTGAAATATCGTTATACCATGAAATCACTGTTGGCAATTAAATCACAACTCTCTAATTTCCCGACAAGTGGTGATAATCACAATTATGATACAAGATACGGTACTCGTTTGCAGATACCACAATATAGAACAACCCTGTTCGAGAATGCCCCCTCTTTTTCAGGGGTTCAACTATATAATAAGTTGCCTGAGGAAATTGCGAGTGAGAGGAATTATAGAATATTTAAAAACAAATTGAGAAAGCGTCTAATCAGTAAATGTTACTATAAAGTTGATGAATTTTTTATTGAGTGACTACGGTATGTGTATGTATTTTAAACATCTATTTTGTACTATTATATGACCTGTGATATTGTATGAATATCATGCAATAATTTTAACAATAGGTAGATATTTTTAATATCCTTGCTCAGCAGCTTCTTATAATTCATAAAGTGCGAATTCGACCTGTCCTGGTCTCTTCAACAATTCACTGAAACTTGTTCAAACAGCTCAGAACACAATTTTGAAGATACTGTTCAAGAAACCTCAACTGTTTCACATGAAAACCTCTATAAACAAACTAAATTACTGAAGATAACATATGTCTAACAGTGTTTAGCTTGGGTTTCTGTAAACAAAGGTTCACTTCAATTGGTAGATAAACAAAAAAATAACGGTATTTGTTACAAATGTATCCATAAACTCATCGTATTCATATAAGTGACACACAGTCTGTCAAGGTTCCAAATTATTCAACATTCAGCTTCAACATATTCGATTGAGCTGTTGTGAAAAATACTACAAAACTCTACTTTCTACTTCGTTCTCTTTTCGACCAGAGCATTCTACTCTTGTATCTAGTATATATATACAGGGTGGACCAAAGTGCGACAAAGCGAGATTGCAGCTCTGCTATTGGACATGGAATGGAAAGTTTTCTACACTAGTTGTAGGTCCAAGAGATGCATATTTCGAAATTATTCTCCATTATACAGTGTGTCTCAAAAAAAATGTGGCATATCAAACTTATGTTTTTTCAATGGTTCCAATTCAACATATGTGGTTTCACATTGATGCTCACTTCTGGTTTTTTGTTTTTGAAAATTCCACGCGGCGTCGCCATTTTTCCGGAAATGCAGGCATCTTTGCAGCCTGAAGCCTGCAAGCACACAGGGTGGTCAGAACAACACTTCAACTTTCTCGATTTTCGAATGCTTTTAACTCGATTCTTTCGCCTGATATGGGGTTTGACGCAGCTAAACATCAAAGTTTAGCTGTTTCATTGAATAACACGCGATATTTCATAGTTCATACAGTTTCTGTTGCATGCAAAGTTGTATTTGAATCATTTATTTTCGTATCTAACAATGAAGAATAATGTTTCGTAGTAATAACCAGATTTCTGCAGGTACAGTGGTGGTGGTGCTTCTCAAGTTGTCGCTCGGGGTTCGAATCCCATTCAGAGAGGAACTTTTTTATGATTGAAATATGTGGCTCTCATTAAACGCGAGGTTAGGTTTGGGTCTATTGTCGAACGTAAAGTCTATATCGGTTATTTCTAGAACGGGCCAGTTGTAGTGACAAGATTTACACCGTTTGTATTCTAACTTCAGAGACGAGTTCGTATCTTCGATGATATATGATCAGAAACATGAATTGTTAATAATGTCTCTTGTATCTGAAACACCCAAGAATATTTTTGAAAGAAAATGAGTATTTTGAAGTCGAGTTTTTTGGAAGGCGCCAATGTCGGGGATTTCCATTCGACGGGAAACTTTTAGATCATCGAAAACATCAGCAAGTGAAAGTCCAATCGAATCGGCAACCTAACAAAGACGCAGGACCAATTATATCTTCCTCTTTGTTGGAGACGCTTTCTCGCAGGGAATTTTCCCGCATATCATCCTGTATAGGTGGAGTTAATGGAATACTGATCAATTAATGATTACCAGACCCATTGTTGCTCTGACAATCTTCGGACAGCTGTTTTTTCAGTCACGCCACTGAACCAGTAATAGTATCGAGACCATCGTGGTTGGCTGAGATTCGTTATATTGTATTGGGAGACGCGTGAAGCGTGAAGCATGCTGCTTGTCATTCCAACTCTGTGTACTTTTTATTCGAAAATTTGCCTTCTCATGCGTTTAGTTACCTTTCATTGTTGCATCCGAGGGAGGGTTAATATGTATTGTTTGGCATTAGCCGCCTCCAGGCGTCTCTACTCCATGAGATCACGAGAAATGAGTGAACGTGAACGGTAGATGCAGCTCACGATGAGGAGAATTAAATATCAAACATCGATGGATTTCTACAACCATCGGTCTGTTTCCATTCGATGAACCAATTAAGGCAGACCAATGTCCAGCTTTGAGCAGGGAAATCTTTGAATGAAAATGAATTTGGAACGGTCCTTATTTATAATAAAACAACAATCTATAGTGGAAAACATTCAAGAAAGTTGTATGCAGCAGACGATGTTGCAAACTGAATACCAAACACCGATAAATAAAGTGTACGTCCACTGCTTTATTTTTATTAATTGAACCAAATAATCCAGGCGAATGTCCAGCTCGAGCAGTCATTTTTATCTAGCTGGAAAGATTCTTCAGTTTGGTTGTGATTTGGAATGTCAAAATGGACTTCTGGATTTTCATGTGGGAAACATTTAAGAAAGTTTTGTGATAGAACGTAAATGCAGTAGACGATGTTGTAAAGTAGATAGCAAACACCGATAGACGAAGAATACGTCCCCTGGTTCAATTTCATTCGAAGAACCGAAGAAAGAAATGTAGTTGAGAACTGTTCCACCATGCTCTTCTTCTTCTTCTTCTTCTTCTTCCGCCCTGAACAAATTGGAGCACAATTACCTAATAGCGATCCCCGACGTCCCGATAATCACCAAATCGTGGTCGGAAACACCGTATACAGCAGATGAAATGTACCGGAGCCGTCTTATTGGTCCGAACCGAAGCGATCACGGAAAAAAAAAGGCGATCGGACCTGACTCACCAATCTGCATCATCTGATCACGAACATTTCTTCCTGTTAGCTCAAGCGGTAAATGATCGTCACACATGAAAGCACTATATGTTCGACATACGATCGACCAAGCGAGACCAAAAACCACCGCATCTTCTTCGATGGAGACGCTACGAGAGGTCCGTCGGTCAGCGTTGCCAGCGTTGGTGATATGTCCCCGTGTCTGGGGATTTTCATCATGTCGATGTGGCGATTTACTCAAACTATCTCGAAATTCACAGCTGATACTCAGCTCGTAATGAATAATATTCTCGTCGATATACATTCGTGAGACATGGGGAAAAATGTAAAGAGATCGAAAAATATTAGGAAAAATTGCTATTTTCAATTTTCGCCACTATTTGCTCGAAACTGTTCATTCGAGTACAAAATTGGATTCTGGGCAATTTTTTCAAATCACTTTTTTCGATATCTTGCCATCTAACCCCACTTTTTGTCTACTTATGGTCGTATTTTTCAATCTACCGCCATACCAGTCATCACGTGACATGTGTCAAAACCGATTTTACGTTGTCGGACATGCATAATAGATGCCCCTCATGTTACTAAGTTTATGGATGACACTGTATATATTGATAATTATATTTCTTTATATTTTATTTTTGAGTTGATTGATATTTGTCGTCCGATTTTTTTTAAAAAAGATTGTCATTGACAAATTGAGAATTTCTCTTTTAGGTTTCTGAAGGTTTAATTTCAAGCGCAGTGACATTTCGTCCTTTTAACAAATATGTCGATATAATCATTATATTTTCTTTTTTGGAAGCGAGAAGAGGAAATCCAGGAGAATCAATAGTATTTTCATGTTATTTTTTGTTCAAGAATCAATTCAATTATCTCAACAACAATATACATTTTTTTCATACATCATGTAATTTTTAATCATCTCCTAGAAAACCCATTCATTTTATTTTTATCATTTTCATATAACAGAACACCTGAAATCTGTTTTTTTTTTTAACAGATCTGTTTTTTCGATTCACTGATCTGTTAAAAACTGTTAAAAAATGTTAAAAAAGTTTCTCGAAAAGGTGGTACATTCATTTTCCACCTTTTTGTGAGATTTTCTCTCCTTGTTTATGAAAAATAAAGTAGAAGTTATGGAAGGAAATAAGAACAATATAAAAAAAGATATACTGACAAATCAAAATTAGTTGAACATATCCTTACTGAAAATGGACAACATATGGCTGATTGGGGTAATATCAAGATCATAGGAAAAGAAGACAACAACGAAAAACGGAAAATCAAAGAGTCTGCTTGCATTCTCCTGAACGCAGACAATAATATTGCTTCTTGTTCAGTTGATATAGATAGAACTTGACATCCACTTCTGAAACTTGAATATGAAAATGGAAAATTCAATATCGATCAATGAAAAACACCTTGTAACCAGAATTCCTCTGTCTGCCAAATTGCCACTTTTCAGTGTCAAAACCAACTGCGAAGAAAAATGTTCTAAATGTGTTAAAAACGGGAGCAAATTCTTCCCGAAACGTCCACTGAGATAAGTAGGAGTATTTTATTCCTATTGAATATATTTGTATTTCCAAACTTTTCAAAAACAAGGTGTCACTGACAAATAGAGAACTTCTCTTTTAGGTATTAATTTTATTAATTTTAGGTATTAATTTCAAGCGCAGTGACATTTTGGGGCAGATCACAAATCTGTCTGCACTACAAATATATTGAAATAATTTTTGATAACTTCTAATTTATTTTTCAGAAACGAGGAGAGAAAATCCCACAAAAAGCCGAAAAACCACTGATCTGTTGACTGAAAATACTCACTTTTAGCAACACTGCAGCCCATCCACACACATTCATTGTTTTCTCAGGAGTCGATTCACGTTCTCGATTTCCCGCAGCGATTTATCATAATTAGTTGTCAGATCTTGCGAGGTGACTTATACGTATACAAATCGCCCGTTGCCTTCTGATATGTCGAGCTGAGAACCAAAGATGATCACGATCCGGTACTGATACGTCGTTATGAAACCAAAAAAAAACACCGATTCCAAAGTCAGGAATATTTATAATCAATAATTTTTATATCGCGACAACGATCTAAGTAAAACGGTCCGTTTTGGACCGATTCATAAACTACCCAAATAGCGACTTTATTATACACTACAATTCAAAAGTATTGGTGGCTTTATAAAAAACTTTATCACCTAAGATTTACCACTTAACATTCAAGACTTTACATTTAAGACAGATGGAACATGGGAATACAATTGTTCATGTTATAAAACCATTTAAGACTTTCCATTTAACATTCATCATTTAAGAAGATGCCGAACTTCCAACTTAAGAAATTATTGTTAAATGGCCATAAATGAAAATAAGATGTGCGCATGTTCGCCTATGATGTTTTTCGGGAGTGTCGACAAGTGACACCTCTGCTTCCCGCTTTTGTTCAAAACTGTATTGAGGTTATCTTTTACTGTACGAGCATATTTTCAGTGTTTTCAGGATTTTTGCGGATTTTTGTCATGGGTATTATTACTCTAACCAGTTTTTTAATGCTTTCGGCGTTTGGAATTTATTATTCAATTAATAAAAAGGAATGTCAGTATTTACAAAGCTTAAATGATTTTTAAATGTTAAATATTTTTATAACCTAAGCCATTATAATGTCGTAAATCTTAAAGTGATAAATGATAAATGTTAAATGTTAAAAGATTTTAATAAAGTCACCATATAATTATGTGAGAATCTTATACATCAGGGTTCGGATAGAGTATGGGAACAAGTAAATATCTTCTATAAACTGAAAGAACGATATTTATGAAAATTAGCAGGTAAGTGCAATGGAACAAAATGCGTCTGATGTTCATTTTTTTGTTGATAATATCCTTCCGGTTTAACCGGAAATTCCATCAACTTCTTTAATTTGAATGGGACACCTTATATATTTAGATTTCGAAAGAGCTTGTTATTTTGAATCCATACATACTGAGTTTAGTGTGTGGAAAAATTTGTTAAAACAAGGAATATAGCACTTTAATCAACCTCCTTTGAGTTTTTTGCATTACAGCAAAAAACTATTTAGATAAACTAATTGATGTTGTTTGTATGCATAGTAATAAATAAACGTACAAGTTACAAATTGTACAATTCAAAAAGGTTCAATTGAGTGAAAAAAGCGTATTGAAATTTCAATGATGATGAGCTATGGTGATTGTTGAAGTCATTTCCGTCATAGAATTTGACACTTGGAGAACAAAAGAGTACTCGTTTATTTATTACTATGCATACAAACAACATCAATCAGTTTATCTAGAAAGGTTTTTGCTCTAATGCAAAAAACTCAAAGGAAGTTGATTAAAGTGCTATATTCCTCGTTTTTACATTTTTTTTTCACACTAAACTCAGTATGTTCGAATTCAAAATATCAAGCTCTTTCAAAATCTTCAAAAATATATAGGGTTTCCCATTCAAATTATAGAAGTTCGAAAGATATTCACTTGGTTCCATACTCTATCCCAACCCTGTATAAAAAGACACATCTCAAACATGAAATGCATGCATGAAAACTCCGTAGAACAACGCGCCTAAAGGATTTTAGCTCTTAAGTAGGTATACACTTTTTCTTCAATTGCAAAAACCACGCTATATGTTCAGTTTACGATTTATTGATTTTAGATACACAGTGTACAAGAGTCCAGGGGGAAAAAAAATGATGTCACATTTTCAGCCAACAATTCAACATCCTGTGGGCTATCTGACTTGATGATGAGCTTTGAAGCTCCCTACAAAACTTGTGAGGCATTTCACACACAAGCCTAAACCCTTCAAGATCTAACAAAATTTTCGATGGTAGTATTTGTTTTGCCTACTTTGAAGTAATACTTCCACACTAAATTACATACGACACAATGATTTGATTACATAATTTTACAAGACGCTTCTCCTGATTTCAAATTGAGAGTTCGAGAATCGATATTGTAATATTGAGAAGCCAATGTTGATCGTTCAAATAATTTCCGAATGGTATTTTCGGAATGACATGGAAATTTAGTGATAAGCAATTCTTTATTGCATTTGGAAAATTCTATAAATACTTATCTATGAAACATTAATATCTATAGGACCAAAGTCGATCATTCAAATCATTTCTTGCTGGGTGAACAGGCATATGAATTACATGAAGAACTTGTCATATACACCCTGTGTATGACAAGAATCAGAATCCAGAAAAAAACAAATGATGTGGTTATATTTGTATCCCACAGTTCAACACCCTGTTACTCTATATTCTTAAGATTGCCAAGTGAGTTGCATTGAAGAATTATTGATGATTGAGAAGCACAAGTTGATCATTTAGTTAATTTGAACATGAAATTTGATGATTCATCTCCTCTGCTGTTAAACAGACATAAGACATGATTGAAAACATCGATTATAATTTGAATTACACAAAGAACTCACTTATTGATTGCGTATACACCCTGTATATAAAAAGAATCAGATACTAGAAAATAACAAATGATGTGGTTACATTTGTATGCCACAGTTCAACACCCTGTTACTCTATATTCTTCAGATTGCCAAGTGAGAAGCAGAAGATGATCATTCAGTTAATTTATTGATGGTTTTTTTCTCAGAATGACATGAAATTCAATGATGAGCAAAGTCAGTTCGTTTTGCTTTCGGAAAATTATTGATGATTTCTGAAGAGTCAGAAGATAACATGAAATTCAATGATGAGAGCAAGCCGAAACTGCGAGTTTGATATCTTACCCATTTATTTCGTGTGCCTTGATTTTTCCTTATACATTAATTACATGCAAATTCTTGCCGTGAATGTACAATCCGCCATTTTCTCAACTCAATTCTCGTCTTGGAGCAGTCTTATTCCTTTGTCTCATATATACGTATATACTTTCTCGGCTCACGCATTTTAAACATCGGCCCCTTTCTTTCAGATTCTTAATTAGTAATCAACCGTCCTTTTCCAGCCGTTCTTCCAGATGAATCTCCCTCTTCCTCCCTCTCGTATGGAAATGTGACGTCAGCCTGAGACGAAATTAAACTTCCCCTTGTGAAAACGAAATTTTGTACACCCGTGCAAAGTCTTTCATTACACACATTCGGGAGAGGCTTTAAATCTTTTTTGCCGAAGATTCCGTTTAATCGATTCAGCAATGGCATTCGGCAGGATCTTCGGTCGGTGCAAAGGGTAAAGGTCTTTTTGCGAAATAATTAATAAGTGTCTGAAGAATGTGATTTTTCGATAAGATTTCAGGAAGACTTCATAATTACCTGATGCACACAAATCATGGCGGCGAGCTTGCTATGACCAGGATATTTAAACATTCTGGTACTCAAACAATTATCATAATAAACATTTTTTCGAATTGTATTCTTGTACTTTACGTATTTCTTCCTCAGGAACCCCAATTCCAAGATGAACAAACCCAAAATCCTCTATTTCCTGAAGTACTCTAGAAAAAAGTGCAAACCTTATTCAGACATCACGCAATTGGCCTTCCATTCCTCACACAGGATCCTCTGTATACCTTCAATATATATTTAAGGAGACAAAAAGAAGAAGAAACAACCTCGAAGAAGTGAATTCACCTTCATTCATCTAGTAGGCACTGTCAAATGAGAATCTGTGACATTTTGGCTCACAGTACTAGTTGTTCTGACATAGATTGACATTTGACAGCGCCATACATTGAAAAAAGGTGAATCCTCTTTGCAGCAAGATGCTAAAGAACGTTGATTCAACTTTGGCTTGAGTAGAAATCATCTTTCGCAAGTTATTTTTCATGTCTTCATTATACTCAAAATGAAGCAAAAAGAAGGAAAACATCCTGAGAAATTTTAATTTCATCTTCTTGTGCATCTCTCCATATGGAAAAAGGTGAATCCACATTCCTCCAAAATGCCGATGAAAAAGTAGATTCAACTTTTTCGAGAATGTTCTTCTTCCTTTTTGACTTCTTGAATGAATTAATGAAGAATCGAAAAGCTGATTGACTATGGGAATGATAATGATGTAGAACTTTATCCAACAATATCAATTCCAAACAAACATGAATCAATGTACGAATATGAATTAAAAAAAGTACAAGTGAAATTGTTTCGTCATTGACATGACATGATTACATGAGATTTTTGTCAAAGTATTGAAATTAAGTATACTTGAAATAAGTATTCACATATTCGAAAAAGTATACTGACAGATGAAAACATTCAGAATAACATACTGAAAACTAGAACAATCACAATTTGAAATTTAAGAATTCAAAATTCTTCAAACGTTTCAAGAATCTTGTGAATATTCGATCAATACGAAAAGCGAAGATAAGCAGTGATTTAATTGCAATTTCATGTTTGCATTCACTCGAATAGTCGTATTAGCTCAATTCTTGGATATGGAAGTGTGTATGTCTTCAATTCTTCTTTGGAAACATTAATATTGACAATTTATTTGATCATTTCCGGAATATTATTTTATAGTTTGGGACCAAGGTAAAGTAGTGTTGAGCATTGTACTAATGAAAAGAAAGCAATGCTGCAATTAGCAATTAATACTAGTGCATAAAAAGTTCATTTCTCTTACGCACAACATTTTTGTTTCAATGTGCAAGATGTCGGAACGATATCTATTCCTGAAACAGGTCGAAGAAAGAAGGTGGAACTTCACATTCGTTATTCTAAAACTTCTGGAGAAATAGAGGTTTCCACTCATTTTCATTTCGAAATCCAGGCTTCTGAGGTCGAAATACGTAAGTGCCAAAAAATTCGACAAAACATGCATGAAATGATGAGTGCAAAATTACCTGATTTCTAAATACCGAACTGTTTGGACATTTCACGCTACTATAGTCAACCATTTCAAAGTCAACTATTTCGAATTGGTGAATATCAAAGGAGATATCAGGCTTATGCATTCTGATCAATTAAAACCTTATCACGATTCCATTCGATACCTTGAAATTTCAATAAAGATTCTATACTTAGGGCTCAGTTCGTTTTCACCAGCAACCAGAATCTGGTAGATCTGTAACATTTTCGAAAATGTTCCTGCTTGTAGAATAATCCAACATTCCTTAAAACTCTCTCTTCGAAAACTATATTTCCTTATTTATTTCGGGTGGGATAGCACTGTACTAAAACCATTTCTCTTCGTGTTTCCACTAAATTGTTTCATCTAGATACCTGATGAATGGTTCCCTCAATGTATTTCGAATAACCGTAGGTTTTTTTTTTCTAGTCAGTTGTAAACAAGTTACAAGAGAAATACAATTATTCGAGAAACGTTGGTTCTTTCCTTGTCCAATCCCCATAAAATAATTGTTTTCTTTTTCCTCTGAAACCGTTGGTGTGATCACCATATTATTATATTTTCTCATTTTGATGACACTCAAATAAACTATTCATTTTTCTGTCATACCCCATCGCATTCTGTCTGTAGCCTTGGATATCTCCAAAGCATTTGACCGAGTTTGGCACCAAGGCCTCCTAGCGAAACTTCCGTCATATGGTTTGCCGCCCCAACTGTGTCTTTTACTATCGAGTTTTCTTGCAGATAGATCACTCTACGTGGTGGTAGACGGGGTCTCGTCTGATACAATGACCATCGATGCTGGTGTTCCACAAGGCTCTGTCTTGGCACCAACTTTGTTTTTGCTCCACAGCAATGATTTGTTGAATGTGACCTCCAGCCCAGTTCATAGCTTTGCGGATGATAGTACACTTCATTCCGCCTTTTCCTCTAGAGCCCCCATATCATCCAACGAGGCCAGAGGTGCAAGGCGAAGACAGGTCGATGCTTTAAATGAGGATCTGACAAGAATTCTGAAATGGGGATCTGAGAATCTAGTACAGTTCAATGCAACTAAAACTCAAGCTTGTTTGTTCACCAAGGAGGCTGATCACACAATGCCCAATTTGATGATGTCGGGTACCACTGTTCCTATGAGGTCGTCAATATCATTGCTGGGTGTCACCACCAACAGTGCTCTCTCATGGGACGATCATGTGAGGTCCATTGCGAAAACTGCTTCACAAAAACTTGGTTTTCTATTCCGTGCGAAGAGATACTTCACATCCCAGCAACTGCTTATGATCTACAAAGCACAAATTCGACCTGTCCTGGAGTACCGTTCACATGTTTGGAGCTCAGCCCCCAAACATACGCTGAAGCTCTCAGATTCAACTTGATAAAACCACTCTTGTTATCCCAAAACATAATTCATCTTTCTTCAAACGCAGTTTCTCTTATACAGCTAGCAAATATTATAACTCACTTCCCATGGAATTTAGATCCTTTACTCTCAGTAACTTCAAGAAGAGACTGAAGCTGGAATCTTCAGCCAGGTAGGTCTTATTATAATCTAAAATCTAGTAATGCCTTTCTGACAAGCCTTAGTTTGTTCAACTCTCAAGATTATGATTTTTTTTGTATACTTATAATAAATTGGTATCTCTTCGAAAAATAATGCATCCACATTGATTATACACTTTTCATGATTTATATTGTGATTTAACTTGTTTTCGCCTTATTTCAATTTTTGAAAAACTGCGTTTTGCTGATACTCCGCCTATTCACCATTGCAGATAGGTACAAGGTTAGGTGAAATATTCTCATCTCATATTTTGTTTATTTTGTGAGATTTTATATATTTATTTTTTTTCTTCTGCAAATGATGATTAAAGATGATTTATTATTATTATTATTATTATATATTGGCAATGACATGGTTGCTCACATCCTAATTGGCTGGAGAAGTATTCATTTGGACCTGAAAACGAATCATTGGGGATGAAAAGACGTGTTCAAATTGCCCAAGCTCAATAACCTTGCTTGATAGCTTCGAATTGTACATACTCAAAATATTACATACCTAAATAAGACTATGATGATTAATCAGCAATCGAATTTAATCGATTACGAGAATATCTTATAAATAAATATATGTATTTGAGAAGGATAAATAGAAGTTCAGGAAGGTCAATATAATATGTTTAAATCTGAAGGAAGACCAAGAAATTAATGAAAAGATTAGGTAGACAATAATATGATAATATGTAATTCTGAAGAATGAACAATAAAGAAAGCAGATACTTTGAAACAAAAAAAGAAATGGTAATGAACTAATCTTTTGATTCCGTATGAAATGTGTTATTTGAGGTTTCATCATCAAAATCAATCGAACCATTATCGAATACGTCATATGATGATTGGGAAGATTTTTTTTCTTTGCAGTTTTGTACCGTAGTTACGAAACACCTTGTGTGCTCGGAATAGGACGTACTTTATAATGAGTCTATTCTATCCAAGGATATGATATAATGTATTCTCTCCTAAACCGAGCTCAGAGAGAAAAGAATCGAAACGACCATGAAAAACAGGCGCAGCAATCAAAAATCACATGACTGTTGGCATCATCAAAATATGTTGATGTGTCATTCCATTGTATTGAGAAATAAGACATGTTCAGTTGTTTCCATTCGAATCGAGTTGATAGTGTAAGATTATTTACTCACTGCACTGTTTAGTGCAGTTTATTGACACATGAGTGTGTTTAAACAAAGTTTTACTTTCATTTTCCAGTTTTCTGTGGGATTTTCTCTCCTCGTTTCCTAAAAATAGAGTAGAAGATATTAAAAATTATTTCAATATATTTGTAGTAAGGTCAGATTTTGTGATCTGCCCCAAAATGTCACTGCGCTTGAAATTCAGATATTTAAAAGAGAAATTTTCTATTCGTCAGTGACACATTGTTTTCGAAAAATTTTGGAAATACAAATATACTTAATAAGAATGAAACATCTACTTATCTCGTCTTATCATGGTATAATGTCAAATTTCAAATCGACCCCAATTCGCGCCTAGGAATCCAACCAATGAAAACAGCAAACGTATAGGCAACCAGCAGTAACCAGCAGTAACCAGCAAAATTACACTTTTCTTTGTTGCACGTCTAGGCGAATCGATGACTCTTTCTCACTCTTATGGTCGTTTTAATGCTCATAATATTTTATACTAGGATACTAATGAGATCATATCATATATTTGGTTAACATTCAGAAGGTCATGTAGTTCTGGATATTATCGTATGTACCGGGTGATGAGTTAAGAGTATCATCATATTTCATTGGATTGAAAAAATAAAATAGGTTCACACGGGGCGCCCATGTCTCGAAACATACTAATTTGCTATGATTCAAAACCGTTTGTCTAACGAAAAAAAGGCAGGAGGTTCTTTTTGTTAGCAACTAATAAGAGATTACAAAACTGATTTTTATTTTGATAGAAAACAGTGGCAAGCCATTTTTTGATGTATTTAAATTATATTTTGGTCAATATCAACGGTTCCAAGAGAAAGTAGGTGATAAATTATTGTCATCAAATTATAGGGAAATTTATCCTCTCTCGAAACATATAAAAATTAATGTACCATTACATTTGTTTTTGTTGAAAAAAACTCAAAAATTTGCTAACATTTTAGTTAACGCCATCTAGCGGCGACAGCAAAAGTCAAAAATTCAAATTCAAAATTTGTTTCGTAGGGCAAATTATGCTCTTTCATATGAGCCTAAGTTTGCTGAAATCGGTCTGAACAAACGGGAGAAATCTTGGTTGGTTTAAAAAACCATTTTAGCTTCCCCCATCGCTTTATTTTGATAGATAGAACAAAATGTTTCAGACGAAAAATGTAGGGAAATGATCAGTAAATATGAAATAGATATTACTAGTTACTAGTCCGGTAAAAGTTTACCGGACGTGTGACGTATAACATTTTATTTCATGCTGCTAAAAAACAAAAATGAACAGTGAAAAATAAAATAATTAATTTTGTTGAAGTGCTACAACAAAAAAATGGGAATGTATCAGCAAGTAGCAACTCCCTAATAAATAATTCATCCAATGGAGCTCCTGGTATCCATATTCATGGGAACGAAAATTTAACGGTTAATATTAATATTAGCAATAAGTAATTTCTGTGTATTGTTTTGCTGTTGAATTTGTAATAAATGTATTCATGCTTTTGACGCATAACTGAGTTTTCAATATTAACAATCCGGTGAAATTTCATTACGGGATAGTAGCACGTAATGAGATATTACGTGCGCCTATCCTGTAAAAGTCTATTTTCCGGATTGAAATCAGATACGTAAAGGTATGTTCTATGATGCAGTATGAAATAAATGATATTATCGATATACTTTCATTAGACAAAATTCTATAAAAACCCCATTTTTCTACTTGGTGTTGTTTGTTACGCCCTCTAGCGGACGTTTGACAAACTCGAAAATAATTTCCAGCAATTTCTCTTGGCGACTTTCATCACGACTTTTTTTTTCTCAAATCTATACGATCAAATCTATATAAGAATGATGAAATATTTACAGCACAGAAACTGAAAAGGATACTTGAAGTTCATCTACTGTTATCATAATGATATGCACTAGTTAGGGAAGATGTCAAAACTGAACCAAACTTTGCCGGAATTCGTATTCCACGTATTCGCAGGGTTTTCAAACTCGAATTGGCACTATTGCTAACCTCGTTTTTATTGGAACTACATAGTCAGTTGATGGACAAACGTTAGAAAAAAGGAACATTGCCTCAGAGATTTATGTGGAGAAGTTAAAAGGTACACCCAGTACACAATATCCTCAATCGAATCTCATTGCATCTATGTATCAATTTATAATTAGCGATTGCGAATCAATAATAAAACCCTTCGATGAACCATAATGCCACCAGCAAATATTATAGAATACCATGCAGCCGGCGGTATTTCGATAATTTATTCAGTTCGTTTGAG